>CAJHNH020002924.1:155000-451980 GCA_905116865.2 Candidula unifasciata
TACAGACCAGGCAGCAAGCAATGGTGTACAGACCAGGCAGCAAGCAATGGTGTACAGACCAGGCAGTAAGCGAAGAAGAGGCCGACTACGCAGGGACAGAGGGAATAAGAGTCCCCGGACTCTCCATAATTAATCGCACAGAAGGGCACTTTAGCGTAAATTATACTTTATCTCGACACTGCAAGGTACCCGAGAATCAAAATGACATGAGATTCCACTGGTACCATCAGCACTGTGACTCTAACTGCTGAAGTTAAGGCTTATGGGACTACTATGGGTGTTGTGATGTAATTCTTTACTAAACTAACTCATAAGTATTCTACGCATGTAAACACAGAGAGGATGTTACTGTTTTGAAAGCGCCAAATATTTTAGACAAACAAGACATGGCACTGTCTACTTGCAGTGACATCTTCTTCTGCTTCTTCACTTCCTTTTTTACCGCTGTGGGTGTCGAGGGAGATATAAGGTTCTGTTTCTAGCTCTTCTGGCCGCCCCAACCATAGGCACATCATGCTGTTGAAGAGTTTATCTGATGTTATCCTTCCATGTTGTTCTTGGTCTACCTCGTGCTTTACGTCCCTTTTCTCTTTCCGTGTATGCTTTGTATGGTATGGTGTCATAAGGCATTCTCTCTAAGTAGGCAAACCATTTCACTTGCTGTCTTCGTATGTAATTTAGAATTGGTTACTAATTTTCTGTTATGGTTTGTTGGGAGTGACCATGTCTGGCACTGGTAGCACAGAGTTGGACTAAATATGCTTTGAATAAAATGTCCCTTTGTGCTGATTGGGACTGTCTAATGCTGTAAAATAGGGGCTAGCTGTGCTAATATTTGGTTTGCTTTATTGCATCTAATGTTAATTTCTTTATCCAATTTCCCATCTTCGGTAAATGTAGTTCCCAGATATTTAAACTCAGATGCCTGTTTAATGCCTTTGCACTCTATTGCTATGTTTAGATCTGTCTTCCTTTTTCCTATTGACATCACTTCTGTCTTTTCAGTTTTGATTCTCATATTATTTGTTTTACATTGTTCATTCATGGATGTTAGATGTTGTTGCAATTTCATGGCTGTATCTGCTATTAAGGCCTGGACATCTGCAAAGAGTAATTCGTTGATCTTACTAACATTTAAATTCATGGGCTTGACATTCTTGTATATACTGTCGATGTAGATGATAAACAGCAGTGGTGATAAGACACACCCCTGTCTTACTCCAGATGTTACAGTGAATGGATGAGATGTCCCCTGATTTATTCTAACTACACTTCTACAATCCCTGTATAAACTTTTGCACACTTCGATGAGGTGTTCGCTTACTCCATATCTTGCCATTACTTTCCATAATAATTGTCTGTCGACTCTGTCAAATACCTTCTCCTGGTCTACGAATGCCACAAATAAGTTATTTGTGTATTCAATGTTCTTTTCTATTAACTGTTCAAGTGTGAAGATTGCATTAGTGCAGCTTCTATTTCTCCTAAATCTTATCTGTTCTTCTGCCAGCTGTGGTTCTATCACTGGTCTCAGTCTTGTTTCTATTATCTTGGCATACATTTTGCCAACATGGCTTAAAAGAGAGATGCCTCGGTATTGAACTCATTCTCGTTTGCTTCCTTTGTTCTTCCACAGTGGTATAACTATTGCATGTTGCCAATCAATAGGGGCAGTTTGTTGTTCCCAAGCTGCATTAAATATTCTGTGAAGCCATCTGATGCTGCTTTCACCTGCTGTTGGAATTATTTATGTTGGTAATCTATCAGCTCCTGGTGCTTTATATTTGGGAGACTGCCTAATGACTTTTTCTATTTCATCCATTAGTATGTGTGGTTCTAACTCTGTTGCTCTGTGCTCTTCAGTTGTTCTTTCCTGATGATCTCCTAGAGGATTAAAGAGCTCATTGAAGTATTCCCTCCATCGTTCTGCTATCCCAGGTGGATCTATCAATGGCCTTCCTATCTTATCATTAATTATTTCAGTGGGGTTGTAGCTCTCATCTCTTTTCCGCATATTTTTAACTACTTTGAAAAATTTTTAGACGGCTGTTTTCTCATTTTCTGCTAATGACTCACCGAAACGTTCCCATAATGCTTGTTTTGCTTTCTTGACACTCCTATTAGTTTCTCCTTTGCAGTCTATAGTTTATTAAATCTTCTCCTTTCTTTGATTTTACCCACTGTTTCTATAAGTCTTTTTCTTTTTAATTGCGTCTTTTACTTCTTCACACCACCAAGGTAAATATTTTTTATTTCCCCGTCTGTGCCCACTCTTCCGTTTTCCACATAATTCTTCTGCAATACTAAGCATAGTGTTTTTATATTTACTCCATTCTGCCTCAACATGGCCAGCTACATGTGGAAGTTGTTTGAATGCTGTCTCTACTTTCTGTTGTAACTGTTTTTTTACTCCTTCCTGTTTCAGATTTGCTATCTTAATTAGATCTTTGTTTTTGGTTAATTTCTTTTTGTGTTTCTTTAATGTAAGATGTTTTGCTGTTAACACAACTATTTTATGGTCAGTATACAATGAACCCATTACCCTTATAAAACACCATATATGTACACACCCACACATACATACATTCACACCGACTCTTACACACAGAAACAAACATTCACTTATATATATATATATATATATATATATATATATATATATATATATATATATATATCAGCTAGTGCTTATAATCAAAACAATGATGTTTGCAGGTAGCCAGCCGCAGTGTCATGCAATGTTGTGGCCTTGTCTTCATCCTCTTCGCTGTAGTAGGCAAAGTTGGAGCTTTGTTCGTTACCATCCCCTACCCTGTCCTGGGAGGCATCCCATTTATCATGAATAAAATTTTCATCGGACTAGTGCTCTCATATCTGCAGGTATATCTACAACAACCAACCACATACACTGTTATGGTGCTCTCATATCTACAGGTATACCTACAACAACCAACCACATACAGTTGTATGGTGCTCTCATATCTACAGGTATACCTGCAACAAATAACCCCATACACTTTTATGATGCTCATATCTCCAGGTATACCTACAACGACCAACCACATACACTTGTATGGTGCTCTCATATCTCCAGGTATACCTACAACAAATAACCCCATACACTTGTATGGTGCTCTCATATCTCCAGGTATACCTACAACGACCAACCACATACACTTGTATGGTGCTCTCATATCTACAGGTATAGTTGCAACAAATAACCCCATACACTTTTATGATGCTCATATCTCCAGGTATACATACAACGACCAACCACATACACTTGTATGGTGCTCTTATATCTCCAGGTATACCTACAACAAATAACCCCATACACTTTTATGGTGCTCTCATATCTCCAGGTATACCTACAACAACTAACCACACTTTCATGGTGCTCTCGTTTCTCATCTCCAGGTATACTTACAACAACTAACCGCATACACAGGTTGCTGAGGATGTTCCTCACTTCTACTTATGGGCTTACAATCCATCAGCCCACAGGACTGCATTTAGCACCTGACTGATTTAACCATTAAGGGTGCACTAATTATGACTTCTGTAGGCCATGCCGGCGTGGTCGGGAATGAAAAGGTGGGCAGATTGACTGGATCTGTACCACTGGGTAATGAACTAATGCACGACAAGGCACATGTGGTCAAGGCCCTTTGGAAACATGTAAGGAAGTCAGAAGAGAAACTGCATTAATGTGGCCTGGAGAGACTGATGCACCTGGGTGTGACCAGAGAGTCTGGCACACTGCACTCAGACGAAAGGCAAGGCGCTACCATTAGTAAAGGAACTTTGCCTGAGCTGCAGAAGATGGGGAATGCCCAGAGTGCTATGATGTCAATTCTTAAGCTGACTAAACAACTTAACTAATTTAGACTTATTTTGAGGCTTGAGTTTGAAGTAGAACGAATCACTTATGGGTTACACTCGTATGCGATGATGTTGAGCCGTCAACTAATGTAAACTATCAGTGTATATAATGCCTTGTGTGACAGGCCGATCCTTCCTGTGCATCTGTCTGTGAAGTTTCCAAAGCCTACCTAGTGTTTTATTCCCTCAAGTTTCGCTCATAAAATGTTTAAATTTAGCCTTTATTTGGAATCTGTTGCACACTGTTTTAACTCTTGATCGTTTTCATGTCTAATAATTCTTAGCTTCTCTACATCCTGTGAGGTGTCTTACTTATTTTCTGTAATTGTTTAACTGCCCAACAGAAGAGGAGTGTGGATTCTTGCATTTACAGATTTAAACATTTCATGTTGAGGTGTTCATGTGGTAAGCTAAAAGATGTAAAGTGAGATTTGAAACAGGACGAAATAGTAGGCAGTTTGTACGCTTATGGAGGTTGGTTGGAAACAAACAATATCATTATTTAACGGCCAAAATTGTGGTTGGTTAGTCCATGTAAGTAACTTGTATCAAATTTCAGTACGTAGACCTCAACTCTACCAGAAACCTGGCCATTATCGGCATGTCTCTTCTCCTTGGAATGATGTTGCCGTATTGGATTGAACAAAATCCAGATGCAATTGACACAGGTACCCAAAAAAAAAAAAAAAAAGTAATGAATTAGTGTTTTTTTTTTTTTTTAAATTCGTGCAATAAAAGGAAATCGATATATATTGCTAATCATAAGTATTTACAGTTCATATTTTCCTATAGTCCATCCACCAAAGCATTGTTCAACAGCAGACCACACCTCGTCTTTGGGGCTTACATAATTCAGAACGGCCAGGCCAGCCATGGAAAATGCGACACAAACGTTGCCATTAAAACGCCTCATGGCTCGTACATATACACGATGGGCAATGTATGAGCCAGCTGTCAGATTCAGATTGGTTCTTGGGATGATAACATAAACTTGCAAAGAAAGCCATGTAGATAATGTTTGTAAGTATGTTGACTCATAATGAATCGGCATAGATTCCAAAGCGGTTTGGTCAGGTTAACAAGAAGTCAGGAATCAGCGGTGTAGGATTAAAACAAGACGGCTCCCGGCTTACCGACGCTCAACACTCAGGGAAGGGGCGAGACCGGTAAACAATCAGACTGTTATTGGTACCATTGCATTCGGAACTCTGCGCTTGCTGTTGAAAATGGGACCGAAGCGCTTATGGGAATGTCTCAAGCGCTATAGTATTGGTTGTTAACTGATAACTGTTTGTTCGCCTTATTCATTGTGAATGTTTTTTCAATAAATCAATAAATAAATGACAAGAATTAAAAATGAGGACTTATCAAAAAGAGCGCCGATGACTTCAAGTCAGACTGAGCATTATCTCTAGCAGAAATAGAGGGCAGGTTAAATGTTGCTGACGCAACTGTGGCTCAGTGATGATGATGATTGTCTACAGCCATCATCTGTTACACGCCGTATCAATGCAGTGATTGACAGTCTAGTCGCCACTTCCAGTTCGACCCACTCTCACGTAGGTACTAGAAGTCTTTATGCGAAATCAAGGCGATTAGCATAATCTGACTGCATCACTACATTAGTGTCGAACGGTTTAGTGGGCCGGTTATTCTGTTCTAGCAGGTCTCCTGATACAAGAAACGACTCCTTAACTAACATAGCTGCTGAGACAAACATACAGTTTTTCATGATTTTGATATTCAAAATCTGTGTAATTTAATCAGTGAAAGTGTTCATACTGCACACAAGAATATCTTGAGGTTCAACTACGTTAACTGACAGTACTTTTGCGATTGGAAAACAATACGTTTTCTTATAGCAGTATAGTTTCCTCTTCCTCGACAGCTTACCGAAGGTTTGACACCCAGTCATCTGTGATCCCTGCTATGGAGCTGTAATTAGGACATTGCCGTGGCTGAACCACCATGTATGACAAGCAATGGAATGATAGCGTATCCCGGCCCGAAAATACTAGCACATACAAGGGCTCGCATATAATGCCCCTTCAAAACCTGAAGCAAATGCAGAACAGGCCTATAGTAGGAGGAGGAGAAGGAGACGATGAAGAAGAAGAAAAGAAAAAGGAATAAGAAGAAGAAAAAGAAGAAAAAGAAGAAGAAGAAGAAGAAGAAGAAGAAGAAGAAGAAGAAGAAGAAGAAGAAGAAGAAGAAGAAGAAGAAGAAGAAGAAGAAGAAGAAGAAGAAGAAGAAGAAGAAGAAGAAGAAGAAGAAGAAGAGAAGAAAAAGAAGAAGAAGAAGAAGAAGAGGAGGAGGATGGAGAAGAAGAGGAAGGAGAAAAAAAAGAAGAAAAGAAAAAGAAAAGGAAAAGAAGAACACGAAGAAGAAGAAGAGCAAGGAGAAGTAAAAGCACATGAGACCTCACAGGATTGCGCAGAACTAACTAAACAAACATTATCTAATTCATATATGAACATACTGTGATACATCGACAGACGAACTTTTTCTTCCTCTTAACTTTGGCGGGATCTCGAAAAGTTGGTATCTCGGATCCCGGGTGTATCCTATATTTCTTAAACCATTTTTTTCTGGCTTTAAACTCTTCAGTGATGTCTTTGCTACTGGTATTTTTGGTCATAATAGATCTTTGTGAATGATTTGAGCTTTTGAACAGTTGGGGTTTAGAGATTAACTATATGTTTTCATTTAAATATCATTAGTGCAGACTAACAGTAAAGTGTCCATTTCTTCAATAACTTGATTTCGTGTATTTGATACTCATCCACATCCAGATCCGTGTAGAAAAATCTGCTTTCTTGAGGATTTAAGCTATGGTGGGCTTAGACAAGTTATACTGTTGGCACAAATCAGTTTGCCCGACTCCTTTCCTAGATTTTTGCGCAATCTCTATTCATCTATTGTCTTCTTTACTTTTACCGGGTTGTAGCCGTGTCGTGGTTTAAAATATTTGTTTTGAGCCTCTCGCTTGATTTGAGTGACAGTTTTCTCTATCTTCTGGCCGTATTCAGCTACTCCATCTATCGATTTTTTCCTGGGTCTTCCCCTGGCCTTTCTTCCCGATGTTCTACTGTAAAAGGCCTTATAGGCAATCTGATCCGGTTGCATTCTTACTAAATGGCCAAACCACTTCATTCTCTGTCTTTCAATATGTTTCATGCATGCTCTTGTTCCAACTTTGTCTCTAATGCTGTCGTTTGTGACTCTGTCTCTTCGTGTATTGTTGGTGACTCTTCGGAGACATCGCATTTCACTCGTAGTTATTTTTTGCATATGTGATTTGTTCATTGTCCACGTTTGGCACTGATAACATAACGTAGGGATGAAAATGCTGTTGATCATCCGTTGTTTGGCTGGTAACGAGATCTTTGGATGACGAAGAAGTGGGGCCAGTTGGTAGTTGACTGCATTGGCTTTTTGAACTCTAGCCTGTATCTCTTTATCGAGTCTTCCATCTTCTGTAAATATGCATCCTAAGTACTTGAATTCTTGAACTTGTTCTAATTGTATGTCATTGATCTTTATGTTTACATTACTGTGTTTCTTTCCTATGGTCATTACTTCAGTTTTTGAGGTGTTTATTTTAATGTCAAATTTTGTACAGTTAGTGAGCAATGAATCAACATGTTGTTGTAGTTTTTGTTCTTCTTCTTGTAACAAACATTGGTCATCTGCAAAGAGTAGTTCATTTATAATATCTGTGTTTTGGTTTGACTCCTGTGCAATTTTATCCATATATGTGATGAAGAGTAGGGGTGATAGGACACATCCTTGTCGTACTCCTGATGTAATGGGAAACCAGTCTGTCATACCTTCCGTTGTTCTTACAGCCCTCTGGCTATTTTGATAGAGAGCCATTATGTTTCCCAATAATTGACTCGGTACACCATATTCTTCAAGATTGTTCCATAGTTTATTTCTGTTAACCCTGTCAAAAGCCTTTTCTTGATCAATGAATATAAGATTCTGGTGTTTATTATATTCGATTGTCTGTTCACAAATGTATTTCATAATTGTTTTTCAATGTATTTCATAATTTATGTTGTAATTGTCTTGCTTTCCTCTTGCTTCATTTTTTTTTTTTTTTGGGTCCTTTAGTGAAAACGGAACGTGTCATCTAAAAAAATAATGTCAGTTGTTTGTTCGTAACGCCCTCTACAAACTATACAAACTGACTATTGTTTGATATATTGTTGTTGTTGTTGATTTGATATAGTTTAATTACACAAATACTCAAATGTGTGCACACAAACGCACATACGTATGTCCAGCACGCGTCGCACACACCGTTCCTTGCGCTGTTTCCCCGATAAATGCTAGGTAGTTACAACAAACACTTCCAAAGCATGCATGGTGCTCACTGTTCGTATCTTGAATCTAGATTCTTATGTTGTTTGTAGAGTGGCTTGTAAGTCGACATACAACTGTATTTAATATAGCTTTTGGTGCTGATAAGAGACCGGCTATAAATATTCAGCCCAGTGAAAACCACAAATCAGTGGCTCACTGCAGAAGTTAGTGCCTTCTTAGCATGAAGATGAGAACGGTATCCGGACTGGACAACAGCAAATTCTTTGTTGGAAATTATGGTGATTTAAATTGGCGCAAAAATGGGACATAAATATTTTATTTAGACATGTTTCTACAGCAAACATTTTTACTGAGCTAGATTGTATACAAACCGGCTTATTAAAATGATTCTTTTCACGATGACAACTTTTTTTTTAAATCATTAATTTTTGTTGTTTAAATGTGGATTTCTAAAAACCGTGACTTACTTGAAATGTTCCTGTGTGTCATCACTCGCTAGGAAGCCCAATGGCCAACAACGTCATCAAAGTACTGGTGAGCAACCCGTCGTGTGTGGGCGGCGTCTTTGCATGCCTGCTGGACAACACCATGCCTGGTTAGTGCCCCTCATTGTTCAGAAATATTTGTTTAGTTGTAACATTTGTATGAATTGCTCTGGGGTTTTTATTTTTATTTTTATTTATTTATAATCAGATGCCGTCTCAACAACGAAGGTTGCCTGCAATGGATCTCCATCACGCTTTATCTCTTATCTTGGTTGTACACTCTCTCTGACTGCTGCTGTCCATTCTTGTTGTTGTCCTTGCACTTGTAACCTGGGCTTCCTTTTGCTCTCTTGCCTTCGCCCTTTCATTCCAGTAGGGTTTTAAAAAAGTGTTTTATGACTTTTAATGTGGTCAAAGTATTTCAGTTATCTCTCTTTTCATTTATTTCATTAATTCGATTTTCATGTGTTAGCTTTCCATAATCTCTGTATTGAACTGTTTTTGTTTCCATTAAATACGACCTATTCTTCTGTGTACCTACATCTCCTTAGGCTCAGTTCGATTTTTAATTTGCTTGTTCATTGTCCAATTTTCTGCACCATATAGCAAGACTGAATATACATAACATTAAAAGATTCTAATTTTTAGTGTATTTTTCTTCTTTAGCTAATGTGGTCAGAGCCTTTTATGAAAAAATAGTGAAGTCAGAAGAGCAACTAGTTATTATAGGCTGGAGAGAATGATGCACCTGGGTGTGACCAGAGGGTTCGGCCCTCACACTACGCTCAGAGAAATGAAAAAACGAACATACAACCAGACAACGACCGGCACCATTAGTATTGGAACTCTGCACTGGCTGCTGACGATGTGGATTGAGCGCGTATGTCAGAGCCCTGAGTGCTGTTACGTCAATTCTTGACATAACTCAACTCTAGCTGTCAGTAACTTGTGTATCTTACTGAAGACAGTTTTAGCCATTCCTATTCTCTGTTTGCTGTGTATTCCAGTGTATATTAGGTTGCCTGTGTGACTTCCTACCCAGTCTCGAGGAATGCCCGTATAGTAAAGTTTCAAATATGCAGATAGGGAAACTTTGAAATGAACGTATAGTAAAGTTTCTATATATGCAGACAGGGAAAGTTTGAAATGAACGAATAGTAAAGTCTCAAATATGCAGATATGGAAACTTTGAAATGAACGTATAGTAAAGTTTCTATATACGCAGATAGGGAAACTTTGAAATGAACGTACAGTGAAGGTTCTATATATGCAGATAGGGAAACTTCGGAATGCAAGTATAGTAAATTTTCCAAAATATACATATCTTCTTCTTTTTCTGCGTTCATCCGAAGATGCAATTTCGTTGTGTCCGTTTACAGCATGGATGCGATATTTGCACTTTTCGGCCAACACATCAGACTACTGCGGGCATTTGTTGACCGGGTTAGCCTTCCCGGTAAAATATACATATAATACGATTTCTCAGTCTCCAAATATTAAATTGTATTGATGTCCAAAATGGCAAACTTTCCAAGACGATGGTCCAGGATCATTCTCAGGAGAGTTAGAATTTGTGCATTTTCACAACTAGTGAAGATTTCTCGAAGATTCCGCGATTCGTCACCTGCGCCCGGAACACTGTATTCAGAAAGAGATGGTTCAGTCTTTACCGCTGCCCTGACAAAAACAGGCAGTCATGTTTGATCTTTGTTAAAATTGTACTTCAGTTACACAGGATTCACTTATTTGCTTCATTTTTTGTAATTGTTACTGTAGTATGCACCTGAAGAGATAAAACGAAATATGCCAGGCAATAAATTGTGCAATCTATTGTATGGGTCTCTTTTGTTCAAACTAGTGAAGCGACAGGTTTCACCAATAGTTACAGAAAAATCGTCTAGAAATTGTTTCTGAAAAAAAGAACGCAAGGACGGACACTCATCACCACATATCATATCATGTCAGCTGCTAGTATACTGGAAAGCTTTGTTCTCTATACCAAAGTGGTAGGACCTACAATATAATCGCTATGCATCGTCACTGTATGTCAATGATGGCTTTAGATGGCTTTCCCTAAGGTGCTTTTGTTGTTCCATTGACTTGTGTAACATGCTGAAGTCACAATGACTGTCATATTTTCTCCCCAGCTACCTTGAAAGACAGGGGCCTGATGCAGCAACTGAAGGAGTTCGACGACCAGGAAGCCAAGGAGTTGGCCAAAAATTACGAGGACGGAGAGGAGATCTACCGCCTGCCTTTTATACCGGACTAATTCTTTCGGTCCAAACTGGCAAAATACATTCCTATAATTGATTACCAAGGAACGATAGAATGACGTTACTTACATGTCATCATATTTATATGTCTACAAAAATATAATTATAAAACCGTGTTATTTATTGCTAAGTTGTACCACAAGCTATTTTAAATTGCCTTGCTGTTGTCTACAAAAAAGCCAATGACATATTTCAATTAAAAAAAAAAAAAAATATTAAAACACTGCAGACAACAAAACTATTATTTATAAATAATGTTTCATATTTCTTGGACTGGCAGAAACATGTAAATGAGGCAGTCGCTGTGCAAGAAAATATACAACCGGTGATTGGTTAGAGAAGTGAATTCAGATTACCAGTAACTGTAGACATGTTAGAAAAAACCAACAACTGTAATGCTAGCGACGAATGACAACACTGTTGGCACAAGTGCCAAACTTCTTTGATTGTGGTAAACTAGACAAAGGTTGAAGAACGATGAAAGGTTTGTAGAAGAGGAAGAAGAATCGGGAATGAAACAACACGCAGTCGAAGACCAAGTTTTGAACTTGAAGTTTTCGAACAAGTTTAAAGTCCAGAAGTGGACGAACAACCAGCACTCATCTGCAAATAGAAAAGCGCACGCAAGCAAACACACACACACACATACACACATGCATGCACGCACGCGCACAGGCATATGCGTGTGCACGCTCTCAGTTGCATTTGACACCTTTCTTCTAAACAAATTAACAAGGTGTCTTATCATTTCGCAATGTAATACTGTAATACTGTATCTTAATAACTTAATAATCAGTTACCTGGAAAATACCGCACAGAAAATACTGCACAGCGTTTCTCTACCTAACTTCTACTTCTGTTCAAAAGTTTGTCTGTATGAGTATAAACACGAGTTGGAAATAAAATATCTACATGTTAACATAACATGTTGTGTTTTTATTGTGCCATTCCAACTTGGCAGTCGCTGTGGTGTAGCGGCTAGACGCTCGCCTTGACTATCAGAGGGCAGTGGTTTCAGGTCCGACGGAGATGGACTTTTTTCAGAGATGACATTCACGTCCAGGTCGACCCAGCTAAATGGATACTAGGTAAAGTCCTTGGAAGCAAAGGCGACTAGCGTAATGCTAACTACACCCCCCCCCCCCCCGCTGAGTGCCGTTTGGTCGGGTTCTATCCCAGCTGCGGGCCATGCGCCTTGCGTTGGTTTCGACAGTGGTATCAAGAAAGCCGACCATCCAGAAGCAACGCAAACTTCTTCTTCTTCTTTTGTCAAAATCTGCTTATGCTGCTAGGCGTCGCAGTCTATCAGATGATCGGCAACCGAGCCAGGGCGCGCTCAGTCGCTTCATATGCCGTGATGTTATAAAGTCTCAAGTTGTCCGTGACTCCTTCAATCCATCTTTTTCTTGGTCTTCCCCTGCCTCTTGGTGTTTCGATTTTCATGTTGTATGCTCTTGATGCTGGCATCGTTGGTTCCATTCTCATTAGGTGACCAAACCATTTCATTCTTTGCTTCTCAATAAATTTAACGATGGGTATGGTTCCAATAGTTCTTGTAATCACCTCGTTTCTCACTCGATCTCTTCTGGTTTTATTCGCAGCCATTCTCAAACATCTCATTTCACAGGTGGTAAGTCTTCTCTCCTGTTCTTTTGTTAATGTCCAAGTCTGACATTGATAACCTAATGTCGGTATAAAGATTGTATTTATAATTTGTCTTTTTATCTCAGCTGGGACAGCAGGGTGTTTTAAAATTGGGGCAAGCTGGTATGCGACATTATTGGCTTGTTGGATTCTTGCTTCGATCTCTCTGTCTATTTTACCATTGGATGTAAAGATACTTCCCAAGTATTTAAATTCTTGCACTTGTTTTAGACTGTGATCTAAAATCTTTATGTCGATGTTCTGTTGCTCTCTACTTATGCTCATGACTTCTGTCTTTTCAGTATTGATCTTCATATTGCAACGCAAACTACTGGACGTAAATTTGCCTAGAAAAACCACGAACCAGCCAGAGGCTTTTATGGTTGGTTTTGCAAAGTCCTGTAAAGGATACACAACTATCCTTCTAATAGCCGTTATATGTAGATTCTTTATAAAGAAATTAAAGCGAGGGAGCACGTTTTTTTTTTTTTTAAAGTCATGGGTAATTTGAGGCTATGGCGCATATCACGGTGTGCTGGTCGTTCTTTTGTGTGTCTCTATCTCTCTTTTTACAGATTCCTTTTTCATTGAATATTCTTGACAAATGTCGTTATTTTTCGAACTAATTTATTTCCAACACGTAATAAAATAAATTTACACACTCAAGAGAGCTGGAAGCTGAGTCACTATTGGAGCTGGGTAGGTGAGAAATGACTGCACTCGAGAACTGCCTTGACATACTTGAGGGAAGGCGTGTTTGGTGGCTCACAGATTATCTCTACTGTCTTACTTTATTTTTGTTCCCTTGAGCAAGTAAGGAACAGACGTCAGATAGGTCCATGGCAAATAACCTGCTCCAGGAAGAATGCAACCTTCAGGTGTAGCCAAGCGAGGATCTTTGGTAAGAAAGGATTCTGTACACAAAGTTTTGGCTGAACGTCTTGTTGCCATTTTGCATGACACGTTACTCAGGTCAAGGACATGGCTGTGGTCATGTTCTTGAAAAACCTTAACAGGACAGGAGATACGATGTGCATGACATGCTTGTGTTTCTGCGAAGATTGTGTGCGTGACCACATGACAGTACACACACACGCACACACACAGACACACACGCATACACATATACACAAACACGAAAATATATATATATATATATATATATATATATATATATATATATATATATATATATATATATACGCACACACACAAACACACACACACACACACATCACATAATAAAAATATTGACATTTGCAGCGACTAAGGCACAAACCATTACATTTGCCAATTTTCTGTGTGTGCTGCCGCATCAACAATTGCAGTTCTTCTGCTTCAGCTTACCTCGGTGTCTAGTTCCTGCCTTTATTGTGTTTGTGTGTTTGTTGTGTGTGTGTGTGTGTGTGTGTGGTGTGTGTGTGTGCGTCATATTATATGTGGGGGGGGGGACGAACGAAAAAGGGGGGGGGGGGGGAGGAGGGGGAGAAGATGTGTCCCCTTTTTTGTTAGCCATTTTTTTAAATGTTTGGTGTAAAATTAATTGTTATTTCAGGTCAGTCAATAATCGAGTATATGATGATAGAGTTATATTTGTGAGGCCGACATCGACTCCGGTCGCTTCACTTTCCAGAACTTTACATGGTACTCACTTTAGGCAGGTTTTTTTTCTCTTCTTCTTGACGTCCATCGGTTGTAAACTCTGGCCCAACGTTCTGCTAGTTCCTTCACTTCTGGACTTTGGACTACATCCAGATTTTGAGTGTTCATATTGGATGGTATTTTCATAACAAATGTCAGATATCATACTAGATGGCAAATATCATACAAGATGGCAAATGTTACACTGGACAGCACATATCAAACTGAAAGGCAAATATCAAACTGGACGGAAAATGTATGTCATATTGGGTGAAAAATGTAATACTGGAAAACAAATTGTGTCATACCAGATGGAAAATATCATAGTCGACAGAATGTCTGTCATACTGGATGGCAGATGTCATACTAAAAGACAAGTGGTATACTGGAAGATAAATTGTGACATGATGTTATGTTTCCACAACTTCTCTCGGATGGCGGTCCCGTGTGACGACTACCTCTCCCCATCCCTATGGATGACCAAACACCATCTCATACGTAATGATATTACCTATGGGAAACCCTCCCCCACCCCAATTTTTTTTTACAAAGTAGATGTGATTTACTGTTGCAAATTTAGAAGTTTATTTAAAAATAAATGCCAGGTGTGTATTATTTGCTTTTTGATAGGGCTGTGTTAGTTTCGTTTTGAAAGAGTGCTTAGAGACAACTTATCACAAAGATCAGAAAGAGACAGTCATCATTTTTTCCTATGAGAAGAGGGAAAATGGAACATGCTGTGATCACCGGAAACATCTGGGAAAGAGAAAGAGCAAAAGACAGCGTGAGAAAGTTCCTGACGGCCTTTTGTCATGGCATGGAGGAGTGTCAACACACGAACCGATACACTCCACTCCAGATTGCCGATTGTAGAGATGCATGATCGCCTATGCCATTCAGCAAGTCACTTAATGATGATGATGATTAAGATGATGATGATGATGATGTTGATGATGTGTACTTCAGCGTCTCTCATTTCCAGAAATATCTCATTCCGGAAGCTCGAGCTAGCACACCCATTTCCATCAGCCTGGACTTGAATAAGGAGCATTTGCTGTAAGTTATTGGCATTTTAATGGGGGATATTTTCACCCTGATTAGGAAGGTTGGGGGGAAAACCCCAAGTTAACAATAATACTGAGAGAAGCCAGATACTCGGATTAAACGAGGGTTTCAAGATAGGGGACGACTACGAGTTATCACGTGGAACCCAATGATAGCGACCATAGGAACCAAAGAACAACCACGTGTTGCCACGTGGAAAGAACACTGGGTATAGATTCAGACCCCAGTCTAGTTTGGTTAGTATGTGTTGACCGACAGAACGAGAGGACGTGTGAGTTTTCGGGAGAATGAGAACGTGAGACTGATTGTTGCGAGAGTAAGACCAGACGACAACATCCATCGAAGCCAAGTCCAGCCAAGCCAGTCTGTGGTAATGACCAGACCCATCTATGCGGCGATGTGGAAGTGAAGGCGCCGAACTCTAGTCTATGAATATGTGAGAAATCAGCGTGTTGGCGTCTGAACAATGTGGTGCATGTAAGCTGTGAATTAGGACACGGACAGGACTTTCTATGTAACTGATGAGATGTCAATAAACTGTTTCGTACTTTGAAGTCGGTGTCGGCTTGTCCCAGTTATGTCATCGTAAGAATGTGTGCTAAAAGCATTCACTAGACACATCATCTCCTAGACGACAAGGCCAAGGGGTCATCAACTACTTACTGCAGGTAGAAGAGAACTTATTGCAGGCATCATGCGTTACAAGTGGTATTTATGACATCACTCTACTCAGTGCTGGAATAGTCAAACAAACGCAGTATATCAAAGATAATTACTAGCCCTTGTGAACCTTGTTACAGTCATGTTTCCACTATAAAACTGCTTGTCTTGACAGCAAAGGCGCTATTCATTTCAGTGACGAAATCTCCCTCCTTCCCCCCTCTTACCCCCCCCCCCCCCGAGCTTTCAGTAAACACCCTTGTAGTTTGCTTGCCCCCCAATTATCATCGATCCATCAATGTTTACCACAACACCACCCTCATGTGACTTCTCATTCGTTAGCGTTTTGAGGAAAGTGTCATTTATGTCAGGAATGCGCTCTCTGCATCTGATATCAAGAACAATATGGGCTGAAATATGTTTGGCTCAGGAGCCGAGGCATCGATGTCAGATCAACACCAGCAAACCAGCAAGCCAGTTGAGTGTCAGTTTCAACAAGGCGAGTGAGTGTGTGAGATACACCTTTACCAGGACATCCAGCAAACCAGCAAGCCAGTTGAGTGTCAGTTTCAACAAGGCGAGTGAGTGTGTGAGATACAACTTTACCAGGACATCCAGCAAACCAGCAAGCCAGTTGAGTGTCAGTTTCAACAAGGCGAGTGAGTGTGTGAGATACAACTTTACCAGGACATCCAGCAAACCAGCAAGCCAGTTTAGTGTCAGTTTCAACAAGGCGAGTGAGTGTGTGAGATACACCTTTACCAGGACATCCAGCAAACCAGCAAGCCAGTTGAGTGTCAGTTTCAACAAGGCGAGTGAGTGTGTGAGATACACCTTTACCAGGACATCCAGCAAACCAGCAAGCCAGTTGAGTGTCAGTTTCAACAAGGCGAGTGAGTGTGTGAGATACACCTTTACCAGGACATCCAGCAAACCAGCAAGCCAGTTGAGTGTCAGTTTCAACAAGGCGAGTGAGTGTGTGAGATACACCTTTACCAGGACATCCAGCAAACCAGCAAGCCAGTTGAGTGTCAGTTTCAACAAGGCGAGTGAGTGTGTGAGATACACCTTTACCAGGACATCCAGCAAACCAGCAAGCCAGTTGAGTGTCAGTTTCAACAAGGCGAGTGAGTGTGTGAGATACACCTTTACCAGGACATCCAGCAAACCAGCAAGCCAGTTGAGTGTCAGTTTCAACAAGGCGAGTGAGTGTGTGAGATACACCTTTACCAGGACATCCAGCAAACCAGCAAGCCAGTTGAGTGTCAGTTTCAACAAGGCGAGTGAGTGTGTGAGATACAACTTTACCAGGACATCCAGCAAACCAGCAAGCCAGTTTAGTGTCAGTTTCAACAAGGCGAGTGAGTGTGTGAGATACAACTTTACCAGGACATCCAGCAAGCCAGTTGAGTGTCAGTTTCAACAAGGCGAGTGAGTGTGTGAGATTCAACCCCACCAGGACATCCACCAAGCGATAATACCTGGTGAAGCATAGTGCCACCATGCGGATGAGCATCATCCAAGGAAAGGTCCTATTAACCCCGTTCAGACGTTAGGTTATATTACGGCGCCCGACTACACCCAAGGTGGGCTTTAAAATAATTTAAAAAAATTGCGTCCCATGTTGAGACGGCAGATAGCAACTATTACAAGTAAGACAAATATTTGCCTATTTTAACTATTTCAGTACCGTACGATTCGGCAGCAAATTCCCCCAAGTGATACTCAGATTAGGAATTCTAGACAGAGATTACTCACTATGGAGTGATGACAGGGCTAGCCATATTTCTAGAGTGTGGTTTGATCAAATGTAAAACGTTAACAAAAAATCGTCCCACCAAACATTATGCGTTCGTTGTTTGGTATTGAAAAAGTTAAATGTGTTCCTTTTTTGAATTTCAACTAATCTTGAATCTTGAGTCGACGGATATCGGACAGTAGATAAGTTTCTTACTCACATACACACCAATGCGCCATACCTATGTTGTGCTTTTGTCACTACATGTCACCCTCAGTGCAAATTTTGCAATGCTTTTGCAGCTTTAGCTCTCAATGTCTTGTACTGCGTCTGAACTTCAGCAGCTTTTTGTGTGTTAATGCAATGAGCTGCCATAAGTTGTCCCTTTCAGACATTGCTGGTTTGACATCCCTTTCAGACATTGCTGGTTTGACATCCCTTTCACACATTGCTGGTTTGACATCCCTTTCACACATTGCTGGTTTGACATCCCTTTCACACATTGCTGGTTTGACATCCCTTTCAGACATTGCTGGTTTGACATCCTTTTCAGACATTGCTGGTTTGACATCCCTTTCAGACATTGCTGGTTTGACATCCCTTTCAGACATTTCTGGTTTGACATCCCTTTCAGACATTGCTGGTTTGACATCACTTTTGGTCATCCGACTCACGGTGTATAACGATACACCGCATCTTTTGTAATTTGACATGCGGTGAACATAAGTCATAAATGATAGGACAACTGGTGCAATAACTGTAACAACCTCACAGTGTAAGCAGTTGGGCTCAATGTGGTTCTTCTGAGATGATGTTGTCAGATTGCTAGGTGTTGGCGCCCTTCAAGTACTAGCACCGTTGTAGAACTAATCGCTGATTACAACAACTACTGCACTGCTAAATGCATATAGAGAACTGTTATGCATATTTTATCACACTGCATTATGTTAATAATGCATGGTCACGGGAGCGCATATGTGAAAGCACCATAATACACAGTAATACTAAAACCTGTCAGTGTTGTCATTGCTGGATAACATCGTCGTTGGCTAGTCTGCACAGGATTGTGGCTATCGTCATTGTGTAGTCTGCACAGGATTGTGGCTATCGTCATTGTGTAGTCTGCACAGGATTGTGGCTATCCTTTTTGTGTAGTCTGCACAGGATTGTGGCTATCCTTTGTGTGTAGTCTGCACAGGATTGTGGCTATCGTCGTCGTCTAGTCTGCACAGTATTGTGGTTATCAACATCGTCTTGTCTGCACAGGATTGTCGCAAACGTCATCGTCTAGTCTGCACAGGATTGTGGCTATCGTCGTCGTCTAGTCTGTACAGGATTGTGGCTATCGTCGTCGTCTAGTCTGTACAGGATTGTGGCTATCGTCGTCGTCTAGTCTGTACAGGATTGTGGCTATCGTCGTCGTCTAGTCTGCACAGGATTGAGGCTACATGAACATCATATGGAAAAAACAAACCCCATAAGGTAGCCGACAAACATTCGCTAGAACACTACTTCTTTCCCTGGCATGTTAGAAACTCAGCTGTTTTCATACATCGACTGAGCTAGCTTATTTGATGGTAGGAGCTTACAATGAAAGATAACGGCGGTACTGGAACTGTAATATCTCTATCACCAATGGGTTCAAGCGCTGAAAACATCCCAAAGACGTCTTTGGAAAAGGCACCCAGTGAGCCTCAGTACATGGATGATTCAGAGCCAGAGACCCACATACGCTTGCTTCCGAGCCTCAGTGACAACACGCATAACCATCAAGTATCAAATGATCAAACTCCACGCGATGAAAAGGCTGTTGATATTGAAATGGAAATTAGAAAGCCACTAATGTACAGGATTTCAGAGAATCCACCTTTGCACCTGCTAATTCTCTTTTCTTTACAGGTAAGACTAATATTGTAATATTCACTTGTATTGGTTGATTTGAAAGTGCTTCTATAAAAGTAAAAGATCTGGTCTCAGCTTCATTAACTCTCACTTGTTTGAGATTGTATGGGAATGCATAAGGGGATTAGGGGGGGGGGGGGGAGGAGAGACAGAACAAAATACAATCTTCAGAAACACATGAAGGCAACCATAAATCCCTGGAGACCATGGAGCTGTGCCTCTGGTTTTGGGAACAGCGTCTGCTTTGACTGTACGGTCCAGTGTGGGACTGGCAGTCTCTAGAACATATTACACTTTAAAACGTTGATATGCTATCGTTCAGATGCTGGTTCCCTTTTAGACGTCTGCCCTCTATAGCTGGCTCCATTTGGCCTCTTTCAAACTGCAACAGTCTGTCCTTCCCTGTCTGCCTCCAAAGAAGTCGGTCTGCAGCTGATATCCCCCAAGAGTCTGTTTCAAAGTTGATATCTGTCAGGTCACGTTTGCATCATCAGTGCTTATATGGTAGCTTTAGCCTCCTGTAGTTATTATTCCAATTATCAGATCGCCATTCAGGAAATCCATGTGAGAGACATGCCCCAGTCCCTCAGAGAAAGGCAGTCATAAATTATGTACCAATTATCGTACTGTTGCTCCGATCAGCAATGCCAGCAAATATTTTTCTGCAAATCATCTTGAGGAGATGTACAATGAAACTAGAATATGAATTATAAGAAGCACAAGCAGGTTTTTGACATATCAGAGCAACAGGGGGTTATATTTTCAGTTTGAGAATCACACTTGAGAAATTTAGAGGGTATAAAATAGCTAGATCGTCATACGTGCTTCATAGAGTACAGAAAGACTTTTGACTGTCTTTGGCATCTAAATCTGTTGCGTATCCTGAGATGTACGGAATTCCCAAAACCTTTAGTACATCTATTGGAATCTCTTTACCATGTACAACAAGTAGCAGCCAGAGTAGCTGGTGAAACACCGTACTGCTTTGAAGTGTTGAGAAGAATATGACAGGGCTGCATTCTATATCCATGACTTTTTATCATTACTGCCGAAAATATTATGAGACCTGCAGTTAGTAAAGATACCTTTAATGAGTCATGCAGTTAGTGAAGATACCTGTAATGAGTCATGCAGTTAGTAAAGATACCTTTAATGAGTCATGCAGTTAGTGAAGATACCTTTAATGAGTTACGCAGTTAGTAAAGAGACCTTTAATGAGTCATGCAGTTAGTGAAGATACCTTTAATGAGTCATGCAGTAAGTGAAGAGACCTTTAATGAGTCATGCAGTTAGTGAAGAGACTTTTAATGAGCCATGCAGTTAGTAAAGATACCTTTAATGAGTTACGCAGTTAGTGAAGAGACCTTTAATGAGTCATGCAGTTAGTGAAGAGACCTTTAATGAGTCATGCAGTTAGTGAAGAGACTTTTAATGAGCCATGCAGTTAGTAAAGATACCTTTAATGAGTCATGCAGTTAGTGAAGAGACCTTTAATGAGTCATGTAGTTAGTAAAGAGACCTTTGATGAGTCATGCAGTTAGTAAAAAGACCTTTAATGAGTCACGCAGTTTGTAAAGATACCTTTAATGAGTCATGCAGTTAGTGAAGAGACCTCCACTCAAAACTGGAGGTAGACCTATGCCAAAGCTCAGAAATGCATACAACACAGTTGTTGTTTCCAATCGTTTACAAGGCTCAGACATTAAAATTATTAGATAGATAAATAAATAATGTCTTTTGCAAAGTTACATCAAATAACAATCACTAACGACGTATTAAAATCGTCATCGAAGAGATTAGCAATGTCATGATTAGGAATGTTTAGGCTTAATAATGAGCGACGGTGACTGTACACAAGAAGTCAGGAAAAGACTAGCTAAGACAATGCATGGACTAAACAGCATAAATAATCTATAGCATAGCAGCTGCAAGCAAGTTAAAGTAAACATTTGGAGATCATGTTTATCTCCCGTGGCAACTTACGGTAATGAGTCCTGGACTCTCGATTAGTCTTTGAAGATAAAAATCGCAGCTTTTAAACTGAAATGCTACAATAGTTTTTTTTTAAAATACCTTGGACCAAGAAGAATTAAAACGTTGACATCGTGCTTAACCTCAAAATCAAGGAAAATGGCTTATAAAGAGCATCCTTTCTCGAAAACTGGCATATTTTGAGCATGTCAAAGCGCGTGGTGGTTTGGAGAGAACGGTGATGGTGGGCGCCGTCTCCGGAAAACGAGTCAGAAGCCGACTACGAATGAGGATACAGGACATTAAAGATGCATTGGCTATGAAAGGACAGAGGGCTGGGGAATTGATTAGAGAAAGAAAGACTTTAAGGCGTGTCGTAACAAAAAAAGCGATATTCTTTGAAGGACATGTTGAATGATTTTTTTGTCTGTCAGGGGGAGTCGCCGTTGCGGAGCGGCTAGACGCTAGCTGCGGATCAGAAGGTCGTGGGTTCGCTTCCTGGCGGGGCTAGACTTTTTTCAAAAACGACCTTGGCTCACAGGTCGACCCAGCCTTTAGTGGGTACCTGGTGCAGTTCCGGGAAGTAGAAGCGGCTGGTGTGATGGTGATTATTACATGACCCATTTTGTGCCCACTGGTTTATAAAATATATGTCTAGCCCTAAATGCCTTAGCCTAAAAGCGTGGAAAAGGGTCCTTTACTAATTTTTTCACTGCATAGTGTCAGGAAAATTATTATAACAATAATCTGAAGAACATTAGAGTAATAATAGTATATACAGCATTATTAAAAGTAAACAACAATGCAATGCTTCTGGCTTGTGAATTTGTACCATAAAAAAGGCACCAGCAATAGATGGCACAATTTATTGCCTGTCATGTTTTGTTGTATCTGCTCAGGTGCTACAATAAAAATTGATTAAAATGACAACAACTATGGTTCAGGTGACTAGGAAAAAATATATCCCACACTGCAGGCCACCTTTTGAAATCTGGTCAAATATGCAGACGAAATGTAATAGTCGTGAACTTGCGTTTGCCCCGGGTCAAACTGGCACTTACTTAATAAGTAGTCGATTTTGTATTTCAGAACGATTCATTTATTTTCTTCACTTTAATCAAATTTGCTGCAGTATACACCTGACAAGATACAACGAAATATGTCAGACAATAAAGTGTGCAATTAATTGTTGCATGTGACTTTTTATGTGTGACTTTATAAGAAGAAAAAAACTGCATTAATAATAGTTAATAAAGAACTTCGTATTTACTTTGTAACTTTATGCAGTGATCAGATCCTTCTTTCCTTGAACAATTTCCTTTCTTTGTGGTGGGGAAACAGGCCGTCGTTCAAAACACTTTATTTGTGTTTTTTTTTTCCTACCTCTGTGTGGAGACACATTTCGGTGATGAGTTGAGTGAAAGTTAACGGCTCTATGCTTGCTTTTTGCTGAGTCGAGTGCATGGCATCTATAGACTTAATTTGGAATGCATTTCCTATGTGTAAATAATGTGTATATTGTGAACACCTTTCAAAAATGGTTCGTTGCCTAAATACTGGCGGTACACAGAAGTAGTAATGCGTGTGCGCCTGATGATTAGCTGTGACTGCCACCTCTAATGATCAACTGAAATTATGGTGGGGGATGTGGATGTTCGTACCTCTAGTGTCTGCTTGATACTTCAATATATATGTATGCTGTTGGCTATGCCAGGACTGCAGTCTGTTCATTGTTACCTCGTGACTGCCAGATAGGTTCACCACCACCTTGCCACGCCAACTAGGTAGGGGAAGAACATCAGTGATAGTCTGGGGAAGAAACTCTTCAAATGTTAGATGATCTGACCGTCAACAATACGAACTTAAAGAATACAACTTAGTCTTCTAAAGAGCATTTACGAGCAGCCACACATTGACTTGTAGATATTACTCTGTCAAAAGTTTATTTATACAACACTTCTTTTCTTCTATCTGCAGCAAAGTCTGTTGAGTATTTCGTCTCCTCTCAGCGTCACAATGGTCGTCTCTGAGGTGGTCTGCGCACAAAAGGACGACGCCTTGAAGATAGACATTTTGAGTGCCTCCTTCTTCATGTCCGGATTAACGACATTTGTGATGAGCACTTTTGGAGTCAGGTAAGTTGTAGTATTATCCTTATTTCTGTCACGAGTTTCTCGGTCAATGCTTTTTATGTTATCACAATCGACGCTTTTGCACATTAGGCATTATCAAGCGAGCACATCCTCCGATGAAGCAGCCACTCCAATAATAAGAACTCCACAAGGGAGCATGAGTTCATAAATATAAAGATCTCTCGTCGACGATTGTTTCGGCGAATTACTTCCTATACAATCTCAGAAAGTGACCCGACCTGATGACACAAGGCCACGATCTTTCCCCCGCTGTACTTTTTCAGACTTTCGGACAGGGACACGACGGTATGGTAATTTTGCAACAGGTATTATTCTTCTTGTTCTTCTTCGCGTTCACCGGCTGTAAACTCCAGCGGAAAATTCTGGACTTAAGTATGTTGTCCCAGTGATATGAGTGTTGCGTTCACATCTATTTGACACATACGACTTATTGTTATGCAGATTGTTAGTTCCCTGCCTCTCAGACCGATGCACCCCGACTTCAAAGGAAGCGACAGTCATTCGACTCTTACGACATGCTTGCTAGGAAGGCAGGGAATATTTTATCTTTTTCCTACGATGGGACCCCGTAACCCACACAGGGAGCAACAGGTGTTGTGAGATTTGGGATTATATTGTCGCTGTCGTAGCCAATTAAGCGTCTACTTTCACGGCCAGAGTGACAAGCTTATAGTTGATTCGTGGACAGTTGTTTGACTTTAGCTTTTGTGCCAGATATCTATTATACTATTTGGATGGATGTTACACACTGGTTCAATTTAACAATAACCATCCACTATACAGTCAGGTGTTACACACTGGTTCAATTTAAAACTAACTATTCACGGTACAGTCAGGTGTTACACACTGGTTCAATTTAACACTAACCATCCACTATACAGTCAGCTGTTACACACTGGTTCAATTTAAAACTAACTATTCACGGTACAGTCAGGTGTTACACACTGGTTCAATTTAACACTAACTATTCACGGTACAGTCAGGTGTTACACACTGGTTCAATTTAACACTAACTATTCACGGTACAGTCAGGTGTTACACACTGGTTCAATTTAACACTAACCATCCACTATACAGTCAGGTGTTGCACACTGGTTCAATTTAACACTAACTATTCACGGTACAGTCAGGTGTTACACACTGGTTCTGTTTAACACTTACCATCTACTTAACACTGGTTCAGTTTAACACTCACCATCCACCTCAGGTTGCCGATATTTCAAGGCCCGGCCGGTACTTATCTGATTCCCCTGCTGGCTATGACGACAATGGCAGAGTGGAGATGCCCAGAAACATTCAAAGGTAAGTCCAAATCTATATCATCAAATGACATTTAATCTCCGTGTGGGTTCCAGGATTCCAGTTTGTGAAAGGGGGAGGGGTGGAAAAGTGGGGGAGGGGGGAGGAGGGGTCGAGAGACCCACTGTACCTCAATAAATATGCCGTAAAAAATAACTAGATGATTGTTTGCTGAAATCGACCGTGTTGTATTAACACGCAAATATCACAACATTGTTGTAAACAGTAAAACGTGCCAACCACTATTTGTATGGACGTAAGAAGAAGAAGAACAAGAAATGACACAATCAGACTTGTGTCGGCAATCTTTCCAAGCAACTGTGAGGAAAGTATGTGTCTGGTATTGTTGCATGTTGTTGCAGTTCACGTGGTTACTTGAGAAAGTTCCCGGTAAAGTCGACTCATGCTTGAAAATTGAACATAGTTTAATATGGTTATACCGACCTTGTCGAAACGACATAACAGACGTGACCTTTACATTGACTCTCGAACAAACGTGTTTGTCTGCCTTTTGCACGTAGGAATTCCAGGAAAATTTGACTAAAAAGCTTAACCAAATAGGGAAGCATAAAAACGTGCACAAAACAACACAAATAACGTAACGTTTCGGTATGGCAGCCTTTGTCAAACTTGCAGTGAACTATACACAAAGGTAACAACGAGGAGAGGAGAGCATACAGATCTCTAAGGGGTGACGTGAGCAACGTTTAAAAAAAAAAGTGATTTGGAATAAATTAAAAAAAAAAAAAAAAAAACGATGGCTTAAAAAATAGTCGCAAAAATAAAAAGTAATATTGTATAAATAAAAGTAAAATTGTAATATAATATAATAGTGGGAATAACAGAAATACAAACGTTAATGATACATAAGTGATACTGATAAGAGATAGAATAAAGTAATAATATTTAAAACAAAAAGAAAAGAAAATAATTAACATTCAAAATGTGATAAGAGTAAAACTGTTTAGATGAAAGTATGTTGGATATTGATACCACCTGGACTAAGAACGCCTAGGCTGTGGATGAGGAGATTTTCCAAAGTGAGGCCTGTAGTATAATCGCCAGAGCAAGATTTTAATGCTGTGACAGATATATCATCTTTACCTCTGTGGTCAGAGCTGTTTAAATGGAGAGTGATTGGTTTAAGTGTCTTCTTGTCAATATTAGAGAGGTGTTCCCGGAAAGATCAGCTAGCTTTTTGCCAGTTTCCCCAATGTATGCAATGCTGTATCGTTTGCAGATTATTTAATAAATTCTGCACTTAGTGTCGTTGGTAGAACAATGCACACATTTTGTGTTTCACTTGAGAGGTCACCCTAAGACATAGTGTTTGCTTGAGAAGTCACCCTAAGACACTGTGTTTGCTTGAAAAGTCACCCCGAGAAACAGTCTTTGCTTGAGAAATCACCCTAAGACACTGTTTGCTTGAGAAATCACCTTGAGAGACAGTGTTTGCTTGAGAAGTTACTCTTACAGACGGTGTTTCGGACATGTGTGTGTGACTGTTTCAACATGAAAGGTTGTCATTGTCAAGCTGTCGCCGTGGGAATGTCTATGTTTGATTCCCTATAAAGGTATAATTGTTCGAGATGATATTTTGCTATCAGTGGTTGAATTTTGGTCACCTAGACAGTTTCCTCTGTGTGCGCCGGCTCGGAGACAGCTTTGTAAAGAAATAAATATTAGCATCAGCTGTGGGTTCGTCTCGTTGATTAATTCAGTATGTTAAAGCGTATGTCAGTGTACATTGGAGACCTCGGCAAATAAAAAGAGACAAGAGCCTGAGGTAAAAAAGAGTCATTGAAACACACTATGTCCACAGATGTGAACCCAACAGACAACTCAACAGTGCTGATGGTGTCTGGGGTCAACGGAACCCTGGGGCCAGCAAGAGACGCCATTTTGAGGAAAATTACCGCAGTAAGAAATCCGTGTTGCGTGAAAGATCTGATGTTGTATGTATGTATGTATGTATGTATGTATGTATGTATGTATGTATGTATGTATGTATGTATGTATGTATGTATGTATGTATGTATGTATGTATGTATGTATGTATGTATGTATGTATGTATGTATGTATGTATGTATGTATGTATGTATGTATGTATGTATGTATGTATGTATGTATGTATGTATGTATGTATGTATGTATGTATGTATGTATGTATGTATGTATGTATGTATGTATGTATGTATGTATGTATGTATGTATGTATGTATGTATGTATGTATGTATGTATGTATGTATGTATGTATGTATGTATGTATGTATGTATGTATGTATGTATGTATGTATGTATGTATGTATGTATGTATGTATGTATGTATGTATGTATGTATGTATGTATGTATGTATGTATGTATGTATGTATGTATGTATGTATGTATGTATGTATGTATGTATGTATGTATGTATGTATGTATGTATGTATGTATGTATGTATGTATGTATGTATGTATGTATGTATGTATGTATGTATGTATGTATGTATGTATGTATGTATGTATGTATGTATGTATGTATGTATGTATGTATGTATGTATGTATGTATGTATGTATGTATGTATGTATGTATGTATGTATGTATGTATGTATGTATGTATGTATGTATGTATGTATGTATGTATGTATGTATGTATGTATGTATGTATGTATGTATGTATGTATGTATGTATGTATATGTATGTATGTATGTATGTATGTATGTATGTATGTATGTATGTATGTATGTATGTATGTATGTATGTATGTATGTATGTATGTATGTATGTATGTATGTATGTATATGTATGTATGTATGTATGTATGTATGTGTGTGTGTGTATGGGTGTGTGTGTGTATGTGTGTATGTATGTATGTATGTATGTATGTATGTATGTATGTATGTATGTATGTATGTATGTATGTATGTATGTATGTATGTATGTATGTATGTATGTATGTATGTATGTATGTATGTATGTATGTATGTATGTATGTATGTATGTATGTATGTATGTATGTATGTATGTATGTATGTATGTATGTATGTATGTATGTATGTATGTATGTATGTATGTATGTATGTATGTATGTATGTATGTATGTATGTATGTATGTATGTATGTATGTATGTATGTATGTATGTATGTGTATGTATGTATGTATGTATGTATGTATGTATGTATGTATGTATGTATGTATGTATGTATGTATGTATGTATGTATGTATGTATGTATGTATGTATGTATGTATGTATGTATGTATGTATGTATGTATGTATGTATGTATGTATGTATGTATGTATGTATGTATGTATGTATGTATGTATGTATGTATGTATGTATGTATGTATGTATGTATGTATGTATGTATGTATGTATGTATGTATGTATGTATGTATGTATGTGTGTATGTATGTATGTGTGTATGTATATGTATGTATGTATGTATGTGTATGTATGTATGTATGTATGTATGTATGTATGTATGTATGTATGTATGTATGTATGTATGTATGTATGTATGTATATGTATGTATGTATGTATGTATGTATGTATGTATGTGTATGTATGTATGTATGTATGTATGTATGTATGTATGTATGTATGTATGTATGTATGTATGTATGTATGTATGTATGTATGTATGTATGTATGTATGTACGTGTGTATGTATGTATGTATGTATGTATGTATGTATGTATGTATGTATGCATATGTGTGTGTATGTTAATTAATTGTGTTCAGGAATGTAAGTATGATTGTGGCTTCAGTCAAGAAAATACATACAGGGCGGAAATGAGTAGACAGCAAAACACACATGGGCATTTCCATCTAGTCCATATCACATTAGGGAGAAAATCTAGAGAGTGGTGTAATAGTATTGCAGAATTAGAGATACAGAATTAGAGGTACAGAATTAGAGATACAGAATTAGAGGTACAAAATTAGAGGTACAGAATTAGAGGTACTGAATTAGAGGTACAGAATTAGAGGTACAGAATTAGAGGTACAGAATTAGATTTACTACGAGTAATGGCTGAAAACGCTGGTTTAGACGACGTATTAGTGTACATCAATGGCTCCTTTTATCAATGTGAACGATCTGGCTGTGCGTTTTCATTTAGTGTGTGACGGAAAATATCCTGCGGAAAAAAAAAACAATTGTGCTTTATTATTTTCAATTTCAAGCACGGGAATGGAGGTGGAGGCGATCATTGAAGCTTTCATGTGGCTAGCAGAAAACAGTTTTATTGTTTGTTTCTCACTCAGCAATGTGGACGGTTCAAAATGGAGTAATGTGGCACAGAGGATACCAAGCATAGGCAATTAGCATCACAGGGCCTCACTTTAATATAGTGCCAAGTCATGCAGGAGTGGGAGGGAACGGATAACCGGACCGCTTAGCTACAAGAGGGATAGCAAAAGGAACACTCATACTGGATAACAGAGAGATTCTGAAGACTATTTTTGAACGAATGCTGTTCGGTAAGGAGAGTCGCATGAGAGGAAGAGAGCGACCTGTGTATAATCAGTCGGCTACTCGAACAGTTAGCCTTTACAAACTAAGACACCTGCTGCTGATGACGTAGCATCTTAGAGTATGTTCGATATGCAGTGGCGTGGATTCTGAAATCATTACCCAGGTCCCCTAATTACACCTGTAATGTTCTTGATGATACTGTGTTTTACTAATCGCACTGAGTGTAATGTTGTTGATGATACTGTGTTTTACTGATCGACCTAAGTGTAATGTTGTTGATCATACTGTGTTTCACTGATCGACCTTATTTTTATGTTGTTGATGATACTGTGTTTCACTGATTGACCTAATTGCATTGTTGTTGATGACACTGTTTTACTGATCGACCTAAGTGTAATGTTTCTGATAATACTGTGTTTCACTAATCGACCTTATTGTTATG
This sequence comes from Candidula unifasciata, assembly GCA_905116865.2. Taxonomy (NCBI): domain Eukaryota; kingdom Metazoa; phylum Mollusca; class Gastropoda; order Stylommatophora; family Geomitridae; genus Candidula; species Candidula unifasciata. The sequence continues at coordinate 184,958 of CAJHNH020002924.1, forward strand.
TTGTTAATGATAATGTGCTTCACTGATCGACCTAATTGTACTGTTGTTGATGACACTGTGTTTTACTGATCGACCTAAGCGTAATGTTGTTAATAATACTGTTTTTCACTGATCGACCTTATTGTAATGTTGTTGATGATACTGCATTCAGTCGATCGATCTACTAGTAATGTAGTTAATGACACTGTGTGGTGATGATCGACGCAATTTGTTTCCTGTCAACAGTTAAGTGGTAGCTTGATGCTGGCTGGGTTCCTACACTTTCTGATCGGATTCACAGGTCTTGTCGGCATTATACTCAGGTAATCTTATTTCTTTCTCAGTACCAGTATCACTACAATTGGTTTAATTCTATAATAATGAAGTTTACCTTGCAGATGGAAAGTTATTGCAATCACTTGGTGATAATCTGAAATGATATGGTCTAAATTGTGTTAATATTATATCTATTTTCATGTCCTTTCCAAATTAGTAACCTTGGATTTTGTATATCTAAGAACGGCTGCAAGAGTGACCAGAAGAGACAACATCAGGAAGGGGGCCATTCAAGGAAAAAGTCTGCAGAAAACAATTTCTAACCTGCATACAAAGACAGCAAATCCACTTGTGTGCTCACTTCCACATAACGCCTTGTGACATCATGTCCTACGTGACATACATACAGAAAAAGAGAAAAAAGACATAGAGCACAAGGTAGAAAAAGAACAAGAAGGAAAGACTGCATCAGAGAATCTCTTCAATAGTATGAAGTGTTTATGATCGAGATGGCCAGAAGAGCCAAAGCAGAACCATAGTAGTAAAACAGGAAGTGAAGAAGATTAGGGAAAAGAAATATTAATAATGCAACCATCCTATGAGGGTCCTTTGCTAAGAAAAATGTTGAATCAAGAAGTGACGTAACAGAACTCAGGATATTCACATAACCTCTCAGTCCCCATGTTCAGCAACAAGCGCAGAGTTCCAGCTCCAATGGGAGCAGTGATAGTCTGACTGTATATCGGTCTCGCCTTTCTCTTGAGTGCTGAACGTGGTCTAGATTCCTTTGTTACACTTCGCTGCACCATTCTTCTCAAAAAGTAATAATCTATTTGAGTCTCAGCGCTATTTTGTTGGTCGTAAATGGCCTCTACAGCATCTAGCCTGTCATTCTTTAATGCACTACCAAGTGGGACACAACAGCCAGTCTGTGTGTCTGTTTGTTTCCCAACGCACCCGCACAACACGGACTAAATATTCAAAGGGCGCTAACCGGGAATTCTAAATCCATGCTTGCCACTTTGCACCATAAAATGTGTGCACAACTTGTTTTCAAGCCAGCGGAAGACTGCAGTGACCGCCTTAACCTTTATTCTCCAACTAGATAGTGTAGCATCCTAAGCTAAGCTTTGTTGCACTAGATCACGTCCATTCGAGTTTTCTGTGAACCCCTACGCACTGTGTCTGCCTCCCAACATAGAGCCATCTATGATAATTTGGGATAGATATGACATAGCCTGCAGCAGTGTTAGCTTTTTTTGGTTCCGGAAACGCAGGCGTCGATGGAAATGAAACAGCTGATAGGTTGGCTGGATCCGCTATCACTACCGACGGTCGGACTATGGATCTGGCTGATATTAATAATGCCCTCAGAGAAATGGGAAGGATAGAGGACTTCGGGGGCAGTGAATCCACATCACTCGCCAGAATGGCAGACTTGGGAATTAAGATCGGCATAGCAAAAAACGAGACGCACACCAGACATACCAGAAGACATTAATCAACATAGAACTGGTACTATTAGCCATCGGACATAGTGATTCATACTGAGGGGAGGGTCTGAGCATATATGGACACGTCCGGAGTGCAATGATGATAACCCAACTAAATAACTCACTTACTAACTAACTAACTAACGAACTTAACTAACTAACTAACTAACTAACTAACTAACTAACCAAACTAACTAACTAACTAACTAACTAACTAACTAACTAACTAACTAACTAACTAACTAACTAAACTAACTAACCAACAACAACCCAACCAAATAAAACTAAACTAACTAACTAACTAACTAACTAACTAACTAACTTAACAACTAACTAACTAACTAAACTAACTAACTAAATAACTAACTAACTAAATAGCTAACTAACTAACTAACTAACTTAACTAACTAACTAACTGCAAACTAACTAACTAACTAACTAACAACCAACTAACTAAAAACTAACTAACTAACTAACTAATAACTAACTAACTAAACTAACTAACTAACTAACTAAAACTAACTAAACTAACTAACTAGCTAACTAGCTAACTAACTAACTAACTAACTAACTAACTAACTAACTAACTAACTAACTAACTAACTAACTAACTAACTAACTAACTAACTAACTAACTAACTAACTAACTAACTAACTAACTAACTAACTAACTAACTAACTAACTAACTAACTAACTAACTAACTAACTAACTAACTAACTAACTAACTAAGTAACTGTTAGCTTATCTGCGTTGGCCGTGCAAGAATTTGTCTTATACATTCTACTGGGGTGGGATCCGCTGTGGTGTAGCAGCTGGGCGCTAGCCTGTGGATGGGAAAGTCGTGGGCTCAGGAACCTACAAACACGGACATTTAAAAAAATGACCTTGGCTCCCAGGTCGAGCCAGCATGAGTGGGTACCAGGTGCAGTCCTGGGAAGTAAAGGTGGTCCGCTATATACTGACCATCAAGTTGCCATTGGTCTATAAAACAAATGTCTAACCCTATATGCCTAAAACGTCTAAAGCCCTGGAGTAGGGTCCTTTACATTGCTTTACTATTCTACTGGGGTATCTCTTATACATCTAAGAATTTCTCTTAAAGTTTCATTCTGAATTTTTTTTTTTTAAGTTTCATGAGCTGATTATTTTGATGTGGTAAGCATTCCGTCCATAGTCTGTAACAGACAGGATTACATGCTGGAACACAGTGAACAACATTCTTTGTTTCAAATTCATTGTTGCCATACCCATGAGTACATTGAGTTTTCTTTGACATATCGCGGCAAATGCCTCTGCTTGGACTCTGAAGATGAAGCGTCCATCGATACCAAGTTACCTCAGTTTACTTTCTTGGTAATGTTTCTGTTATTAATTGGGTTGATTAGGACATCAGCATTATTTATAACGTCCACAGAGCACAACAAAACAGCTGCCTTTTCTGTGTTGATGACAGTATCCATGGCTGCACAACACTTATTCGCTTTGTCTTCTTTTGTCTGTGGCTGCTGGGCCGTATGTTGCCTACCACTTGTCGCCTGCCTAAATGCAATATCTACTGCAAATGTGAAATATCCCTCCATTCCTGCGTGCTTCAAGTCATGCGATCTGAATTTTTTTTTTTTCACAGGCAAAAAATGACATTTTCCCGTAATATAGTGAGAATACAGCTATAACAATACTGCATACGAATTTGTTTACAGCAGAACATATGGGAGGACGGTGACAGGAAAACCAAGAAATCGATGGGTAAAAGGAGCAGCTGAAACTTGCAGATAAGATGATCAAATCTATCACCCAAGCCAGTTGCGAAGAGCAAGACAAATACAGAAAACCACAACATTGGGTTACAACCTGGCATCAGTGAGAGAACAGAAGAAGAGAAGGAAAGTTGTGACACATCTATGTTCCTTTCAGTAGCTATGGGTTTCTTTCCTTCTTTTTTAAAATCAGTAGTAAAATAACACATAATGAATTGCTTTGTACACACGACAGTAGCCCAAAGACACTTGGTGCTTTGTTAAGACCAGTACAATTTAATATCGAATGACCGACCCTGCTACTCAGTGGGATTGTGCTTGCTGTAATCGTTACACATGATTGGTGTATTGCAGATTTGTTGGCCCTATTACCATAGTACCTACCATAGTCCTAGTCGGCCTGTACACCAATAGAATGGTTGTGAAATTTTGTCAGCCTAGCTGGATCTTGGCCGCTCTGTGAGTATCTCTTCTGTGATTCTGTACTGATATATGTCAACAATGATTGAGTGTGATGAGTCAGCCAAGGGTTGTTATGGGGCATTGCAATTGGCTCAGTACATGGCTGTCCCAGACTCAACAGTAAAGGCAATTATACACAGGAGTCGACAACGTAAAGAGTCTGTTAACTGCACCAGATTGTATCTTTTTGGGCCTCTGTCGATAACATTACTTTTCTGGCTACAATGATCCAGTACTCTGATCAGCTATACTTTGCACACAAAGATACTTAAGGCTGATACAATATCAATGCTTACTACTGTACTCAACGATCGTCTGCAGAGTCACTTCACTTAGACGACGTTGTGTTCAACAACACAGTTGACTGTCCTTCAGCGAGCATCAAAACTGGCATTTAACCAATCTCCATGGCGATTGCGGCTGCTTGGATGCATTCAAGTTGCATGCATTCTTACGATCTTGCTCCCATGCTTTCACTCCCTGATCCCACTATCTGAAATCCAACGTTTTCCGGTCTACAATTACTTTCACAATATCAGTGGAACTTGACCGTACTATCGTTCTTTACCGAATAGCTTTTCGGCTTTCTTATTTCCAACACCTCTCTGACGTCAGCTTCTACTGTCTAAGTTATACATTATGTTTATACTCTGGCTCGTTATAATCAGTGATACAAAACAGTCCTATAAAGTGAGTGAGGGAGATCCAATCCCACCAGGACATCCACATAGCGATAAACACCAGGTGACAAAAAGTGCCACCATACGGATGAGGATCAACCGTGGAGAGGTCCCAGAAACCCCTTTCAACCGTTACGTTATATTAAAGCCCCTGACTACAGCCGCAGTAGGGCTGTAAAATGAAGAAAAAATATTGTTGTTGGTAATTTTATCCTATACACACTGAAACATACAAGTACACACATATTTTTCTGTAAAAGAGAATACAAAAAGTAAAAAAAAAAAAAAAATTAAAAAAAATTGAATTGTCAGAATTGTCTATAGTATGTTTCATTATGTTATCTGAAAAGGTTCTATTAGTATTATCAGTAATTACCTCCAAGAGTAACATACACAAATAAACTATAATATACGGAAATAAACTATCATAACATGCTGACAGTGCTAGAATATGGTGAAGAATCACTGGGTCACAACGTCCACCAGGCACTAATTAAATTTTATTTTCGTCGTTCCCTGTCTTCTGAGAATGTCACCTCCACCAGATCCTCTGGGTCGTTGCATAATTATTTCCAGATCCGGTGATTTGTTAGACTTTCCATATAGTTTATGTGCTTCCTACCAGCCTTTAAAAGATTTGTTCGCTCTCCAAGTGTATTCCCATGACTCTTATACACACGTTCATCGAATCTAATATGGCAACCCTAGAAGAAATAGCCCAGTTTATGTCGGGGCCATCAGCCAGTGACGTTCCTTCTTCACAAGGCAGGCATTATATATTAGTTAAGAGAGTAATGACAGCCTGTGTTACATAGGCTGTTTAAAAAGTTTCACTACACAGTCTGTGTACAACAGATGTGAAGAAACGAAGTACATGATATCAACAAAACGTCTCGTCCACATCAATCGCAAAGCAAACTGTAGCGAATTGTTGTCGTCTGCTGGAATGTATGTATGTAAGTTGTACCCCACCAGGACATCGCACAAAAAGACAAACACTCAGTGACACAAAATGCCACCATGCGGATGAGGGTCACCCGTGGAGAGGTCCCAAAAATCCCGTTCAGCCGTTATGCCATATTTATTATTGAATATATTCTAGGGCCCCTGACAGAAACCAGGCTGGGGCTTTCAAAAACCGAAATGGGAATGGGGTGTTGTCAGCTGCAGTAATTCTTTGCACTCGAATGAGCATAAAAGTAGCAATAATAATAATGGTACAAAAAAAGTTCCAAGATTTTTTGCATGAAACAATAAACATTGTATGAGTTAATGTTAGAAACAATAAACATTGTATGAGTTAATGTTAATCTAAGCATTGTTTAACTAGGCTTCAGTTCTGCTGCCTTTTCTTCATTCGCAGGACTTGTCTCTGCAACTGTGTATTGTCCATGTATCTGGCAAACAAAAACACCCCGATCCCCTACTGGAGCAGAAGGCGCGGCTTCCACATCTTGTGGTTTCCCTTCCATCACGCTTTTTCGGTAAGTATTTATTTGTATCAGTAACATTACCCTAGCAAGATAACAGCGTTCTCCTAGAAATACGGTTTTGACGCCAAGTGATAGATGTAACATAATATATTACTAGAAAGCAGGGGTACCAAACACAGTACGATCTGTGAATGGAAAACTCAACGGAGTATTAGTACATCCACAAACTTTTACTGGAAAATTCAAAGGCGTACCTAAACGCAGCACAAACTGTGACTGAACACTCAAACCAAATACAGCGCGAAGACTCCTTTCAAATCCAGCTGCGACTCCCTGCAGCCTACGGCCGGTGTTCGAAACCTGGCTGTTCCCGGGGTTCACCCAGCCTCTAAGGAAATGGGTACCAGACTAAAGACTCTGGTGTTAAAAAGAAGAACCTCGCTGTAGCTATGGAGTTACATGCTAACAATGACACAGACGGACAGTTTCTTATCACCTTTCCGTACTGGTGGCAGAGCACTTATGATTTATAACCGTGTGTAATGACGCTGGTTCACTTATCCAGACTTTAACTTCTTTACCTGTTCATAGAAAACTCTCTTACCAAATACAGCCCAGTCTGTGACTATAAGGCTTTACCGCAATGTTTGTTAATTTGTGTGTGTGTGCCTCAAAGAGGTTGGAATAAATAGGAAATGAAGGAAAAAAATTCAGTGCAAATTTAATGTTTAGCTGTCTTTAATGCGATGACTGTTTAGATTAATTTTTCATTATTTCCTTTATATGTATTGGAAGTTTAGTTAACTGTTCGCTCAAACACTTGAAAGTTACTCCTGTTTCTGCTTTTTTATTGTAAGCATGCGTTGAGAATGCACTGCAGCCTTGCCTATGGCATTTGTTTTCTGAATACACCTGCAACCAAACTCTTCTTGGCTTCTTGTTTTTATTTTTTTCTGTTTTTAAACTGTTGTATTCGCTGACCTCAAGCAGATTTGGAAAATGGGATACCATCGCGACACCCAGTTTGAGAAATGCTGCTTTGTCGAGTGTCAAGTACAACACAAACTGTGAGTGGAAACTCAAAGGCCTACTACCGCATCATCAACTGTGACTAGAAAACTCAATGGAGTACCAAATAAAGCACAACCTGTGACTGGAAAACCCAGCTGGGTCCTAAAATAAAATAAAAAATTGCACCAACTATGAGTGGAAGGCTGAATGGAGAACCATATACAGCACAGTCTGTGACTGGAAGGCTGAATGGAGTACCGAATACAGCACATTCTGTGACTGGAAAACTAAATGGAGTACCAAATACAGCACAGTCTGTAACTGGAAGGCTGAATGGAGTACCAAATACAGCACAGTCTGTGACTGGAAGGCTGAATGGAGAACCAGGAGAACCAAATACAGCACAGTCTGTGACTTGAAGGCTGAATGGAGTACCAAATACAGCACAGTCTGTGACTGGAAGGCTGAATGGAGTACCAAATAAAGCACAACCTGTGACTGGAAAACCCAGCTGTGTCCTAAAATAAAATAAAAAATTGCACCAACTATGAGTGGAAGGCTGAATGGAGTACCAAATACAGCACAGTCTGTGACTGGAAGGCTGAATGGAGTACCGAATACAGCACATTCTGTGACTGGAAGGCTAAATGGAGTACCAAATACAGCACAGTCTGTAACTGGAAGGCTGAATGGAGTACCAAATACAGCACAGTCTGTGACTGGAAGGCTGAATGGAGAACCAGGAGAACCAAATACAGCACAGTCTGTGACTTGAAGGCTGAATGGAGTACCAAATACAGCACAGTCTGTGACTGGAAGGCTGAATGGAGTACCAAATACAGCACAGTCTGTGACTGGAAGGCTGAATGGAGTACCAAATACAGCACATTCTGTGACTGGAAGGCTGAATGGAGTACCAAATACAGCACAGTCTGTGACTGGAAGGCTGAATGGAGAACCAAATACAGCACAGTCTGTGACTAGAAGGCTGAATGGAGTACCAAATACAGCACAGTCTGTGACTGGAAGGCTGAATGGAGTACCAAATACAGCACAGTCTGTGACGTGACAATTTAGCGGGGGTACTAGTAAATCACAAACTGCGACTGGAATATTGAACAGAGTGCTAATTGTTCTGCGGAACGAGTGAGTTTTAAAAGAACGCTCCTGGTATTCTGTCTCTAATGCAATGTGCCTTCAATCAGACTCAACGGTCTCAGTCTCTTCTTCTAGCAGCCTGGTCTATAATTACCCTATTTTTAAACAATCAAACAATCGGTTTAGATCAGAGCCAATTACCGTCTAAGAACCTGGTACTCTGAGCCAAGAAAGCCGGTAGCCTAGAGACCGCTAAACCTTGGAAAAGTGATTTGTTTCCGGCTATGTTACTGCCAAATGCCATGTGTCTGTATTTTTCATGTTTGCCGTGTAGGCGGTGTGGGATGTGGTGCTCTTCTTGGGGTAAGGATTTAGGGCCTTATGGCTAGCGCTGTCGCCAAGTAGTTTACGTGTTTGGAATTTATTCTTGTCTTCGACAGAAAAAAAAAAATTATCCCAGCCTAACCGAGGATTTGAACACGGGTCTCTATCACTAGGGCCCGGCGTTCTCACCCTTTGGGCCAGACAGTTCGTTGTGTTGCGCTAATGCAAGTTATTTCTAGACTGGAAGTCTAAAGGTTTCATCGCTAGGCTGGCAAGCTGAGTCTAGTGAGACATGTGAGTTGTAGATTATTTTGAAGGCTTTTTTCCCCCTATTGGTCTTTAAGAGTGTTGTTAACAGCACTAAACTGGTGGATGGCCGATTATGTTTAGTCGGGCGCGAACCTTAACCTTCCAATGATGGCTTTGGTGACTGACCGTTTGCGCCAACAGTGAGCTGTAGTTCTGGTAAAGGACCGCTGAACTTTTGCTTGTCAGTTGTGCTTTGTGTAGTAAAACTATCAATCTCGTGCAGAAAAACATTCACATTCTTTTTAAATAAAAGCCAGCCACTGGCGTGTTAACGATGATGTTTTTGTGGTGGATGGGTGAAGCGATCTCTTGATTATCATGGCGCCTTCCAGCAGCGACCCTCGTAAACCAATTGTCCGCAATAATAACGTTTGCTCAACAGGGGAGTCCCGTGGCCCGAAAGTCATTATCCCAGTCGCCATACCCCCCCCCCCCACCCCCACTCCCCCAGCCTCTTCCCGGAGCATATTTAGACAGTAAGAGGGCCGAAACTTTTGTTGAAAAGGACATCTACAGATGATGTACAGACTCTTGCTGTTTATACTACCACTTTGAAGTTATTTTTCTCGACAACAGAAGTAGCAGCAGCAGCAGCAACAACAACAACAACAACAACAGAGACAGACATTTGAATTCTCTCATTTACCGTCGTATCCGTTATGCTAAAATCAATTTGAATGTTGCCGACGTATATGTATACGTGTACTTGAAGGTTCTACTGAGCATGATGTTCGGATGGAGCCTAAGTGCTGTTCTCACGGCAGCCGGGGCCTTCACTGATGATAAAACAAGTCTGCAGTACCTGGCCAGGAGTGATTCCAGACTTCACGTCATTGAGGAAACCAACTGGTTCATCTTCCCGTATCCAGGTATTGACAGTTTATGTCTAGTACACGGCAATCGAGTTACATTTATTAATGAATTTATGTCGATGGCGGGTGAAAGAAAAAAAAATTAATATAATGACTTGATTAAATAGCATAAGAGAGACAAGAACATTGATTTGATCTGAGACTGATGATTGTAAGTAATGATGAATTATGATCTTCAAACCATCGACGTCTGGGTCGCCCTTTGGCTGGCCGGTAGAAGACCTTGTCGTCGGTCGGGACAGTACTTGAGTGTACTGAATAGCCAACATAACCTAGTTACAATTATAACCAAGGCTTCCCTTTAGGGAATGCTGGATGAACATGCCGATTTTTTAGGCTCAAAATCGGATAGGATCTTTCAACCATATCGGCACCACATATAATGATTTGGGTAGTCTGGGTAAATATTAGACATCACGGCATTCAGGACAAGATCATATTAGCACCCCCACTCCCCTCCTTTCATTCCAACAGCCAGTGGAGTGTGTCCATACTGATGGCACCCTTTGTCATCTGGTTAACTACATAGCTCGCAGACAACCCCAGCCAAACCGTTGTCTCCATGTACGGGTTTTCAGTATCTTTCATTTTACTCGTCACCTCTTCCCACAGACGAACGATCACATCTGCGTTGTCCAATTGCAGTACAAATCCGTCTAGCCATCATATCCGCTTGCTTATTCTCAGTCACGCATTGCATGAGCAAAATATCCATGTGAATCTCACTAGTTGCCACTTCTGGATTGATGCAACAAGTTCTACACGAAGACAGTCTGATGTTGCCCCAGTTACCGCCCTACTCTTAAATTCGCATGCTGGGTGTGGTAATGTCGTGTTCTAAAATCGATTGTCCATCACCTCCCATGCTTTTGCAATGAAGTTCCATTCACTCTTTCTACCTCTAGCCATTGACCCATTAGTGTATATAATAACAACTTCTGGCCTAGATGTGTCCTCTGTCAGCTATTAAACCTCTGCATGACCAAGCGGCCCATAAAGTTTGGCTTCCATCAGTGTCTCTCTTGGCAGAACGTTTTGTCTGGAAACATTGTATCTGCTACAGTCTTGGAGGATGTGATCTGTTTTTCAGGCGCCAGTCCACATTACACATGGCTGATTCGCCGATCTTAAATTTTTTGTACTTGTGGCTGCGTAGTCGATTGCGCCCTGTTATAAGGCATAGGAAAATGACTTGCTCTGGTCTGTCCATAAATGGTAATAGTCTTGTGCCAGTTTCGGTTGCTTTGGGATTGATTTCATTATTCTCTTCTTATGTTGATAAGAGACTGGTGCGTCGCGTTGTTCTTTAGGGACCACTTTCCTTAGCTAGCTTATCAGCTCTTTCATTTCCGAGAACACCAAAAAAGAATGGTATCCAACTACAGGTTGCCTAGTTTAGATAGTAGTGTTCCTATACCTGGTAATTTTCCAGACTAGAGACCGTGAAGTACCGCTTTTGCATCTGTCAGGAATAACACTGGCTGTGAAAATTACCCGATATTTAGTAATTTCTCTGCCGATATCTTGATGGCTTTAACTTCTGCATCGTAGTTGTGACTGCTTTCCTGTTGGTTTTGTGGCTCTATCCCTGGTATCATTAGGATGCTCAAAGTACACTCTTGCTTCTCCGTTTTTGATTGCCTTTTGTGCTGACCTATCTGTGTAAACACGAACCCAACGTTTCTGTGGGTATTCATCATCAAGTATACAGAGGGTGGCTGTTTTACGCTGCACACTGTTATGTTCTTCCTGGTAAAATAATCCTTTCACTTCTGTCTTGATGAATTTTTGAAACTTATACTATTCTCTTTAGGAGGTCCACTCTGGAACAGCATTTAAAGGGCTGTCAGTTGCAGGCAGATCAGTGGTTTTTCCGCAGAGCCTGGTGGCTAAATCTGCTTCTCTTTAGTCGCCTCATATCTAGATTTTGGACTCTTGCATTCATAGGATGACAAGGCAAGCTGAGAAACCTTTCTGCTTGCCTTAGCATCTTGATTTCTCTACCTTCCTTTATCCCCATTTTTTTCCATCACAGCTATAGGTGTTTATTTCATACTGCCTGTTGTAACTCTACGTGTTGATTTTGCACTTTAACTATGTTTGTCTTTCAAAGTTGCCTGCGTGGTTTCTGGAGATAAAATTCCTTTCTCTTTCAAAGCTGATTCTTTTTCATTCGAAGCTGGTTGCAACACTAGCTGCTCTGCCAGTTCCCGGTTTTTCATTTCTATGTGTCTGCGGTCTCTTTCTCCTTTATGACCGCTTCATATCATAGCCTTACTGTAGGGCTTCCAGTTCAAGGTTCTTCAAAATCCTCTTATCTGCTCGATCTTGTCTTTCTAACTGGTCTGCATATTTGTCAGCCCATTCCATAAAATGTTTCCTTTGTCAGGCCATTGTCTGGCAATTTCTTTAAAGTCCACAAGACTAAATATCTTGAACAGGCCTGCAATTTTCAATATCTAAGCCTACAAACTAAAAAGAATTTTTTTTAAAGACAGTAATTACCACCAACACTTTACAGTACGTATATTTATTAAATAAGTGTACAACAACAATGTTTACACAGCTAAAACAGAAAAAAATAACAATTTACTTCAGAGATTTAAATAAAAATATGCCTTATTTGCATAACAAAGTAAATTCGTCATTAAAAAAAAAAAAAAAAAAAATAAAGTCAGTTGGTAAATTTCATTCTAATATTTGAAATCAGCATGTCGAAGTTAATCAGAAACAAAGTTTTTACATTCTAGTGAAAAAAAAAAAACAAAAAAACTTGCAAATGTGCTGGACAGTGTTATACGTGTAGTTAGCCTCAGTCCAGAAGGTTAATCACAAACTATACTAGGTAAAGTCAAACACACACTTACCTAACTGTCAAATCACCAGATGTCTCTGACGGTCAAAACACCAGATATCTCTGACGGTCAAAACACCAGATGCCTCCGTCTAAGTCTCTAACAAACTCCCTGAGAAAAACTTCGGTCGGTCCGTCTTGTCCAGTCAACCGTTCACTTTCTGGTGAGTCCAATCTCCTTGAATCCTGGAGTGTTTACTTGTCCGTCACGATATCCTTCCTATTCGGGAACTCTCGTGGACTGTCGAATGCCTTTTCGCTGAGCAGTCATCTAAGTGCCTGTCCGTCATTCACTATCATCACCTACAGGCATCCCATAGCCACACAGTCTATTGACTCTCAATTTTGCAGATAATGTTGTCCTGCTAAGAATGAACTGTAGTGACATACAAAGACAATCGTATGAGTTAGCAAATGTAACATTACAATTTAGATTACAAATCAGCTTTAAAAAAGACGACAAATGCATCGAGGACATCAACAACATATTAAGCAAATGTCGCTCTGGAGAGTTTGTTGTAGTTGTAATTCTACTGTAATTGTTGACATTCTTTTGGGCTAACTTTACTCATATATATCACATTATACATTATGATTATATATGAGGCTATATCAGACCTGCACATTTATATTGAATATGGTGGTGACAATTTCAGGTAAATTTGGACTGATGTCATTTAGTGCTGCTGGGTTCATCAGCTTCTTTGTGGCTACCATCATGTCCGTGCTGGACTCCATTGGCGACTACAGCGCGTGCGCCCGAGCAGTTCGTGTCCCACCTCCCCCGACATACGCCTTCAACAGGGGCATCGCCGTGGAGGGGCTCATGAGTGCCCTGTCTGGTGCCATGGGTTGTTGTCACGCCACTCTCTCCTACGGTGGCAACATTGGGGCTATCAATGTGACTGGGGTAAGATTGCTTTAGTAACAATGTTATCTCACACAAAAACATTACACATTTTGTGAAAAAATCCGATGAATAGTAAGGAATACTAGAAGGCGAATACATGTGAACTCCATACTAACTGCAGTATAACAATGCGGTTTATAAGTTACTGTGTGATATCAGAGCGAACATGAATTTACATAAATAATAGAAGAAAATGTGGGTCACAGATGACTATTGGTCCAGACGGAAAATGTGCAACATAAAAAAAGGTATGTAGTTTGAAGACTTAGAGTTTGCACGAGTTTACATCGGCTCTGAAAGATATTGTAGCAGCACGATAAATATGTGATATTGAGCAATATTAAACAAACTTTCGAATTAGAGAGAAATATATTCGAAGCAGGAAAGATTAAAGGTGATTTTGTGTGTGCCGTGGCGCTGTGAGGGGACCTGTGTGGTAGCCCTCTATGTGCAACTGATCTCTGGGAGTGATTGAAATAATGAAAGTGACTAATCTTGGCAGAGTGACCCTGGCCATTTTTGTTGGTTTGTGCAAGCGAGCAACAGCAGGCGTGGAAGCTGTTGCCAGGATGCTTACTAGAAGAATGGGAGATCCTGCCCGCCTGTGTTGATACGAAGATGTTTTTTTTTCCACGACAATTTACTGTTTTAGGTGCAGCTGGTTGCTGTGTTAGAACACGAGCACCTAGAAGTCGACACCAGACACCTGCTAGCGAGGTCTAACGGGCAAACAGTGGACGGTGTGTAACGGCAAATAAACGATTGTAGCAGAGGTGCTGTTTGTCGAATCTTTGATTGTCCACAGAGGAGTCCTGTTTCTTGTCGTCAGTTAAGGGGATCAATTGATAGACAAGATGGAGGGAACTGTCCGGTTTGTCTAGATCAGCGGTTCTCAACATGCCGGTAGCGACCATTTTTTGGGTCGAAGGACAGGTTCACAGGGGTCGCATAAGACCACTGGAAAACACATATTCATTGAAGCCATGAGGGAAAATAATTGTGGGGGTCGACACAACATGAATGAACTGTATTAAAGGGTCACGGAATTAAGAAGGCTAAGACCGACTGGTCTAGAGAAAAGTGTTATAGTTTCCTACAGGAAGGAATACGAATCACCATGACGAATGGACCCAGTTTTCACTGCATTAAATGCGTATAACAGCTGGCACAATTATAACTGATGACAAAAATATTTGACTACGTTCAAGCGACTACCCTAATGGGGAGCTTTTGGTTGCATTATGGTCTGTGCTCATTTGCGTCATAGTTTTTGGCTCCGATTCCGATTCCGATTTGTTTGAAAAAAAACAAAAGTTCATGTCACCCTAACCAGCTCCAATGGTGAGCGGCGGTTATTTTGGGACTGCGTTTATTTGTTTGGAGTATCCAATAGTTTTTTCCAATTGTGACGAACTGCGTCTATAGTCTTTCCTTGCGTGTATTACTAGTCCTGAGAAGGACTCGTAAAGTTTGCCGGGATGGCCTCGAACGGGTGGGAGGGATTGGGTTGGGCGGTAGACATCATGCCTGGCTGGTAGCGAGCTGTGGGGCGTTCTCCGGGCTGGGTGGTGGGCTGGTTCAACTGTCATGGCGGCTGGACTGGAGGGCGTGGTGAAGTTTCTCGAGTTCATCTCTGGACATATGTCATCTGGTTGTGGGCTGTGAGGTTTCTCAGGGCTGGTGGGCGTGGTTGTTCAGCTGTCATGGCGGCTTGTGAGGTTTTCATTGGTTGCTGCATGTTGGCTTTCAACTTGCTACTTCACGTGGGCGTCGTTTCCGTTTGAGTGGGCTGCTATCTTCGTTTTGTTGTTTCTTATGCTTTCGAGTTGAAGATGCCGGGTGGCTTCTTTGAGTTGCTTCACCTCCTTGTTGATTGCTGCGAAGTCGCCTTTCAGGCATTCCTTGAGGATGTATAGGTCTTGTGTGCACTTCTTCTCTAGATCTCCGGGTTTCACGTGTGCGTCGTGGATCTGCCTTTTTCTGTCTTTTTCTTTCTTCGCGTTTTCTCTGGCTTCTATCACTCTGTGCGTGGCTTCGATTACACAGCTGAGTTTGTCGCATTCATTGTTTGTCTCGGCTACCTCTGCTTTTGTTTTTGTCAGGTCTTTCTTGATGGTGGCTATCTCGGAAAGTATACTTTTCTGGTTGTCTTTCAGTTCTTTGGCGGCTACTGCGTCTGTTTCCTTTAACTTCTTGAGGTCGGTTAGATTTGCCATCAATTCTGTTTTGAACTTCGCCATTTCTGTATTTTCCTCCTCGAGTCTCCTTTGGGTCTCGAGAGATGCCTGCAGGATGCTTCGCAGGTCTATCATCTCGTCCCTGTCCTGAGTCCTGAGTGCCACGATTCGTGCGTTCTCTTCTCGCAGGGATTTGATTTCGTCTCTCAGCTGCGTAATGACGTTGTTGTTCGCAGCTGTCGGACTGGGCGCCTGATATCTTTGCTTCGGCTCTGGATTGTGTGTGGTCCTGGTGGTGGAATTCGCCATCGCTCTCTTGACTTCTTTCAGGTACGGGCAACCCATGTACCTGGCGCTGTGTGCACCGGAGCAGTTGGAACATCTTCTGCTTGCGTTCGGCTTTTTAAAGTCAGGGTCCACTTTTGCCAGAGGGCATTCCCTGAATAGGTGAGGGCCGGAGCAGTACCGGCACGATGGGCTGCTGCGGCATGACGAGGCAGAGTGCCACGCCTTGTTGCAGCGAGAGCACTGCAAAACTTCTGTGGTGTAGGCTCCCGGTCGTTGCTGCTGCTGCCTGAGTGGGCGGGTGTTGCTCGGTTCCTGCGCCACGACTGGGGCGGCTTCCGGGAAGACGGGTGCCTCGATAGGGCCCACATCCAGGGCTGGCGGCGTCTGGGTGTGTGAGGCTGGTGTCTCCTCCGGGTCGTCGACCGGTTCTGGCATCGTCAGTTCTGGTGCGGCGACAGGTGCTTCCTCCTTTTTGGCTGAGGATGCTCTGGTGTCCCGGCGCTGGACCGGATTCTTCTTACCACGGGCCATGGTTTCGTGTGGCTGAGGCTGGTAAGTCGGGCGGCAATTGATTGCTCGGTCCCTGCAGAGTCTGGCAAGGCTTGTTAGAGTATCCTAAAAAGGACACCCAAGCGTGCTTTTCTCCGCAGTTCTCGAGACAATCGTTAAAAAAAAAAAAAACTGGCTGGTATGGCAGGCTCCTCAACAATGCTGTGTTCCCGGGCCGCTAATAACCCACCCGCAGACGAATAACAATAGTCTAGTCGAGCCAAAACTCAGCCGAATGTCAAGCGAGTTCTGACCAGTATCTAGCTATTGATAATCTGGCTGCGAATGGATAGTTACCGGCTGACGAGAGACACGTGGCTGAATCGGGCGGTAAAGCGAGCGAGCGAGAGAGAGCTGTGTCCGACTGGGCTGTCTGCGCTGACTGGCTTCCACTGTGATCACCTCCAGTTTTTGGCTCAAAACTGCTCACCACCAAGTAGCCCTGGAAATGGCCGGCCAGCTAATAAGCCCAAGTTCGTAGACTGTGGTAGCCTCAGCGGTTTTCTCGACCACTCGATAGTCGGCGCGTGACATGTCAGAATCATCCCTGATGTCTTGACCTCGCATGAACCGGACAGGGGATGACCCACGATAATAACCGGACAGGGGATAAGCCACGAGGAGAACCGGACAGAGGTGACCCACGATAATAACCGGACAGAGGTGACCCACGATAATAACCGGACAGAGGTGACCCACGATAATAACCGGACAGAGGTGACCCACGATAATAACCGGACAGAGGTGACCTACGATAAAAACCGGACAGAGGTGACCCACGATAATAACCGGACAGATGTGACATACGATAATAACCGGACAGAGGTGACCCACGATAATAACCGGACAGAGGTGACCCACGATAATAACCGGACAGAGGTGACCCACGATAATAACCGGACAGAGGTGACCCACGATAATAACCGGACAGAGGTGACCCACGATAAAAACCGGGCAGGGGGTAAGCCACGAGAAAAAAAAAACATCAGAAATATAAGAATAAGAGGAACACATTAGGACACTGACAGGAGGGAGTGGTCTAACTACTAGGATAGGAATATAAAACCAGAGAGCTGGCTCACATACCACGTTTCTCGTGGTCAATGCATAGGCTTTACGAATGCAGTATTATAATTCTAATAATTATTTGGTGGGAGAATAGAGCAGCGGGGAGTGACCAGTGGATCTGGCCAACATACTATTCTCAAAGAAAAGGCAAGATGGACACATAATCATACTGCTACTGCTAATGGTTTGGTCATCTAACGTGGATATCAGCAACCAGTATACCACAGCAATTATGTACAGACCAGGCTGGAGGCGAAGAATTTCACGGAATCCCCACATACGAAGCGGAAAAACTGGTGCTTTCCTTTCAAATTAAATTTCGGCTCGACATCGCAAGGTAATAGACGATAAAGGAGACACGAGATAAGATGACTTTTCGGCTCGACATCGCAAGGTAATAGACGATAAAGGTGACACGAGATAAAATGACTTTTCGGCTCGACATCGCAAGGTAATAGACGATAAAGGTGACACGAGATAAAATGACTTTTCGGCTCGACATCGCAAGGTAATAGACGATAAAAATGACACGAGATAAAATGATAATGTTACCATCAGCATTGTGACTCTAACCGATGAAGATCAGATTCGAGCGCTTATGTGAAAAATCATGGATGCTGTTGTGTCGTTCTTAACTGCAGTCAACTCATTAGGACTCTAAACATAATAACACAGAGAGTATATAACTGTATTGAAAACTCCATCGATTTTAGACAAACAATATAGCAGGCTATACACCTGCAGTGACACGAAGGAGATGAAACCTACCTTTGAAATGACTAGGCTAGATAGGTTCACAGAATGACACAGATAAGACCAAACTGCGAATAAACGTAGTGTACAATAAATCCGTCATCCTCATATAACACCATAGACACACACACACACACACACACACACACACAAACACGCCCAGACACAGAAACACGGACATTTATTAACATACATTTTTTTTAGTAATAGTTTACAAAAATGATGTTTATAGGTAGCCAGTCGGCGTGTCATGCAAGGTTGTGGTCTCATCTTCGTCATCTTCGCCATAGTAGGCAAAGCTGGAGCTTTGTTTGTCACCATCCCTTACCCTGTCCTGGGTGGCATCTCATTTATCATGAACGGCATTTTTATTGGACTGGTGCTCTCATATCTACAGGTAAATCCACAACATATAGTCGTATACATTATCATTGTGCTCTTATATCTGCATGTATATCATGAAAACCAAGTGGCATACATTATTATCATGCTCGCACATCTGCAGGTATACCTACAAAACATACTGAAGGGAAATGAGCGAGCAGACCAACTGGCAAGCACTGCACTAATGATTGCGGGAAAAAGTATGGACAGAGCAGACATAGTCAACGCTGTACGAACTGTGCTAGTGGAGAATGAGGAATCCCTGACACTAACACGATTGCGTGACATGGGAGTTAAGCATGGTGATGCACGTCTTTGCCGTCTTCGAGGCCGAGAAAGGAGACAATATAATCAGCTTCTCATGGGGACAATTAGTAGAAGTACTTTAGAGTGGCTGCTGCTTCGGAGAACTGAGCACGCATGGGTATGCCCAATGTGCAGTGACATTAATTGTCATAACAGAACATTTAATAACATCTTAGTAGGGAGTCGGCAGTACGAAACCCAAGTTCAAGGTGTCTCCTTCGTGCCAAAGAACTGCATGGCTGTTGGGTGAACAGTCGTTAACGATGGCAGGCAGGTCGTTGTAGGGGCGACGCCTGCTGGTGGATGTAATGTCCCAAGTCCCTTCCCCAGCTTATAATGAGGGTACTGCTGGGGTGACCGTTTATTAACCCTCATATAGTTCTTCCGGTCAAAATGGACGCAATGTACGGCCACCCTTTTTTTTTAAAGCCATGGCCAATTTTTTTTTTTTTTTGCTAGACGGTGGTCGTTGCATTTTCGCTCCATTTGTAGACTGGAAGGATGTAGTTTCGTCGCCCAGCTTCTGAGTTGAGTGCATGGCGTGACACTGTGAGCTGCGTTTGTTTTTCGTTGGCACAGGAGCGGAGCATATGTGGGGTGACCCGTTTGCTATGAAGCTGAAACTAGGATTACCAGATTACCAGAATACCAGAATACTGACATTCATTGTCATCGGACTGGCGCTCTGGGTACCCATAGCAACTCACAACATGCGCGTGTTGCTGGATATTTTCCTGACTTGTATTTAAGAGCATGCTCCCTAGGCTCACGATCCACCGTCCCTCCCCACCCGCGTGGGACCTCATGTTACACCTTCCTGGTTATCAGTTGCAGGTGCCCTAATTATGACTTCTTTTGAGTTTCAACCGGGTATCTGCGATCAGTCTTGTTTGTTTGAAGTCCAGATTGAGATCTTTAAATCTAAGTATGGTATGATAAACCTGTGGGAGCTGTCCGAAGGGAACACACTGATCGATCAATTTCTTCCCTGCTCCAAAACACCAAATGGTAACTGCTGGCAGCGTAGGCAGCACCCCCCCCCCCCCCCCCCCCCCCCCCCCCCCCCCCCCGCTTTTCCCCCGACATGATCTGTAGGTTTAAAACTAAAGGCGGAAAAGTCTCTTAAAACAACAGCAGACGACGTGATGTTGATCATGTTGTCCACCATTATTCACAAATAATTATATACCACTTTAGATTTAATTAAGATCGTATTTCATGAAAACAAAAATACTCAAATAAAGAGGTTTTGGAGAAACTGCGAGTGAAAAGAGAATTATTGAAATAAATAAAAAGAGGCAGTTGAAATGTTTTGGCCCCGTTAAGAGACATAATACGTTCTCGGCAATTATACTGGAGTGGAAGGTCGAGAACAAAAGAGTTACAGTTAGAAAGCGACACAAGTGGGAAGACAGAATTAGGACATGACGAACAGCAGCCCGAGAAAGTGTACAACAACACAAGAGACATCGTATTGGAGATCCATTGCATCAAACCTTTACCGTGGTGACGACACCTGATTGATTATGTCTAGGAATCTAGAAAATGTCTAGGAGCTCGTGGGCCGAAACATTTGTCGACGAGAGGTTACTTCTACGGATGATTGGTAGACCCCTGCTGTACATGCTCCCCTGTGGAGTTTCTTCTTATTATACAAAATTTATTGTAAACACCAAAGGCGCCGAAACCAGGACTCTCATGTCCCCTGAGCTCCGACATTCATCCCTCACCCCGAACTGGACATAACTTAAAAAGTGACACGACCAAACGATATTACAGACATAGCGACACACAATAACATGTAAGACATGGAAGTGCGAGTGTCCTAAAGTTTGGATGTACACGTTTCTCATGAATGTAAGTACATTTATGTAGGCATTGGTTGACACATATGTAAGAGTATGCATGTGTTCGAAATGTCAATTAGGTTGCATCCACGGATATGTATGAAAGGAAGTGCACAATTTAGTGTTGTCTGCGTGTATGAATGCTCGAGTGCATGTACGCATACACATAGGTGTGTGCGTCCATGTACTCCGGGGATTCATACTCAAAACCATCCCATTCTATATCAAGCATACAACAAAAACATGACCGGTGGAGCACACACAAGATATGACTGACAGCAAATAGGGAAAACATTGAATCGATACTGAAAGGACTGGAACACATAACCATCAATACCACCCCATTATTGTGATGATAGCAAAGGTTGGTAACGTGATACGCATAATCCCGGCTAAAGACCACGCTAGAATCCAGAAAGACGGCAACGACGAGAAGTGACTGAATGGCCTCCTGCCCCCTTTCCCCTCACCCTCCCTACCTCTTTCGGGTGCACTATGAGTTCAACCTCCCACCCCATTCCTACAGAGAACACCTGAGTTCGTTATCCAACATGCCGCAGCAATTCTCATCGCCGAACATTTGGATCTGAAAGCGTGAACTGAATGCTCCGGGTATATGGTATTTACGCACACCGAAGCCTAGCTGACAACCCAAACCGACACAACCGGATCACACACCAACAAATGAAGATTAGATCCGCTTTAAGGCTCCACACAACATTTTACACACATATCCACCCGACATGACTAACCCGTTTCTTATTTCTGGAAGACAACTATAAGACCACTTTGGTCACACGCGAAATATTTTCACATTTGGGAACTATCCAAAATCAAAAACTGTTTTCAGTACTTTTTGGCAAATTAAAATACTCAAAATTTTAAAACTGTTAATGGTGGTCCAAAAGACGTTATGTACGAAAGCTCGCTCTCCTACGAGATACGCCTGGCCAAATCAGAGAGAGACAAAACAAACAGAAAACACCAAGAAAGAAGAGGTAAGACAAGAACAAGTAACAACAGGGTGGACGACAAGCGGTCTGAATCGGATGGAAGCATCAAGCCCAGAAATGGCGCCAACACTCGAATTTAGTCACGAAAGTGACGCAAATAACCCAGACCACAAATATAGGCGGAGACTGTTAGCAGCTAGCTAGCAGCAGTCTGAAAGCGGTCGACCTTTTATTTATTTTTTTCTCAAAAGGACTTGGACTTAGAAAAGTGGCTCCTCCTGGATTACCGAGACAGACAACCTAATCCTGCATGTATGTGACTTAGACGAGATCAGTCACGGAAAACGGATACATCAGTAGACATGCTTGACTTGTCTAAGGTTGTCGTAATACTAGGGAGGTGCTGCAGAAGTTAGATACCTACCATCGTAGACGCGAGATTGGGGCACTGACTCATCGTCATTCGTGCATAGAAGACGTCGTCATTTACACAGACGGCTCTGTGTAGAGGGGTTAAAGATCAGCTTGGGCATACACAGACCAAAGAATGGGGAAAACAATATAAGAAGGTCAGACGAATGTTAGTGAAAGAGCTAACTAGCTGGCAAATATAGGCAGCAATGCAAATAAGAAGAACCATGGACGGAGCTGATAGCATCAACGGAATAGGTTGGGAGCTAATGTTGAATCGCTGACGCTAACACGATTGAGTGACTGAGTAGTTAGGCTTGGCAATTCAGATTTAGGCCGTCTTTGAGGTGAAGACAGGGCATATTATAACCAGCTTCTTATGAAAAAAGGCAGTAGAAGTAATTAGTAGTGACTGCTGTCTCTGAGGACTGCGCACGTATGGAAATTCCCAGTGTCCAACTACGTCGACTGTGATAACTTAACATAAAACAGACTTATAGTTAATTTTGAGACATGATAACAAAACACTAGGCTGACTCTACACTAATGTGCGTTGGTTGCAAACCAACAATAGAACTAATCAACGGCTACAGTTGTGATTGGCTTGTCCATGTTAGTAACTTGTGTCAACTTTCAGTTCGTAGACCTCAACTCTACCAGAAACCTGGCCATTATCGGCATGTCTCTTCTGCTTGGAATGATGTTGCCGTATTGGATTGGAGAAAACCCAGATGCAATTGAGACAGGTAAAAAACAAAAACAAAAACAATTACGTCTGTGAAATGAAAAGCAATCGGTATATGTTGCTAATCATTCGTATGTATAGAGCAAATAGTTGACATTATCCTATAGTCTATCTATCAAATCATTGTTCGCCAGTAAAACACACAGTGCCAATGACGTTTGCGTATGGGAAACTCCTAGTCCGGACATGGGGTATGTAATGTGAAAGTAGCCAAAACCGCTGCGAGACTCAAACCTATACCCAATGTGCCATGAAAGAGTATGTAGGCAGATTAGTTTTCTCTCTTAGAAAAAAAAAAAAAAAAAAAAAAAAAAAAAACACGATGGATATAATATTTGTAATGAAATTGATCATATAATTAATCTATGTAGATTACGAAGCAGTTTGGTAAGATTAAAAGAGAAGACAAGAATCAGCTTTGTTGGATCAAAAACTAGTCAGTAGTCTACTAACCGACGCTCAACACTCAGAGAAGGGGCGGGACGGGCACACAATAACACTGTTATTGGTGCCATCGGTGTTGACATTCTGCGCTTGCTACTGAAAAGTAGGACGAAACGCTTATGCGATTATCTCGAGTACTGTACTGTTGGTTGCTAGCTGGTAACTTTAGCAAACATTTAGTAAACATAAAGTAACATCAACTTTCCTAATGCCGCGACACTTTAACACAGTTCCTTCATGTTGTGGCGACGCTTTAACACAGTTCCCTTATGTTGTGGCGACCCTTTAACACAGTTCCCTTATGTTGTGGCGACACTTTAACACAGTTCCTTTATGTTGTGGCGAACCTTTAACACAGTTCCCTCATGTTGTGGCGACCCTTTAACACAGTTCCTTCATGTTGTGGCGAACCTTTAACACAGTTCCCTCATGTTGTGGGGACACTTTAACACAGTTCCCTCATGTTGTGGCGACCCTTTAACACAGTTCCCTTATGTTGTGGCGACCCTTTAACACAGTTCCCGTATGTTGTGGCGACCCTTTAACACAGTTCCTTCACGTTGTGGCGACCCTTTAACACAGTTCCCTCATATTGTGGCGACCCTTTAACACAGTTCCCTCATGTTGTGGCGACCCTTTAATACAGTTCCCTCATGTTGTGGCGACCCTTTAACACAGTTCCTTCATGTTGTGGCGAACCTTTAACACAGTTCCCTCATGTTGTGGGGACACTTTAACACAGTTCCCTCATGTTGTGGCGACCCTTTAACACAGTTCCTTCATGTTGTGGCGACGCTTTAACACAGTTCCCTTATGTTGTGGCGACCCTTTAACACAGTTCCTTCATGTTGTGGCGACACTTTAACACAGTTCCCTCATGTTGTGGCGAACCTTTAACACAGTTCCTTCATGTTGTGGCGACACTTTAACACAGTTCCTTCATGTTGTGGCGAACCTTTAACACAGTTCCTTCATGTTGTGGCGACACTTTAACACAGTTCCTTCATGTTGTGGCGAACCTTTAACACAGTTCCCTCATGTTGTGGGGACACTTTAACACAGTTCCCTCATGTTGTGGGGACACTTTAACACAGTTCCCTCATGTTGTGGCGACACTTTAACACAGTTCCCTTATGTTGTGGCGACCCTTTAACACAGTTCCTTCATGTTGTGGCGACACTTTAACACAGTTCCTTCATGTTGTGGCGAACCTTTAACACAGTTCCCTCATGTTGTGGGGACACTTTAACACAGTTCCCTCATGTTGTGGCGACCCTTTAACACAGTTCCTTCATGTTGTGGCGACGCTTTAACACAGTTCCCTTATGTTGTGGCGACACTTTAACACAGTTCCCTTATGTTGTGGCGACACTTTAACACAGTTCCCTCATGTTGTGGCGACACTTTAACACAGTTCCCTCATATTGTGGCGACCCTTTAACACAGTTCCTTCCTAACGTCAATGAATATGTGTTTTCCGATAGTCTTGGGCGACCCTTGTGAAAGAATGGTTCGACCCACCCCCCACCCCCAAAAGAGGCTGTGACCCGCAGGTTGAGAACCATTGGTCTGCAGAAGAAATAGAGGACAGGTTAAATGTTGTAGACGGTCTCGATGGTCAAGCTCCTGTCATGTGTTATACGCCACATGAATGCAGAGGTTGACATTCTAGTCCCAACTCTTGCATTTAGACCCACTCTCACATAGGTACCAGAAACTTATATGTGAAGTAAAGACCATCCGCATCACTACATCGATGTCGAGTGGTTTACAAATATCGGGCCGGTTTTAAATATGTAATACTCCTCCTGACAAAAGCATAGCTACTGTATGGAACATCCTGTTTTTTTATGATGTGATATTCAGAGTTTGCGTAATTTAATGTACGAAACTGTTCATACTGCACACAAGAATACCTTAAAATTCAACCAAATCAACTGACCGTTCTTTTGCATTTAAGCCATAACTAGTTTTTAGACTTAGGGGCCACTTGATAACTTTGTTGAGCAGTATAGTTTCCCCTTCATAGACTGCTTGCTAAAGTCTTGACACCCAGCGACCCGTTGCAGCTGCTATGAGGTGGTAATTAGGACGTTTCTGTGGGGGAAACAGCTGCTACTACTACAAGGCATGGAATGATGGAATGTCCGAGCGGTAAAAACGAGCACATACAGGGCCTCACACCTGATAGCCCTTTACAACCCTACACAGAGGCAGAACAGGACTTCAGAAGCAGAAGGAGGAGTAGACCTCACAGGATTTCGCAGAATTACCTAGCCAAACATTATATAATTCATAGGTGTAGTACATAGACTGACGAACTTGATGCGTTGTACATAATATAGCACATCGACTGGCGAACTTGATGCGTTCCTAACTTTTGATGTTTTGTTTGTTTGTATTTGTTTGATTGTGAAGCTTGCTTATATACTTTTTGTTCGGTTTTAGATCTTTTCTTAAACTTTGCTGTATCTTGCAAAGTTTGTTTCCCGAAACTCAGTTTGCCATTGCTGCTTGCGGAAAATCGAGTATTCTGTTTTCACATGGAACAAAACTATAATTTAAAAAAAAAAAAAAAACACACACACAACCACAATGGATGCTCGTACTATTGTTGAATTTCTCAACACATCGTTTTATGCTTTGAACTGTTGGTTAATGTCTTCTTTACTGGTAGTGAGTGGCAATGTGTGTCACAGATCTGGGTAAATAGTTTGAGCTTTTGAACCTGTTGGTGTTTTGAGATCAACTGTCTGTTTTCACTTAAATGTCAATAATCGAGACCAGTAGTAAAGTGTCCATCTCTTCAATAACTGGATTTCATCAAGATGGCACTATAGGTACTTCGTTGTCCTCGTCCAGTTCCGTGTACAGATCTGAGTTTCTTGAGGATTGAAGCTATGGTGGACGGACAAGTGACACTGTTTGCACAAATCAGCTTGCCTGACTCTTTTCTTATATCTGTTGCACAACCACATTCACAATGTATGTTGTGATTTTCTTCTCATCCTAATTCTTAGCTTTTATTTGACTTCGTGTTGGAAATAGTACGTGATATCTAAATAATAATTTTGATTTTTTGTTTGTAACGCCTCCGCAACAACATAAATTAATTATATTGTTTGATTTGTTGTTCATTTTTTTTTGTGTGTGATGATTTTATTGGTTTAAATAGACAAATACTCTCATTTCTCAGTGATTTCCACATGCGCGCAAGCGTGGTGCTCACTCTACGTATCTCGAATCCAGATTCATATACTGATGTTAGAATGATTTATGAAAACAGTTCCTTATTGGAAAAGTTCTTATGTAGTGCGGCTCGTATGTCGAGGTACCACTGTATTAAAAAAGCTATTTTGTGCTGATAGAAGACCGGATATAAATGTAACAGGGCCAGAAAGCCCCTGGTACTAATATAATAAAAAATAGGAAAAGAAAAATAGGAAATAGATAGATTCGTTCAGGTGGGGGCTAGAAACAATAATATTCTAGTCCAGGCAAGAGATCTTCTGTGTAGAGTCTAATAAGTCAAGTAATAATCAACTAAACTAGAAAACTACTAAGCACACTAACTACTAGTCGTAAGCTGAAGGAAACAACTGCAACTATGGATACAACGTTGAACATAATTTTATTGGACTTCACATCAGCATGGCCAAAAAGTAACGACATAAACGACCACGTGCTGAAACAAAACCTCAAACATACAGCAATTTACCATTTAACTATTCCTTGTCTAGAATACCAAAGAAAATCTATTTTAACCAACTAACCACCGAACATACCCTCGACTGCCATCAGCCCGACCACGAACGTTACCTGTGTTCGCCATGCCCATAGACCAGCCCATTGTGCAAAGCATCAGTCTTCTTGGGTCAGGCTTCGACAGGTTGGTCCGGAAGTCGAATAGATCGCTGCGAGACTAGACACAATCTTTTATACCCAGCGAGCCAGATTTTTACCCATCTTTCGTATACTTTATTAACTGCCAATGTTTCCCAAAAGGCCGGTTAGCATTTTTAAACCAGGATAAACCTCTCAAAGACCTTTAATCTGTTGTACTGTAGTCTTCGTCGCTTCCACCCTACTACACGTCGGATTATTATTTTTGTTGACGTCCCGGCAACCACACAATATGTAACATCAATTGTCTAAAAATCATCCCCCAACTCCTGTTCTACATCCAACAGAGTTGCTGGAAATAGCCACCTGAAATACAATCATCCCCTGACATTATGTAATCACTAGTCACTTGCAGTACCACTAATAACATTCACCCAAAAAATAGCTGACATCGATATATGGTCAAAGCATGACTCGTCCCAAGGAAACTGGATAAGGAACGTATTATAAGTCCCAAATAAGAAATTACAAAGATGGCAGTAGTCATGAAACATCCAGTGAACATTTGCGTTCGAGTTTCAGCTACCATCTGCAAAATCACTACAAATCCCCCCTCTACATCAATAATGGCGATATCATCGGAACACGTTAGCGTGTGCGCTTGGGTCCTAGACACCATCAGAGTAGAACAAACCCCCCAATTAATCCGCTCCTCGCTAGAACAATGCGTTAAACACATATCAAATCACTACTAAAACACAACAAGCAAAACCTAAAAAAAAATACATGTTACTGCAATAAAAACATAGTAATCAGTTAACATCCGGATTCTTGATCAGTTGGATTTCCTCTCCGACGTCCAGTAATTCTTCTTAGATAAGTTGTCATAATATTTGATACCTCAGCCGCAGGGCTTACAATGGACATTTTCGTTTACTACCTCGGCCAAAGGCCTACAAAAGACATTGTCTCGGCCGCGTGGCCTTGGAGAGACGTAACACACTCTTGTCTCGGCCGCGTGGCCTTGGAGAGACGTAACACACTCTTGTCTCGGCCGAGTGGCCCTCGAGAGAGACATATCGGACATTACCTCAGCTTTGGCATAGCCTACAATTACCTCGGCTTTGGCATAGCCTACAAATGGACATTTTCGTTTACTACCTCGGCCAAAGGCTTACAAAAGACATTGTCTCGGCCGCGTGGCCATCGAGAGACATAACACTCTTGTCTTGGCCGCGTGGTCATCAGAGACACATCACCACTTTTGCCAATGTCTCGGCCGCTCGGCCATCAAGAGACAATCTTCCAGTCACTGCCAACACCGCTTGGCTTCCAAGTGACATTCAACAATTACCTCGGCCGAAGCCTACATGAGAATGGAACGAAATTACCTCGGCCGAAGCCTACAATGTTTCAACTGGTACCAGCAATGTTAAAAAACGTCATTGCTTAAGTGGCTCGGTCGGTGTACTTTAAACAAGGCTGCCTACTATACAAACAGACCTACAGTTAAACCTTGATGTGGAGACATAAATCAAGATAAACTGGCCCCAAGTTCAGGTCGAGACATAAACAAGTCACTCCGTGGACAATAGACAAAACCACTCCTAGTCGACGATAGACACTGACCACTCCTAGTTAACTTAACAATAGACGCCGACTACTGCTAGTGAAAACAAAACTAACATCTGGTCACACAATAAAACTACACAGGCCGCACCTACACAAGTCCTAAACCAAATTAAAATCAAGACGCGATAATCTGAGCCGACTAGACCTGGCAAATTAAATTACTCCACAACGCTACTCATCCGTGAACAAGATGATATAAAACCTAACTATGAACAACCCAAGTCTTCGATAACGAAACCACACACGTGGGCTAAAATATTTAAAGTCTGAAATAAAAGAGCACGTGGGCGCCATAAAAACCGAATTTAAAAATCACTACTATTACCTGCACAAACTAGAACTCCTTTGTGAATTAAATCCTGTCACATCTAACTAAACAAATATCAACAAAAGACTGCAATATAGAAGCCCCACAAGTTGGGCGCCATTTAAAAATCAATCTAAACTATGAACTACTATTATTACTTGAACTAACTAGGCTAGACACAAATTATCTAATGGCCACCAAAATCCTTGCCAGACGACGCCATTTGTAACAGGGCCAGAAAGCCCCTGGTACTAATATAATAAAAAATAGGAAAAGAAAAATAGGAAATAGATAGATTCGTTCAGGTGGGGGCTAGAAACAATAATATTCTAGTCCAGGCAAGAGATCTTCTGTGTAGAGTCTAATAAGTCAAGTAATAATCAACTAAACTAGAAAACTACTAAGCACACTAACTACTAGTCGTAAGCTGAAGGAAACAACTGCAACTATGGATACAACGTTGAACATAATTTTATTGGACTTCACATCAGCATGGCCAAAAAGTAACGACATAAACGACCACGTGCTGAAACAAAACCTCAAACATACAGCAATTTACCATTTTAACTATTCCTTGTCTAGAATACCAAAGAAAATCTATTTTAACCAACTAACCACCGAACATACCCTCGACTGCCATCAGCCCGACCACGAACGTTACCTGTGTTCGCCATGCCCATAGACCAGCCCATTGTGCAAAGCATCAGTCTTCTTGGGTCAGGCTTCGACAGGTTGGTCCGGAAGTCGAATAGATCGCTGCGAGACTAGACACAAAAACTTTATTAACTCAATGTTTCCCAAAACAGCATTTTTTAAACCAAAAACCTCTCAAAACCCAGTGACTAACGTCGTATAAATATTAGTGCATTCTGGAAAAGTTTGCATGAAAAAGTGAACGGTATCTGGACTGGACAACAGCAAATTGTTTTTTTTTTTAGAAATTAGGATGATATAAAATAGCGTTAAAATGGGACATGGGTTGTGTGTTTACTTGACCTGTTTTAAAAGCTGATCAGTTCACTATGGACACACTTTCTTTTACATCATTACTATTTTATTTTTGCAGCGGGGGAGGGGGGAGGAGTATCACTCTGAAACCAATGACTCACTTGTTTTGTTCCTGTCTGTCATCACTCCCTAGGAAATCCAAACGCCAACAACGTCATCAAGGTACTCCTGAACAACCCGTCGTTCGTGGGCGGCTTCTGCGCCTGCCTGCTGGACAACACAGTGCCTGGTAAGTGCCTCTTCGATATTTTGGAAATATTTTGTTTAGTTTGAAAGTTTGTCTCATTTGATCTAACTAAGTGTATTCACAGTTGCTGGATGTGACTTCTGTGCCAGTCTTGAAGATCTATGTAAGGGTCTCATCTTTGTCAAATGTCGCTTCGTCGAATGTTCAGTTGTCTACTTTGAATATGGCTGGCGGGGTGCTGACCACAACACCCACCGTCTGCCTACTGGTCTATATAATATAGGTCTAGCCCTATATGCCCATGGCTCTATGTGAAGCGTGAAAAGGGTCCTTTACTTTATTGTACTTTAATGTCTGCTCAGTCATCGTAGCCTGCAGGCCAACGGGCGTGTGCGCCTCCTCAAATTCCGAGAAATTGCCAGATAATAACGTTTCTAAGCGTCCGAGTAGTAAAGTTTCTGAATGTGCAGATAGTAAAACACTTATGGACATACAGTATGTTTTCAAAAATATACATATTTATTATTTTTCAATCTCCATAAATTAAATGTTTAGGATTTCCACACAGAAATGAGCAAACTTGCTAAAAACAATAGTTCAGGTACGTATTTGGCAAAGATGGAATTTATGCAGTTTCCCAACTAGTGCAGCGATAGGGCTTACTAATTGTCATCGAACACATACCTGGCAAGTGTCTAGGAATTGTTTCTGACAGAAAATGCGAGGACCGAAACAAGTCTCTATAGCATATCACCAGAGTGGTAGGACCTACCATGTGATCGCAATGTATCGTCACTGTATGTCAATGGGAGCTTCCGAATCTTCTCCTTAGGTGCTTTTGTTGTTCCATTGACTTGTGTAAAATGTAAGAAGTCACAATGACTGTCATATTTTCTCCGCAGCTACCCTGAAAGAAAGGGGCCTGATGCAGCAACTGAAGGAGTTCGACGACCAGGAAGCTAAGGAGTTGGCCAAAAATTACGAAGACGGAGAGAGATCTACCGCCTGCCTTTTATACCGGACTCATTCAGACGGTCCAAACTGGCAAAATACATTCCTATAGTTGATTACCAGGGAACGACTGATTGAAGTTACTTGTATGACGTCAAATTTATGCCTACAAACATATAGAACAGTGCTATTTAATGCTGTGTTGTATTAAACACTGTATATTGCCATGTTGTTGTCTACAAATTAGCGAATGACATGTTTTAATTTAAAATATATATATATCTATATAAGAAAACGTTACAACAGAAATGTTGTTTTTAAATAACCTTTCAAAATACATTTTGGACTAGCAGAAACAATGTAAACGAAGCAGCCAGGTCCAAGAAAGAGAATAACACAGCTGATCGGTTAGAGGAAGTGAATACAAGCGACAAGTGATTACACTGTTGGCACAAGAGCCAAAATACTTAGATAGTGGTATACTACACAAGGTATCTAAACAACGAAAGGTGTGGTTTGTAATAGGAGAAGAAACAGGAATAAAACAACACAGTAGAATATAGTTTTAGACTGGAATTTCTTGAGCAAGTCTAAAGTCCAAAAGTGGACAAACAACCAGAACTTTCTGCCTGAGTTTACAGCCGGTGAAGGCTAAGAGGAAGATAGCATTGTGTTCACAAACAAACAGAACTTTCTGCCTGAGTTTACAGCCGGTGAAGGCTAAGAGGAAGATAGCATTTTGATCACAAACAAACAGGAAACAGAGAACTTCACCACATGCGTGTGCATGCTTACAGTTCCATCTGACACCTTTCTCAACAAGGTGTTTCATCATTTCGCAATCTGTAATACTGCATCTTATTTACTTAATAACAACCAGTTACCGGAATAAATACCTCACAGCGTCTGTCTACCTAACTGCTACTGTCTGTTGAAAAGTTTGTCAGTATGAGTATGAACACGAGTTGAACATAAAATGTCTGCATTAACATAAAATGTCCTCTTCTGGTTGTGTCATTCTAACTTGAGAGCTACCGGGGTGTAGCAGCTAGACGCCTGCGGATCTGAAGGTCGTGGGTTCGGGTCGTGACGGAGCCAGATTTGTTTCAGAGATGACATTGACGCCCAGGTCAACCCAGCCCTAAATGGGTACAAGATAAAGTCCTTTGAAGTAAAAGCGGCTTCCGTGATGTTGAATACAACCCCCGCCGAGTGCCGTTTGATCGATACAAAATAGGTCTAGCCCTATATGCCCAATACCCTCAGAGGCGTGGAAATGGTCCTTAATTTTTAATTACTTACCTTAACATATTTAACAACAGATGGTGAGTTGTCTACTCAGAAGATTTATACTCTAGTTTCTAATTGCTGCTTTGTGTTGATTCTTTATAAGGAAATTAAAGCGAGGGAGTTGCTTTGTGAGTCTTACTGTTGTATGTACATCGATTACGTTGTTCTTCTCTCTCTCTCTCTCTCTCTCTCTCTCTCTCTCTCTCTCTCTCTCTCTCTCTCTCTCTCTCTCTCTCCAGAGATCACTTTTCTATTGTAGGCTCTTGACAACTGTCAATATTTTAGTGTTTTAAAATATGCTAATTTATTCCCAATACATATTGAAATGAATATACAAAATCAAAAGTGCTGGCAACTGAGTCACTACTGGAGCTCGCTGAGTGAGGAGTGACTAGTTGAGAACTGCCTTGACATACTTTAGGGAAGGCGTGTTTGGTGGCTCACAGATTATCTCTGCCGTCTCACTTTATTTTGGTGCGCTTGAGCAAGCTAGGAACAGACGCTGGATAAGTCCATGACAAACAACCTACTCCAGGAAGAATGCAACCTTCAGGTGTAGCCAATAGAGGATCTTGGTAAGACAGGCTTCTGTACACAAAGGCTTGGCCGAGCGTCTTGTTGCCATTTGGCCTGACACGTTACTCAGGTCGAGGACATGGGTGTGGTCATGTTCTTGAAATACCCCAACAGAAGACACCATGTGCATGACATGATTATGTGATGATTGTGTTTCTGTAAAGATTGTGTGCGATACCACATGGGGGTATACACACACGCGCGCACACGAACACACACACATCACATAAGAACAATTTTAACATTTGCAGGGACTAAGGCCCCATTACATCTGCCAATTGTCTGTGTGTGCTGCCGCATCAACAATTGCAGTTCTTCTGCTTCAGCTTATTCAATGCCCTGCCTTATCATCTCTACCTCGGTGTCTATCTCTTGCCTTTATTGTGTGTGTCTGTGTGTGCGCACGCCAGCGCGCCATTTTATGTGTGGGAAAAAATCGGAACGAACGGAGTAAAAGGAGAGGGAAGGGTGGGGATGGAGGTGTGCTCCCTTATTTCTTGGCCATTGAATTTTAAAAAAGTAAATGATGTGTTGTTGTACAGTTACCAGTAACAAAATGTCCCCCTTTCAGGTTAGTTGGTGATCGATCACGCAGTGATAACTTTTGTCATATTTGTGTAGATCAACGTTACACCGGTCGCATTTCCTTCTCAGGACTTTTCTTTAGGTTAGGTTTCCTTCTCTTCTTCTTGGCGTCCATAGGCTGTAAAAAAATTGCTGATTGTTCGTCCACTTTTGGACTTTGGTCTTGATACAGGTCTTGATTTGTCATATTGAATGGCATTGTCATACTGGAGGGTAGATGTCATACTGGAGGGCAGATTTCACACTGGAAGGCAGATGTCATACTAAAGGACAGATGTCATACTGGAGGGCAGATTTCATACTGAAAGGCAGATGTCATACTGGAGGACAGATGTCATACTGGTGGGCAGATGTCATATTAGACGACAGATGTCATATTGGAGGACAGATGTCATACTGGAGGACAGATGTCATGCTGGAGGGCAGATGTCATACTGGAGGGCAGATGTCATACTGGAGGGCAAATGTCATACTGGAGGGCAGATGTCATACTGGAGGGCAGATGTCATACTGGAGGACAGATGTCATACTGGAGGACAGATGTCATACTGAAAGGCATATGTCACAATGGAGGGCAGATGTCATACTGGAGGGCAGATGTCATACTGGAGGGCAGATGTCATACTGGAGGGCAGATGTCATACTGGAGGGCAGATGTCATACTGGAGGGCAGATGTCATACTGGAGGACAGATGTCATACTGGAGGGCAGATGTCATACTGGAGGGCAGATGTCATACTGGATGGCAGATGTCATACTGGAGGGCAGATGTCATACTGGAGGACAGATGTCATACTGGAGGGCAGATGTCATAATGGAGGACAGATGTCATACTGGAGGGCAGATGTCATACTGGAGGACAGATGTCATACTGGAGGACAGATGTTACATTATACGGCAAATATCATGCTGGAGGAAAAATATATGTTATACCATATGGCACATGTCATACTGGATGACAAATGTCGTGTCACAAGGATGGTAAATGTCATACTTGACGGCTAATGTCGTGTCATACCCTATAAAAAATGTCATACTGGAAGTCCAGTGAGATACTGGATGGCAAATGTCGTGTCATAACGGATATCACATGTCATATTGCACGGATGGCAAATGTCTTAGTGGGCGGTTAATGTCATGTCTCATCAGATAGCATGTATCATAGTTGATATCATATGTTACACCTGACAGCAAATGTGATACTGCACGGCAACTGCCTGCATGACAGGAAAGCATGTGTCTTACTGGACGGTAAATATCATGTCATATCGAATGGCAAATGTCATACTGGATGGCAAATGCCATACTAAAGGCCAGATGTTATGCCATGCTGAATGACAAATGTCATGTCATACTGGATGGCAAATATCACACCAAAAGACAAATTTTATGTCATATAGGATGTCAGATGTCATGTCACACTATGTGGCAAATGTCCTACTGGACGGCGACTATCATACTGGATGGTAAATATCATGCTGGATGGTAAATATCATGCTGGATGGTAAATATCATGCTGGATGGTAAATATCATGCTGGATGGTAAATATCATGCTGGATGAAACATGTCGTACTGGATAGCAGTTGGTCTATAAAATCTTAGTTTAGCATGCATTACCCAAGTGTGCTACTAGCAGGACAAGGTCGGTCACTTTTGACTTGGTCACAACGGTAGATAACTCTGCCATCTTCATTTGCAGAGTTTCTGACCGCGATGATGGGTTGAGAATAATGTTCCTTGTTAGTATTCGAAGTCAATGGTTGGGCAACAACAAGAAAAGTCACATCTGTAAGAGGATACATCGTTTCTCTCTCTCTCTCTCTCTCTCTCTCTCTCTATCTATATATATATATATATATATATATATATATATATATATATATATATATATATATATATATTTATATATTATATATATGATATATATTTATATATTGTGCTGAAATACTACGCAGCGTCTCTCTGAATATCATGGAACAAGAGAAGAGGTATTACTAACATCCTATGAGATCTGAACATCAAGGAAGTTTGACTAGTAAACAGCATCCCTTCTCTGAAACTGGAACATATTGGTCATATTAAGCGATTTAACGGATTGGAAAACAAATAATAGCAGAAGGCATGGTACCAGGAAAGAGGGAGCAGTGACCGACCAACCTAAAGATGGGCACAGGATATACCTGACACCGTAGGTGAGAATGAGTACGAGGTTGAAGATCCTGTGAGAGTTTATTTTAGGCAGACCGTGTCGAAAGCGACATTCTGCAAACAGGATTATATATATATATATATATATATATATATATATATATATATATATATATATATATATATATATATATATATATATATATATATATAATTTATCATCATCGTCTTTATTATGCACAAATAAACAGTAAAATTGCTGTAACCTATGGTGCCATTTCAATGGTCCGCATTCCATAGTTGTGAATTTCAAGCTATAGTAAAAACATGGCCAATAAGACACCTTTGGTGGGGGGGGGGGGGGGGGGAGAGTGGGGGTACCTAGTTGACCATGTGTTTAGTGCACTTGTATCCATGGCGAGGCGCACACGCCGTCTTGAGGTGACAGGTTCAATTCCCTGCACGGTAACTATAGCTTTCGATTTTTATGTTGTATAGTGTGTTCTTCTATCTTTCTACTTCTTTCTATGAGTGCCCATCAATACACTTTCTGTTACTTGATTAATTCTTTCTCATGTAGTGCTTTTCCACGAACACTGGGTATGAAGGTCTGAACCTATATTTTATAGACCAATCGGCAGTAAGTGTGTGATGTGATTAATGTCACGCTTGCCGATTTTACTTCCCATTTCTTTACCTGGTACCCATTTAAGGCTGAGTTGACTGGTTACCAATGTCATTTTATTTAGGAGAAAAAAAATAGTTCAGCTCTCTTAGGATCCAAACGTACAACTTTGTGTTCCACAAGCAAACTTCTAGCCACTACACCACGGCAGCTGTCTATGTAAGTGTACTAGGTTTAAGTCAGCTAACTATCCTTTACACACCAAACGCAACATTTCTCAGCTGTTGTGCTTCTTTTCTAGGCATATTTACGACTAGCAGTTTGCCATTGCCATCTGTACGGTCACCTCTCAAACCCACTGTCAACGCCAACGCAAGGCGGTTTATATAATGCATACGTAGCTGTTAAAAAATTGAAGTGATTCGCGACAGTGTAAAATATTGCAAGCATCTGGTGGACGTTGTTTGGCTCGTTCAAGGACAGGTGAATGTTGATCAGGGTCAGCAGTTGTTTAATTACCTCACACTAAGCCGCGCCGGCCAGCCAGTGCTTGTGGACTTAGTCTGGCTGACCCCTGGTGGTCTGTACACTGACAATCTGTGTCAATGCCAGACGCAAAAACTAATGTCAGTTTTGATGGCATGTCTCGATTAATATTTCGTGAATGTCTAGGAATCAAGGTCATGCAGATCTGATCTGCAGTGGGAACTGTGGCGTTTTAGTTTTTATTTTGCTGCTTTTATTGTGAAGTTTTCTGAACAAGTTTGCTCCTTGCTGTTGTATCCATTCTCATATGATCAGTAACTCGCTAAGTAAATGTCCCTTTGGGCACACGTGGCGCTTCTTGCATTCGGTACAGGATCTGTCATCATCATCATCTTCAAGGGCATGGGCCATCACGCCTCTTGATAATCTGCGATCTGCGATCATCAACAGCATCAACCAGTGCTGACATCTTCCTTGCCGTGACAAAAGGCGGCCAAGAATATCCTAGCGTCGTCTTCCTCTGTTTTTCCACAGGTCTTTCCAGAGGCAACAATAAGTTGCAGTTTCCGTCTTCTCCCCACACTAAAAATTATGATTGTTTCTTCTGATGTCTGTGATAAGTTGTCTTTGAGCCCTCGATTCTTTGAAAACATCAGAGTTGCTCTTTTTTTGTCTGTCCAGGGAATTGTTAGGTCATCTTTTTCAAAAACCATATTTCTAATGCCTGGAGATTGATTCAATTGCCCATCCGCACTCAGTGGGTGATGAGGCCAACATCACACCGGCCACCTCAACTGCCCATCGGCACTCAGTGGGTGATGAGGCCAACATCACACCGGCCACCTCAACTGCCCAGGACCTAGCACCCATTTCTAGATGGGTTAGTCTGGGAGTTAAGGTCCATTTTTAAGGAAAAATTCCTCTGTGATGCGGATTGAGACCCAACACTTTCAGACCAACAGGCAATCGTAAAGTCCCCCTGTTCAACAAGCTGATGCTGCGATTAATGTTCTTCATATCGTCTTTTTAGTGCTGTGTTTGCAGGCTGTCATGGTAAACGATCAAGTCATTTGCCTTGCGCTTTGGAGGTCCCTGTTTCAAACCTGGATTATCTCCTTTATATTTGTTTTTGAAGACAATTTTTTAAAGATTTTGTTGGGATCCGATTTGATGACTTGTATGAAGCTTTAGGCCAACTTTAACGTTAATAGTTAGCTCCGTGAAAGTAAAGCAACAACGGACACAGATACAATGAACATTTCGCCTAAAAATCCGTACCCTTTATAAAAAGAAATAATAAATGCACCTCTTGCTAACACTTGACTAAATATTATTTACGTCTATTTATTTTTGCATATTTTAAATACGCGGCAACAACACTAGTATACATCTGAAACTGTAGTGTTAAAAAAAAATTAAACATCTTACAGGAACGTGTGTTTTGTGAGTTGTGTACCACTTTTCAATTGGTTAGTTGCGTATCCTTTACAGGACGTTGCATAACCAACCCCAGTAGCCCCTGGCTATTGTGTGATTTCTCTAGGCAAATTTAAGTCCAATAGTTTGCCATTTCCCTGGACGGTCGGCACCCTGATAGCACTGTCGAAATCAACACATGGCGCATGCCCCGCAGCTGGGATCAAACACGGTACCCCGTCATTACGAAGCGTTTGCATCGACTTAGCCACAGAGCCGACACTTTTTAACTACAACCTTGAAAATTAACTCGGAAGAAGTGAACACGTCTCTAGCATCTCTTGTTTCTTTAGCTACTGCCAAAGTTTTTATCCAGGGGATTGCAAACTAAAAGACTCCAAGCCAACAAAAACAGTTGACATTCAAAGATAGTATACGCAATAACAAGAAAAAAAAAATATGGTTACAACTAGTTTTTGTTTGCTTGGAGATTAGCTGGCCTTTCAGCCATCCTTAACTCTCCAATATGGAATGATAATGTGCAAGGTCACATGCAAAGAAGGGGGGGGGGGGGGGGGCATGTCTTCACGACTATCCTCAGATCTCCCAGCAAGTGAAGGCCACCAGGGATCATCGCATGCTACAAGTATCTACTGTTGACACAGGCCACGGGAAAACATGGTGATGCCAGGATTTTGTGTGTGAATGCCGATTTGCTGAAAGCTTTGGCGGGGTTTGGATTCTTCAGCCAGGTAGGCAAACAGTGGACCTGGACACTTCTGCCTGTGACGTCACCAGCCGGGCAGTGTAATAAAAGGGCCGGAGTTTGGCCTTGGTGTCCAGTTAGAATATGTGATCAGTCAGCAACAGTGCAACCAGTGTTGGGGATGCAAGTCTGTCTGATTGAGATCGTGCTCTAACGCTATATCTTGGACTAATATTCTATACGACAAGTCACTGACTCAGTTTCAGCAGTTGTGTTTTACTGTTCAAGTCAGT
Source organism: Candidula unifasciata (assembly GCA_905116865.2). NCBI lineage: Eukaryota > Metazoa > Mollusca > Gastropoda > Stylommatophora > Geomitridae > Candidula > Candidula unifasciata. The sequence goes on from CAJHNH020002924.1 coordinate 224,397, forward strand.
GAGTGTCTTCATAGTGAGAAGCTGAGGTATCCTAAACATACGTCTGTGCGTTAAATAGTCGAGCATAATACACTGACCATGCTTTCAGCAAGGTCCACGAAAAGCACAGTCAGAAACATGTCGACTAGAAAACAGTTTGCACTGCTTGTACCAGTGGTCAGTCTGCTCTCATCTGTATCGTGTGCTGAGAATCCGTTAGTGTATCCTTGTGTAGACTTTGAAGCAATTCGTTGGGTCAGGGACTCGACCTTCTGTGACCAGTATTATATTTGCCATTTCGGACAACCCCTGGCTATGCCGGCATGTCCTTCTGGCCAGGTCTGGAGCAACGGAGCAGTTAACTGTGTCCCCAAAGATTCCGTATGGGATGATTGTTACAATGGGATATCCTCTACACAAAGGGATACCACCCAGGTACAACAAAACACTTTAAAAACAAATCAAACCTCTACAGTTACCGGACCTGTGCAATTGAACCCGACTTACAATAATATTGTCATTTCAATAAAACAAATGGCATCAAGCATTGCCAGCCCTACTTTTACAACCGCTCAGACACATTTGCCAAACAACAACCAAAATGTGGCTCGCCCAGAGTACCACATATCTGCACAAACAAAAGAACATGGCGTCAAAGCTCCAGAAAGCTGGTACAAACACTCAAACAGCATCACGACTTTAAAAAACACAACCATCATTACTTCAACCCCAACTTCAACATCAAGAACATCAGAAATGAGGACATCATCGCCAGTCTTCACTAAAAGCTCCAGGAGCCAGACTCGGATGACAAGTCCAGCGACGCTTCCTCGTGGATCCCGCCTGTATGAAGTTATGTTTGAGGAGAGGACCCGGCTGTTGAAGCATCGCTTGAACGCCACCTACCAGCTGTTTAAGGTCGATCCAGGTACGTGGGGACGTCTTATATTGTTTTATTGTCGCTATAGATACACTAGATCCCAGCTCGTGTGTGGAAAAGTATTTTCTGTGACTGTTTCGTGGCAGCGCAGTGACTGCCAAACGGGGATTCATGTGTTCCAATCATCTTCTGGTAAACAAAACGTGAGCTAGGCTCTTCGATCTGTCTAGCCTAAAGTTGTTTTCTGGAATTGATATTATCAGTAGAGGTGGTGCCGTGACTAGATCACCCCTTAAATGAAAACATAAACACATACTCATGTGGTTATCACTTTTCGCCAATAGACCTCAAGACTTTTAAAATGGTTCAGTGCATTTATGTTTTTACAAAATGTGTGTTTCAAGAACGATGTGACGTATGCTGCTGCATATTAGTAAGTTAATATAAAATAAATCTAGCTCTTTCCGCACCCAGCTCACTCCCCGCACGTTGAAGAAAGAGTTCATTGACAGCTGCAAACATTTCTAACTTTTCTTCAAGCGCCATTTTGTTGAGACACTGAACCCATTATTTGTAATATTAGTTTTAATTGTTCTGCCCTGTGGTTTTAAAGTGTTGTGATGTTTTTCCGCCCAAACATTTACTGCATGAAACTGAAGTTTCAAAGGATATAAGGCATCCGCGTTGTGTGGTACAGAAACGTGTACAAAAAGGAAGCAACAAGAAAATCGAACTGAGGCCCTGGGGATATGGATATAAATAAGAGAAAGTAGTATTTCATGAAACCTAAAACATACATAGAAATAAAAAAAAGATCGTATTTCTAGGACCAAAAAGATAGACATAAATAAGAAAAGTCGTATTTCATGGAGCAAAATCAAAGATATAAATAAGAAAAGGTCGTATTTCATGGAACCAAAAACACAGATATAAATAGGAAAAAGGCCGTATTTCATGGAACCAAAACAAATTGTATTTAAATGAGAAAAGGTAGTATTTCATGGAACAAAAAACATATATTTAAAAAAGAAAAAGTCGTATTTCGTGGAACCAGAAACAATTAGGTACAGATGTTCTGAAGAGACCGTAATTTAAGAGAGTTATTGAAAGGAAAAGAAACGAGACAACTGAAATAGTTTGGCCATGTAAACAAAACTTCAAATATTTTAACAGCCACAGTGAAGGCAAAAGATGAAGGACGGAGTGCAGACGGTAGACAGTAATACAAGTGGGATAACAACATTAGGAGATGGACCAACAGCAGTCTAAGAAAATGTACTAGCAAGACAAGAGACAGAGCATGACGAATATCTATTGCAGCCAATCTTCATCTGGAGTCGGTACCTGATTTATTAAGGATTAAAGGCGTTAAGTAATTATTTACTGCTAACGATAGCCTCAGAGTGATCAAAATAATGTGGACTGTTAAGAATGAAAATATACCCAACAAACAAACAAGTGCACATAAGGATGAATATATGTATCACATTGATACAACTACTGGTAAACACCAACATAACCAGACACTTCAATTACAGTTTAACCTGGAACTTTGCCAGACTGGAGAAAATTCTTGACAATTTTGACGGCAGTGGCGTGACTACAGACATTTTTTTTTTATTTTTGCAAGATACGTTAGCTGCGGAAACACAGAGGCTACAAGCTTGTCCGTCGATCCCGAGGTATCCAGTTCGAATCTGAGCCAAGTGCAATATTATTATAAATAATTTATCTTAGCTCCCAAATTGTTCCCGGCTAAAACTGGTGTCAGGAAATTTGATTTGTTGAGGTTAACCACAGCATGCATCGAGTACCTTTGTGGTACGGAAATATGCAACTGGCATCATCTACCATATGCCTTAATGACGGGGACGTATTTCTCACCTTTGTCAGTACACAATAAATTAAACAAAACTGAGGGGTCGGGTATCGGGGTGGTTGAAGGACCATGAGGACTAATGTCCACGTTTACATCGAATCGGTTGTCAACTGTTTCATCACGGGTATTTGCTAATATGTTTAGACGATGATGATAATGTTGAAATAAAAGCGACAGCAATGAAATAGTTACAAAATTGAAGCTACTGTCAAAGACAGGAGCAACTTATTGAAAGATAGAGAGGCACTGAGATAAACAGACCATTAACAAGACAAATATTTAGTTTTTATTGCGTGACTCTGTTTAAGACAATACTTATGTGTTATGTTTCTTTTATTTAACTTTCGTTTGTTTAAAATCCACAAACCATGAGTTGTTAACCTTTTGGCTCAGTACTTTTGATATCGCAACCCTTCGGCCTTGATTTCTTGACCGATGTCGTAAATCTGGCAGAAATGTGGCTTTTCTGCCTACCCGCAGGCCTGTGTCCGGACTACCAGGAGTTCGTCAACCGGTCACCACGCAGTACGGTTTAGCCAACTGCGCTAGCGAGCCGGGTCTGCATAGAAAAAAGCCAGATGTGTAACACGACTGTGCAGGCAAAACTCAAGTTTAACCAGCTGCACTAGCGGGCCGGGCCTTTTATATAAATAAACTTGTATTATCTACTATTTAGATAAACAACTAGTGTTATGGTAATTTGTTGTCAATAGTGTATGTAGCTCAGTAAAACTTCGATAAATGGATAGACGAATAGCATAAATCTTTTGTTATATGAAGAGGAATGTGATTTTACTGTAGGCTTAGGGTGACAATTACAATATAATCCTGAAAAAAAAATGAACGATACGTACGAAAGGCATTTAATATTTCAAAACGCTCAATTAATCTTATATGTAAGAGTGTTAATGTAAAGAAATATCTTGTAATACTATATTCGATTTAACTTTATATAATCTGCCATTTTCTTCTGTGTCTTTAAGGCTCGAGCTGTCTGCGCGGCTATGTTTTTCCTTACGCGGAAGACGATTCTGTGTTGCATTTGCCTCCTCTTGCATTGTGAACCAGTCAATGAACTTTGATAACATTGTTTTTATATCTCAGTGGCTAGATGTATGTTTCTTTAAGATGATGACGGACAACAGAAACTGATGGTTAATCGAAGTATTACTGTAGTTAACAAAGTTGAACCACGCATATTCAGTCTGTTCTCTATAAAGTGTTAGTCGCGCTAAGGTTGCTCGCCTGCGGATCTGAAGATCATGGATTCAAATCCGCTTCGAGTCGGATTTTTTCAGCATTGACATTCGCTTCCAGGTCCGTACAGTCTCTAAAGCTTACAACGCAATGTCTTGGGAAGTAAAAGCTGGCGGCTACTTTATTTCATGTGTTCTTTCATGTGTTTTAGCCTGTATTATCAAGTCTTTAATTGTTGATCTCTGTGATGATTTCTAACGTGTTCTTGTCTCCACATAAACCACCTGTGCGTGTGTACAGACCATGAATGCTTCCATCAGCCTGGAGCTCTGTTGCCACATCCCCACAACTGCCACTGGTACATCAACTGCAGCCTGGCCAATCTTGATGACCTAGAGACCAAACCTGAACACAGAGAGGGCGAAGACTCAAGGACCAACAGCGATGAGGGAAGCATCACTCTTCTTCCCTTTAGAGTCAGGCATGCTGGCGTGTTTGTCTGGGAGTGTCGCTATCCTCAGCTTTTTGATGAAGCCACCGGGAGATGTCGGGAGTTCATCAACGTTGATTGCAAGTCCAGATTTCAGCCAGTTGACCAATGTAAGTGACGGTAATCATCAATATCGTCATCATTACCGTCGTTTTTCCTTTTCCTTTTTCTTCTTCTTTTTTCCTAGAGGAATTTTATTTGCAATAATAAATATAATAATTACCAATTATCAATAAATTACAAGTTATAAACTGTCACCAAACACTGACATCGTGGAACATAGAACATACGCCTACGTGCTCTGTCTCTCTCCGGAAATATGCAGTATTGTAAACACATAATTCTGTACCCTAGCCCTGAAGTACATGTGCCTTATTATGTTAGGGTAGCATCTTGTATTATTTAGCTAGTTCGACCTCTCTCTCTCTCTCTCTCTCTCTCTCCCTCTCTGTCTCTCCCTCTCACTCTATTTCTATCTCTATTTCTATCTCTCACTCCCTCTCTTTCTCTCTTTCTCTCTCTCTCTCTCTCTCTCTCTCCTCCCCCCACACACACACACACACACACACACCTAAAGACATCTTGATGACAGTTAACAAGCAGCCACCCCAGCAGACATGTCTATGCCTAAAGCCTCGCCGGTCTGTATTTGATGTATGGGAGAATACCACAGACCAGGGCGGAATCACAATCTAAGTATTGACCAAGCAGCGGCGTCAGTACAGAGAAAACAGCCGGAATGCTTTCGATGGCTGGGGGTAGGGTGTAACAGCCGGGCTATTACCCGTGTGACACGATGTTGGTCCGATGTTCAAAACCTCAAATCTTACCTATCAATTTTGTTCCTAGAATTTCATGACACATCCAGGGGAAACAATCAATCTATTGTGAAAGATCATTTTGACTGCAGATTCGCACACCCCACCACCAGGCAAGGGCGATAGACGCTGCTACCCACTTAATATGAGCTGTGTATCTCTAAAATAGGCTGACCACTTTTTTTTTTTGCATTCTTTCATTACAATAACATTTCCAGAAAATTCTGAAAACTCTGGGGTATGTAAGGACCCGCAATCGTAATAAATTAGAAAATAGGGAATATTTTCCGCTACCTTTGTTCTGGGAAGCAATGGTCCCGTAGGGAGGCAATTTTTCGTTATGTCGATAGTGGCACTCCTTCAAACGTGTTGCAACCGCTATGCTTCTATGAGGAGTTGCGTAAAGCTGTAAATAGCAAGCAGAAAGAAAACATACTCCTTAGAATATAATAAACAGGAGCATGTCCAGGTGCCAAACGCAAGGTTATCTAATTTCATCCTTTTAGACGGCATTTGTCATTTGAAACTCTGGCTTTTGCCGGGGGCCGCAATATAGGCAGGCCATACTATGGCCAGATGTTTGAACGTAAAGCTGTAAATCTCCACGGCGATCCTCATCCGCAAATGGCACTTTGTGTCATAGGGTGTTTATCGCTTGTGTGATATCCTGGTGGGGTAGAAATTCAGTCAGTCAGTCAGTCATGCTAGATTCATTACTAAAATAAAGAAGGTAAACGTGGCTGTCTGCTGAGATTGGGGTTCAGGGTGAATTTCCAACTGAGCCAGGGTCCTGTTTTCCAGGCCTTACAATTTAGGACTTGATCCAGCCTCATACACCAGATATCTGACAGCTTTAACTTCTGTACATTTTGTCAACAATAGACAAGTGGCCAGAAATGCCAATGACCAAACCATTCCCTGAAGCTCTGACCTACAGCATTTAAATGATCTCTAACTTCAGACTACACCAGCAGTATTGTATTGTGACAGGAGCTGCCATACATGTTTTTGTTTTCTTTATGAGTGAATCAAGCGACAATCAGAGTAGATAATGTCTCGACGTGTCTTGCCTGTGACGGACTGACTTTTTACCCCACCAAGACATCACACAAGCGATAAACACCCGGTGACACAATGTGCCACCATGTGGGTGAGGATCACCGTGGAGAGGTCCCAGAAACTGCGTTCAGCATTTAGGCCATATTTATGGCCAGGCTATATTGCGGCCGCTGACAAGAGCCAGGGTAGGGCTTCAGATAACGAAAAATTTCATCCTAAAAATTATGGGAAATAATAACGTCTTGCCCGTAAAAAAAAAAAAAAAAACAGATTGTTATCTGAATGTGTGCTCGCATTGTCTGTTTAGGTGAATACACAGCCAAGCAGTGTCGAGGTGGAAGGTGTGTTCCTTGTGAGCGCCGGTTCGGACGTTGCCGTGGTCGACAGAACGGAGTTTACCCGCTCCACCACACAAGATGGACTCCTGTATTTGTGACCTGTTACCAAGAAAGAGAAACATCGCTCAGGACGAGTGCACCCCGCCAACTCCAGTCTTCTCCCCAGAACTGCTTGACTGCGTCTCATTGTTTGATGTAAGTTGTTTCCCCCTCGCTTTTTAAATCTTGTTTTTTTTTTTTCTTTCTAAATGTAGGAATAGAAGATGTGTGTTTTTTAGATGACCAACGTTTAGTTCGACGTTAGTCATTCCAGACCCCACGCATATACACAGTAGTTCACTTCTGACTGGTTGTTCCTGAGCCCTGTGTCTTTCGCACAAGGTTACGCAGTAGTTTTGCATTGCCGTTGATATGGCGTGCTGTATATTTCAGCACGCTAGTGCTTTAAACACTTAAGAAGAAAAAAACACTGAGAAACTGGGTCTAACACAACCCTCCCCCCCCCCCCTAGAGAGTGCAGCAACCTGTGTCACAGTCATTCTCTTTCTCGGAATGAAAACGTAAATGCCAGACATAACAGAAAGCAAACAACAGAGACAGACACACTCCTAATCTTCAGGAATTCGACCAGCCGAACTTCTAAAAAAAAAAAAAAAAAGCGACCTACTCTATTTGGGGAGACTAACGTTGAACTAGCCTGACCAACAATCCTTACCCGCTGAGGATTGCATGTTATATCAGTCTGGTGTGACACTTACAGGTTCCAGTTTGGTACACTGATTTTTTCACCACCCCAAACAAGGGAAAATCCAGGTAGCCCAGTCCAGTCCACTATTATAGGGGTGATATAAAATTTCTTCGTTCCGTGTTTACACAAAACTGCTGACAAGTGTGCTTGTGCAGATGGCGGAAAGCCTGGAATGAAGCGAAATTTCTTCACAAACTGCTGACCAACTGTAACAAGCGTGTGTTACTGCTGCTGCTGCTACTGCTGCAACGTTCATGGGCAATCGCCAGAGAGGATGACAAAAGGGGTACCTAGGGGGGAAAAAGGGAAGGAGGTGGCAGAAAAGGGCCCTTTTTGAGCAAAGGACGGAAGGCCGAGGCAGGTTCCATGTATGTATGTTTATATACTGCTTGGTTATCCACGAGTTGACATTTATGCAGTTTTATGTCGCTAGTAGATCTAGAGATGTAAAAAGAGCTGACTGACTGACTTACGGCACCGACCGACTATTGTTGTTGCGGTGGCCAGAACAGAACAATATCAGCTAGAACTTGTCGAGGCAAGCACATTCAGTGCTTCTACGCCTCATTAATTCACACAAGTAGGAATCTAGGAGCTGCATGTGCGTCCCATTCTGCCTCTTGTTTCTCTCCTTTGCCGTTCGCCGCGGGCGCTAGATGCATTGCGTATGTGCACCTGCATGTCATGTACTGACGCTGACAGTTCAAGGAAGTTCATGGCAAACTCACGAAGCACAGGTAGTCAGCTTCCCTTTCAAAAACGTGTTTAGAAAAACGCACACCGAGAATGATGACGTGAAAATTTACACTGAGAATGGTGACGTTATAAACGCCGTAAACAACGTAACATATAGCATCCATTGATTAGTTGACTGGACTGGGGTTTGCCGGATTTCCCTTGTTTGGGGTCGTTTAAATGTTTTGTACCACCAATTAGAACTTCTTTGGAAGTTGAACAGGATACTCTGGATTTTCTCTGCCGGTTTGCCATCCAGGCTAACATTCTTTTATATCTGAATGCCCTACGTTAAATTCTAAGACTGTACAACAAGGTGGCTGCTGTCGGGAATACGTCGGTTAAGTAATTGTGAGTATTGGTGTCGGTCCATGTGGTTTGTTTTTAAATTTTTTTTTTTTTTTATCTGACGTGCTGATGAAGCCCGTATTATCGCACTTTCACTTTCTGTTTTGTGTTTTGTTACTTTGTAAAGCTTGCTAATCTATCTTTTACTTTGGTTATATATCTCTTCATCAAACATCAGCCCGGAATGTAAAGATGGAACTGGAGAGTTCATGGTAGAGCTTTCCTGTGAAATTGAACCTAGTTAGTTTTAACGCCTAAAATTAATCTTGTGCATCGCCATTCAAACCTAAGGGGCTCTCAAAATATATACAGACATGCTCATTTATGAGAAATATCTGTTTATTCTCATATTTTCTTCTTTACATCTTCTGCTTGTTATCCTCCCACCGCCTTGACACTTAAATGTGCACCTCACTGCATCTAATAATGATCTGCTTGATCCGTCTCTAATTCTCATAGTCGGGTGTTTTTGGCGTTTTTGTCTTTCCTTTGCCTTGGCAGTTTCACTGCAAACAGGTAAACGGTAAAAACGAGTTTCTAGTTTCACTAGTGGCAATTTATGTCCGTGTGTATGTCACAAACAAGAGTCTTGTAGTCACTATTTGTTGATTCTTTGCAACCTGTTTAGTTTCGTTCATTCGCCACTGAGTGACTGTGCCACACCGTTAAATTCCTGATTGCGTCCTCTTTTTGTGTGCTTCACATTCATATATTTAAGTTGTACATCTGAAGTAAACGACACATGTACAAATGTAATCCTATCTTTTCCTGGCTGCTTAGCTTGTGCTAATGTAATACTGCGTTTTGTAGTGTCTGTTTTACTTCCTCCAGCCAGTTCTATCTTGGTCAGCCTCTTGCCTTGTGACCTGTCTTTCTCATGTAGTGCGCTCTAGATGCTGGCTGATTTTGTTAGTACAACCGCTATAAACATGTGTCTTATAGAAAACTGACGTAGTAACATGCAGTCTTGTATACATGTAAGGCCAATTGCATGATCCTTATCGGTCTTTATTACCCGCATTTCGTGCGGTAATCAAGCAACGACAATCAACAAAGGAACATTTTCGCGCCAACATCGAATATAACACATGATGCTAGACTGATCATTTGATTGACCCTCGACGGTTGATATGGTCGACATCACAACAGCTGCTTTCACTTCCCAGGACTTTACCAGGTATTCATTTAGACTAGGTTGACCTGGGAGCAGCCAGGGTCATTGAATATAATTAAAAACTGATCAGACTGGATGAGTATTCGAGCCCAAGACGTTCTGACCAAAGGGGTTAACGTCTAGCTGCTACACCAGTTTGGCTGCCTCCCCCGATCTGTAATAGTTGGCAATCTGTGAGGTGCTGAGATCTGTGAAGTGGTTATATTTGTGTGGTGGTGAGATATGTGAGGTGGTCAGATTTGTGTGGTGCTGAGTTCTGTGAAGTGGTGAGATCTGTGAGGTGGTGAGATCTGTGAAGTGGTGAGATCTGTGAGGTGGTGAGATATGTGTGGTGGAGAGATATGTGAGGTGTTGAGATCTGTGTGGTGGTTAGATTTGTGTGTGGTGGTGAGATCTGTGGGATGTTGAGATTTGTGTGGTTGTGAGATCTGTGTGGTTGTGAGATCTGTGTGGTGGTGAGATCTGTGTGTGGTGAGATCTGTGTGGTTGTGAGAAGTGTGGGGTGGTGAGATCTTTGAGATGGTGATATCTTTGAGGTGGTGAGATTTGTGAGGTGGTGAAATCTGTGTGATGGTGAGATCTGTGAGGTGGTAAGATATGTGAGGTGGTGAGATCTGTGAGGTGGTGAGATCTGTTTGGTGGTGAGATCTGTGTGGTGGTGCGATCTGTGTGGTGGTGCGATCTGTGAGGTGGTGAGAAGTGTGGGGTGGTGAGATCTGTGATGTGGTGAGATCTGTGTGGTTCTGAGATCTGTTTGGTGGTGAGATCTGTGAGTTGGTGAGATCTGTGTGGTGGTGAGATCTGTGTGGTGGTGAGATCTGTGTGGTGGTGCGATCTGTGTGGTGGTGAGATATGTGTGGTGGTGAGATATGTGTGGTGGTGAGATATGTGTGGTGGTGAGATATGTGTGGTGGTGAGATCTGTGTAGTGGTGAGATCTGTGAGGTGGTGAGATATGTGTGATGGTGATATCTGTGTCATGGTGAGATCTGTGTGGTGGTGAGATCTGTGTGATGGTGAGATCTGTGTGGTGGTGAGATATGTGTGGTGGTGAGATCTGTGTGGTGGTGAGATCTGTGTGATGGTGAGATCTGTGTGGTGGTGAGATCTGTGTGGTGGTGAGATCTGTGTGGTGGTGAGATCTGTGTGATGGTGAGATCTGTGTGGTGGTGCGATCTGTGAGGTGGTGAGATCTGTGTGATGGTGAGATCTGTGTGGTGGTGCGATCTGTGAGGTGGTGAGAAGTGTGGGGTGGTGAGATCTGTGATGTGGTGAGATCTGTGTGGTTCTGAGATCTGTTTGGTGGTGAGATATGTGTGGTGGTGAGATCTGTATGGTGGTGAGATCTGTGTGGTGGTGAGATCTGTGTGTGGGGTGGTGTGGTGATATCTGTTTGATGTGAGATCTGTGTGGGTGAGATCTGGTGAGAGATCTGTGTGGTGGTGAGATCTGTGTGGTGGTGAGATCTGTGTGGTGGTGAGATCTGTGTGATGGTGAGATCTGTGTGATGGTGAGATCTGTGTGGTGGTGAGATCTGTGTGGTGGTGAGATCTGTGTGGTGGTGAGATCTGTGTGGTGGTGAGATCTGTGTGGTGGTGAGATCTGTGTGGTGGTGAGATCTGTGTGGTGGTGAGATCTGTGTGTAGTGGTGAGATCTGTGTGGTGGTGAGATCTGTGAGGTGGTGAGATCTGTGTGGTGAGGTGGTGAGATCTGTGTGATCTGTGTGTGGTGAGATCTGGTGAGTGTGGTGATCTGTGTGGTGGTGATCTGTGAGGTGGTGTGTGGTGGTGAGATCTGTGAGGTGGTGAGATCTGTGAAGTGGTGAGATCTGTGAGGTGGTGAGATCTGTGAGGTGGTGAGATCTGTGAGGTGGTGAGATCTGTGAGGTGGTGAGATCTGTGAGGTGGTGAGATCTGTGAGGTGGTGAGATCTGTGAGGTGGTGAGATCTGTGAGGTGGTGAGATCTGTGAGGTGGTGAGATCTGTGTGGTGGTGAGATCCGTGTAGTGGTGAGATCTGTGTGGTGGTGAGATCTGTGTGGTGGTGAGATCTGTGTGGTGGTGAGATCTGTGAGGTGGTAAGATATGTGTGGTGGTGAGATCTGTGTGGTGGTGAGATCCGTGTAGTGGTGAGATATGTATGGTGGTGATATGTGTGTGATGGTGAGATCTGTGTAGTTGTGAGATCTGTTTAGTACTGGATCTGCTGCACTTTCTTTCTATCATGGTGATCCTGTGTCAGTCAGTCTTTAGTAATCGCTGGGTTGTTTCCTGCGCATCAGTAAGGGACTTAGTGCGGTCTTTTCTCCTGGAGTTATTCCTCAAGCTGCAATTTGCTGGCAGTTATGTTAGGCTAAATGGACCTTTTAGTCCTTGGTATTAAAAGAGTGAACATGAAAAAGAGTTGAAAGGCCCCTATAGCCCGTCATGGATGATTCGGTGTATTTCTTTTTTGGGCAATTTTGGAAAGTACTGTGATTTTCTTTTCTGTTTATCTACATTTCTGCGTACAGGCTTATGTCAATGATAGGCAGGATGTCCAGTTTACTTCTTTAGGTTAATGGATAGCTCTACTGTTTGAATGTTTCTCTATTGTGTAAAACTCATTTTAGACCTGAAGTTTTCAGTGTGGACTTTGTACTTGTAATTATCCTCTCTCCTATCTGCGATAGAGCTTCAAGCTCATGGTTTGTTCTCGTGCAATCATTAGTTCCAGACACGTCACTGCTTTCATAAATGCTGTAGGCATGGCAACTAGATTTAATGGGGGAGAAAACAGTGCTGAGTGTAGTTACGCTAATACAACAAATATTCTCACATTATTTTTATTTTTATTAGATCATTTTTTTTTTAATTGTTATTTTGTATGCTTATATATATATATATTTTTTTTTTCATATTCTTCTTTTATTCTATCTCTTCTCCACACCGGTTATGGATATTTTTACTTCCAATTAAGCTTGTATTTTTACTAATTTTATTAGCTATTATTCTTACTTTTATGACTTTTTTTTCGAACATTCCTTTATTTTATTTTATTCACCCCACATCATCTTTTTATAGTTTCTTCTTGGACCACTTATTTTGGCGCTGGTGGTTAGAGTACTCTCCCCTGTGTTATTGTTTGTCTAGTTAGTTTATGTGGAGAAAGGCTCAGGCCGAAACGTCAATTTGTGTATATTGTGCAAGTTGTTCTGCTTCCCTATTTCGTTGAGCTTTTCAGTCACCGTTCAGTAGTTTAATTGCTTAGTTTTAATTGAAATGATCTTAGATTAAAAGATCAAAACTCTTCACCGTCATTCAGCAATTTGCTCTGTTCGGATCTTCTTTTCGAAAAGATTATTTATGAACGTCTTTCTATTAGAAGCCCCACATCCTTTTCCTGTTGATTTCATGTGTTAGTCATCTACAACATCATGCATCCACCAACACTGAGCTCTTTAACTTCTCCGAAAACTTGGAATTGTACAAGTATCTTCTTTGATGATCTTTTCCAGACATTGATATCACTGAACACGTTTAAAACACTACATATTTCAAAATTGTATTTGCAGTGATAACCATTTGTCTTTAGTATTGAGTTCTTTGTGAATAGATCTGCTTGTTAACTTTGTTTTCGGTGGATATTTTGAACTCTTCTAGACAATTATTTAGATCTGCATCTACGTTTTGTTTCAGTTTATGTTCTAAGTATTCGGAAAGCGACAGAGAAGGGCATAAAAAAAGCAGATTCATGTGAAAAGACGGATAAAGGCGTAGACAAATAAAATTGGGAAAACATTTATCTCTCACAGACGAAGTGTATGAACTGTACGTTGCCACTTTATTTTGTGTGTTGTTTTTGTGTGTGTTGGTTATCTTCAATCAATTGCATGTTCTGAAATGTCCCTTCCCCTAGGTACCCAAGCAACATGGGGGATTTCTTCCCGACTGCAGCACGCGACCTGATGGATACTATCCAGATGAACAAGGCAGGTGCGCCATCTTCTTCCGGTGTGCATTAGGTCACTTCCGGGGCTACGATGAGTGTCCTCCAGGAAGTGTCTTTGATCCCACAATCCCAGCGTGCCAACCTTACAGGTAAGATATGTAAGGTTATGTGGTCAGCATTACACCAGCCGTCTTTACTTCCCCAGGACAGCCATCCTGGTACCCATTTTAGGCTGGATCGACCTGCGACGCTCCATACCATGATAAAAAAGTTAACGCAACCATTGTGTGAATTGTTGTCAAGTTCTTCCTCTCTTTGACGTCTCTATGTTACCAGGGTGTATGCCAGAGTCTGGGCTTTTTGTATTTGTCTTGCGATTTTAGGGATGGCTTGAGTAATGGATGTGTTCAACTTCATGCAGGCTTTATCTACAACATTTATCCAGCTCTTTCTATGTCTTTCTCTCGCCTTCCTCCCAGATATTCTACTGTACAAAGTCATTATGCAGTCTGGTCTGGCAGCATTCTCATTAGATGGCCGAATTATTTATTCTTTTTTTGTAAATATAATCTAGACATACTGTTATTCCAGCTTTCTGATGCTGGTGTTCGTACCCCGGTCTCGTCTTGTTAGTGACCTTATGGAGACAGCGCATTTCACATGTAGTTATTCTCTGTTCTAGTGGCTTTTTCATTGTTCATATGTGGAACTGATAACACGAAGTAGGGATACAGATGCTATTATTCATTTGCTGTTTGGCCTGAAGGGAGACATTTGGGTGTATAAGTAGCGAGGCTAGCCTATAGGTGACAGCATTTGCCTTCTGTACTCTGGCTTTTATTTCTGATTTTCACATGATCTTAAAATTATGTTTAATAGTCAAATTATTACAGAAACAATTATATCATTTCTATAATTTTGAATTGCTAAAAACATTTTTTTTTGCTGGTTTGTTTCTGTTAACTGTAGTGTAACGGTTTGTAAATTATCTAAAGATTAAATCAGCTGTTGTGTAACCTTAGGGAATGATTTAATTCCCCTACAAATGACCTTTTTCTTGCTTTGAACAGCTATGCCTCCAAGCCGTGTGGGGAAGGACAGGCTCCACTGTGTGGCGGTAAAATGGACGGCCTTTATGCAGATCCTTTCGGCAGATGTACGAACTACTTCCAGTGTACAGGAGGTGTCTTTCAGCAGTATCTCACCTGTGACTTGGGGATCTTTGACCCGCTGACCCAGAGATGTGTGGTCTCTGCCGAACTCACAGTCAGACCTTGCGGACTCCAGGTACAGTTTGCCAGATGTTGATTACTTGAAGCTCAGCTTGCATTCTTCAGCATCTGTGTTGATATTGAACTCTACTGTTGTTTACGAGTTTATGGCGTTTGACACACAAATTTGCTTTCGGCATGAGTCAGTCAGTTAAAGTCATTTGATGCAAACAATAGTTGCTTTTGACATATACATAATTGCTGTCATGAATATGGCATCAGTAAAACATTGTGTCCATAGTTCTTCTTACATTTATTGCAGTGACAGCACCATATGAAACTAACATGTGACACTAACTTGCTACACTGTCATGTGACACCAGAATGTGACATTAACACGTGACCTCAGGTTTAATTTTGCTGTTTTATTTTCTTTAATTGGCGTTTGAGCTTAAATTTGTTTGTGCCCATCACACTGTTCCCGCTCATTTCTCAACTTTATACAAGAAAGGTAAGTTTGTTCCGAGGAAATCAGACCAACATGCAGCAAAGACCTTGAGGTACACATATGCCTCGTTACCGAGAGCTAATGAGGCCAGGCGAAAGCGGAAGCCACTAATCAGCCAAAGTCAATGTGTAACTTTTCATGAAAGAATCAGAGAAGGTCAGATGCCTGTCCCCATACAGCAATGGGAGCTGCGTGGTCTCCAGGCATGGTTTCGCCCTCTAGTGCTAGAGGTGCCGGGTTTAATTCTCGGTAAGGGCTGGGACATTTTTCACATAAACTTAGACTTCTAATAATCCCACTTGGTCTCTGGGTAGTGAGATCGGACGCCCGTGTGCATTATTGCACACGTAATAAAATCCCTTTTTAGTTGGAAATCGAAATGAGTAGCTAACGGCGCTGCCAGGGCAAAATGTGGGGTTGGAAATCTACTCGTAGTATTTAAGAATCATCGCCGGTCTACAGAGATTGTGCACTGTGCTAAGCTTCTTCGGACTCAGACTTAAGTTAGAAGGAGTAAGGAGCACTTATGGGTTACTACCCCTGTGCCATGATGTTAAACCGTTGTTCAATCCTCAAACCTCAATCCCATACAGCAACAACAGGGAACAAGATTAACCGTTCTGTTGGTTTGAGTTATAAAAACCTTTACCAGCCCACATTATCACTCAGTTGTCACTGCTTAAAATAACTAAGTCGTAAGTTTCAGCTGCTGGGCTTTACAGGATTCCATAGCATTTAAATAAATGTATATTTATTCTGTAAACACCAGTCGCTCAGTTTTCATTGCTACTAGTTGTAACATGAAGTTCATATTCCCATCAGTGCACAACAATGTCCACTATTAACATGGTCATGCAAATTATAATAGAAAATATCTGCATGTATCCACCAGTAGATTATATTTTCCAATAAATGCACTATCAAATTCTCTACACAAAACAACATTTGCCGGAGGCGCAGCAACCTGAGGTGGGGGTGGGAGTGTTTATGCACCCTCAAAGCTCCGCCATCCGCACACACACACACACACACACACACACAAACAATTGTTCCCGGAAAGCACCCTGACGAAGCCTCCTCCAACCGAATAATTTGCAAGGAAAATGCCCCCCCCCCCCCACCCCCACCCCACTCCACTTGCCCCTGACTCAAACCATGTAAAGACGGTCTCATTTGAAGGTAATGTTTTTTTATAGAATTTGCCGGCTCACTAGCGCAGTTGGTTAAAACCCTCTGTGCGGCGACGGGCTGACTAACTCCCTGTGGTCAGGGTTCACGCCCGGGGGTATGTAGAAAAGCAACATTTCTCCCAGATATACAGTATCTATCATGGAATCAAGGTAGAAGGGTTTCTAGATTCGTAGTACCGAACCAAAGGGTTAACAAATCAAAGTTTCTAGATACTTAACACAAAAAAAAATTCGTGTAATTTTTTTTGCTGCAGTAATTCAGCAAATAATATAATAATGATGATTATTATATCATCATTAGTACGCTTTTAAACAAGATGTAAGCCATTTCAGTACGACCCACCCACCTTCTAGAACATTTTTAGAGGCCCCAACCCTGTCATTTTCTCCTACTAGAGACGACCTTGTTATCTGCATACATTTATCATTTGCTGTGCAACTATACCATTGTCTCGACCGAGCCTCTATTTAACACACGAACTATCTCCCTACCTCCAGCCCAGCCCATGTGAAGCCTTACCCACCGGCGTCTACCCAGATCAAGCCACCGGATGTCAACATTTCATCGAGTGTCACCATGGCAACATGCTGACCAATGGAACGTGCCCCAAAGGGACAGTTTTCAGTGCTATCACAGGTGAGCTCTTTCAGCTTTATTGAGGTGAACAAGATTCTAACATCCTTGGCGCAGTCTGCTCATTCAAATCAGTCTTCCATTTATATGTAACGTGTGGTGGTGTTCTCACGATTACTAGTATTACAGCTCCCTGCATCACACTCTTCCATGGTGTTATCTGATCTGCCTGGCATGGGAGTCTTGCCGCCAGATCTCCTTCTTATTATGTTTTCTTTTATGGCTGTTATGGATTAGAGAGAACAATAATAGAGGAATGTATGCCTAGAAAGAGAGGAAGAGGAATACCAAAGAAAAGATGGGCGCAGACCAGATGTAGGCGGAGTAGCTGATCTCCCCATCCAGAAAACTGTACCGGACGCACGCGAGAGGCACAAAACAAAATATTTTAAACCACGACACTGGGCTGACCGTAAAATAATTTTTCCGGAGGACTTTTATGGGAGCAACGTTCTGCAAAGGACATGCTACTGACAGACCGCCTGAGTGGCGTTCTCAGTCTTGGTCTTCCGAAAGGCAACAGACGCCTGAAGAAGCCAGATGTTTCGACCAAAAATAATGAAAATGAAAAGAAGAACAAGAACAAGAAGAAGAAGATGCCAAGTCCATGGCTCCTCATCCTAGATATAGAACAACTATATCTAACTATACAATCTTTATTCACATTCAGACACGTGCAAAATTTGGGGGAGGGGGAAGGGGGGGGGGGGTTGGGGAGTAGGATAGTCCTAGAAGACAGACTGTGATAACAAAACTTCTACATCCGTATTCTTTGACTTTTTCCACCTTGGTTAGTAAATCCCCCCTCCATTAATTTTTGTTGTTGGTCCTTTCCTCTTACAGGCGTCAAACATAAAGGGTCCATTGTTCATATTATCATTTGGGAATCTTCATGAGTGGACGTCAAAAGTCGCGATCTATGCAAGACAGGATCAATAAATGCATGGTACAATTAGGAAGAAAAGAATCAGCTGGTAGTCAACTTTGATGTGTTGAGTTCTATTTTCCTAATAAACGACACTGAAGATCTTTGTTGAGCAATTGCGTCTGCCAGCTTTGATTAGTGCTGCAATGCAAGGAATTTGGTGTCTGTGATAGCTGTGATGGATTTACTGCCCAGAGACCATGAGTTGTTTCGGGAGTCAGTTATCTCTGTCTGTCTCTCTCTCGCACTCTGTGTGTGACCCTCACACACACCCGTTCACACATGTACTCACTCATTGTCTCTGTCTCTCTTTCTTTCCAAAATTAATACTGCTGTTCTAGAAGTACTCACTATTGAAGTTTTGTCATCAAATAACTCTATCTCTCGCTCTCTCTCAGTAATGGGAGATAACAAATAATTAAACATCCTACTCGTCCCTTTGTGGGATGCAATTTTTCGTGTTTGAAGCCCCACTCTGGCTTTTGCCGGTTGCCCTGAATATAGCTAGGCCACAATTGTGGCCATAACGGCTGAAAGGGGTATCTGAAACGTCTCCATGGGTGATCCTCATCCGCATGGTGGCGCTTTGTGTCACCGGGTGTTTATCGCTTGGGTGATGTCCTACTGGAGTACAACAAGCGAAGAGAGAGAGAAGAGAGAGAGAGAAGAGAGAGAGAGAGAGAGAGAGAGAGAGAGAGAGAGAACAAATAACATAAAGAGATAAAGACTGCTTCGGGGTAATACAATAGAGTAGTGCCCCTGACATTTAATTTATAGCTTCAAATACACAAAATCTGCCGCAGCTGTTGATCATGTTTGTTAAAAGAATGATCATTTACGATAGTTTTCGCATGAACAGTTTATGTTTAACATTGCTAAGTATTCCCACAATCCTGCTGACAACTCTACAGGTCGCTGTGACTTGCCTGAATACACGCCTCCGCCTTGTGGAGTCTCCACTGTCTGTAGCGATAAACCAGACGGGACGCTACCCAGCGCTGGCCCGGGGATGCAGCTTCTTCTACGAGTGTCATGGGGGAGAGTTCCTCAGCCTACGCCGATGTACTGAGGCTGATGGGGGCATCTTCTTCAACCCGGACACAGGAACTTGTGACTACCCACAGAACATCTGTCCTCCTTGTGGCTACAGGTGGTGGGGCTGGTAAGTTCTATATCGCTTAACTGTTGATGGCAAGAAAACTTCTTTGACTAGTGTATTCTATACTTCTTGTCTAGTGAAAACACATGTAATTGTAGAGGAACGAAATTAACAGTAGACATCCACCAGACTCAAACGGAGAAAAAACAAATATATGCAAAAGCTTTATGTCTAAAATCAGGAAAATGCAGGTTAAACTACATTAAAAAAAAAATTGAATCCCCACGGCGTGCATGTCGTATGAGACCACAAACACCTGAGAACTTTCTGCAGACTTGCCCACTATATTTACAACATCGAAGAGAAACCTGGTCCCAGAAACTATGGAGAACCATAACGGAACTTTAACTAAAATGCGAAGTCACAGAGGCCACCCACTGATAGCCTGACCTGGTCATACGAAACTGACTGCAGTGAAGACGAAGAAGAGGAGGAGGAGGAAGAAGAAGAAGAAGAAGAAGAAGAAGAAGAAGAAGAAGAAGAAGAAGAAGAAGAAGAAGAAGAAGAAGAAGAAGAAGAAGAAGAAGAAGAAGAAGAAGAAGAAGAAGAAGAAGAAGAAGAAGAAGAAGAAGAAGAAGAAGAGGAAGAAGAACAAGAAGAAGAAGAAGAGGAAGAAGAACAAGAAGAAGATACTTCTTGTCTAATCAGCTTAAACATTGTTTCAATAATATCTGTTGCATATGCTACTATGGTAGCGATGGCTGGGTGACAACTGATCAGGCAATGGTTACACTCAGAGACACAACCAACAAAAGTACAGTAAATATAAGGTTGCACAAGACGAAAATAAAATCAGCTTGTGCAGGTACACTGGGCTTTGAACATTGCCAGTTTCCCTTGTGGGTTCCTGAGACCTGCATTAGAGATACAAAAACAGACCCATTGCCTTCTCCCACCCCGTATAAGCGTGTCGTATAAGGCCATTTATAATTACTAAAATCTGGTATGAGACAGGTATTGCAGCTTAGCTGTAAAGCACAACACAAGGTAAATGGCAATGCAGAAGAAGAATCATCATAAGTGACGACAATACCTAGTTATAGGAATACGTCCTTTGATTAACGGCGAACTAAAAAACGTTTTCACTAGGCAGGGTCGAGACTTGATGTATTCTGTGCTTTTAATTTATGTCTTGTTTATTAACAGCCATCTTATAGCAACTTTAAAAAAAAATATATTTTTTAACTTCTATGAGTATCGATTAATAAATCTGACGTTGTTTCTCTAAGGGTTTGATCTCATTAGTACACAAATAATCGGTTTGAGTTGCTGTGCAATGCTCGTGAGGTTATTCGGGCATCCAGTTAGTTTAGAGGAGAGATTCGATTATTCTCACGTCCAGAATCCAGGACTAAGCCAGCCTTACAAGAACAATAGACTACTATTTGGGAGACTTTGTCTGGGTCAAATAATTACCCTGAGACTTATTCTAGAAGAAAACATTGACAAGCAACACTTCTCATCCTGGATTGTATTGATTTCAAGAAGGCGTTTCACAATCTGGAATTCTGGAATGCTACTGCATACCAGCTAAAATAATACACAATATCTATGCAATAGTTCAGAATGTGCAGTGCGCATTGGAAATGGTCTAAGAGACTGTTTTTGGTGGACAGTGTAGTGAAACAGCTGCAATCTATCTCCCGTATAGATTGGTGTAACCATTAATTGGGTAATGAGAAAATCTTGATACAGCAATGCTGGCATTGAGTGGGCAGAGAATAGAAACTGGAAGATCTGGATTTCGCAATTGATATCGTATCAAAAATAGGACTACATATAGGTTATGAGAAAGAGAATGTTTTGAAAATACCAACAACCTCTCACGTAGATGTTATAATTGAGAACAAAAAAAAAAATGCAGGCAGCAAGTTTTGACTCTCAAGAAAGCCGCGTTAGAGCAGTCGATAGGAGACTCGCTTTCAAATCCAGCTGTGACTCACTGCAGCCCAAGGTTGGTGTTTCAAACCAGGCGGTTCCCCGGGGTTCACAAGAGTACCAGATTACTGGGGTAAATGGAAGAACGTTGCTCTAGCTACCGAGTTATCGTGCGGACGGCGACACAGGCGGACAGTTGCTTATCAGCTGTCCGTACTGGTGGCAGAGCAATTATGGTTTATTACCCTGTGCAATGACGCTGGTTCACATCTCCTGACTTCACCTTTATATTTTACTTTCAAGAAGATATAACAAAGGAAATTATGAGACGCACTGGCAAAGCAACAACAGTCTTTAAAACCCTTAGCAGAATCTGTAGCTCCAAGTTATACAGCTACCAGATCAGATTACGAATTTTTAATTCTAACGTCAATTCAGTTCAAACATATGCCAGATAACGTTGGAGAACCGACAAAGATTTGGTTGGTTGGTAGTTGTACCCCACCAGGACATCCCACAAGCGATGAACGCCCGGTGACACAAAGTGCCATCATGCGGATAAGGATCACCCGTGGAGAGGTCAAAAAACCTCTTTTAGCTGTTAGACCATATCTGTGGCTAGGCCATATCTATGCCCCGACTGTATTCAGGGCCCCTGGCAAAAGCAGGGTGGGGCTTCAAATAACAAAAAATTGCATCCCACCAAAGATATGGAACAATAGTTAAATGCATACGAAAATAAATGTGGTCGAAACATCATGAGCATACAATGGGATCAATTCACACAAGAGTCAGGAGATCAGAGGAATGTCTAGACAAATATCTGTATCGACTGCAGCAAGACAATAAAGGTGGAGTTTATCGGGCATACTCTGAGTCGAAATGAGAAACAAATTGCAAACAGGCACTGAAATGGGAACTACGGGTCAGTGAACAAGTATACGTCCCAGAGAAACAATTAGAAAAACATTATTACACATGAGAAAAAAAAATGCTGGGCTGAACTCCATGTCAGAAATCGAGAAAGTTGCATGCAATAGAGCGGAGTGGTGAAATCGAATGTGAGTCCTATGTTATGTTTTAAACGACACACAAAGGATAATGATAGTGATGATGATGATTTGTGGGACGAGTGAGCCAGTGTGATAATGAAAACGTCACTCAAACAGAGCTTGTTTTAGAAGAAAATGTGGATTCAATACCAGGTCCCTGCAAAGAAACCTTGATCAAAACAGGCACAAGTCCTGACAGTCTGAATGTCTTCTGCTTCTGCGCTTTATCGCTGTATGTTGATCGTTGAGTGTCAGTAACTGAGGGCCAATCATTCAGTGCCGATCTTTCTTTCAATGCTAGTCGGGAAGTGCCGATCTTTTATTGCCAGTCGGGAAGTGCCGATCTTTTATTGCCAGTCGGGAAGTGCCGATCTTTTATTGCCAGTCGGGAAGTGCTGATCTTTTATTGCCAGTCGGGAAGTGCCGATCTTTCTTTCAATGCTAGTCGGGAAGTGCCGATCTTTTATTGCCAGTCAAGAAGTGCCGATCTTTTATTGCCAGTCGGGAAGTGCCGATCTTTTATTGCCAGTCGGGAAGTGCCGATCTTTTATTGCCAGTCGGGAAGTGCCGATCTTTTATTGCCAGTCGGGAAGTGCTGATCTTTTATTGCCAGTCGGGAAGTGCCGATCTTTCTTTCAATGCTAGTCGGGAAGTGCCGATCTTTTATTGCCAGTCAGGAAGTGCCGATCTTTTATTGCCAGTCGGGAAGTGCCGATCTTTCTTTCAATGCTAGTCGGGAAGTGCCGATCTTTTATTGCCAGTCGGGAAGTGCCGATCTTTTATTGCCAGTCGGGAAGTGCCGATCTTTTATTGCCAGTCGGGAAGTGCTGATCTTTCAGTGCCAGTCGGGAAGTGCCGATCTTTTATTGCCAGTCGGGAAGTGCCGGTCTTTCGGCGCCGATCTTTTATTGCCAGTCGGGAAGTGCCGATCTTTTATTGCCAGTCGGGAAGTGCCGATCTTTTATTGCCAGTCGGGAAGTGCCGATCTTTTATTGCCAGTCGGGAAGTGCCGATCTTTTATTGCCAGTCGGGAAGTGCCGATCTTTTATTGCTAGTCGGGAAGTGCCGATCTTTCGGTGCCGATCTTTCAATACCAGTCGGGAACTGCCTTCAATCTAAACGTGGCTAGCTCTGTATACCTATACTCCCCATGACATGAAAAAGCGTTCGCTGGTTACTGAAATGTTAATAGGCTCGTAAGGAATAGCATATTTGCTGTGACACTGTTTAAATTATGTCTATGATGCTTCTTCCGTCTCATATTTGTTAACACCCCCCCCCCAACACACACACACACACACACCAGTTGTAATGAGAGAGAAAAAGAGAGGGGGGAGGGGCAGAGAGAGAGAGAGAGAGAGAATAAAATTCATCTTAACGATGTCCAAGAGACCCCCCTCCGCCCCCTTCCCCCCAAAAAAAAACACATGTTACAAAATGTCTGCTAACTAGGAGCAAATAGTTATAGATCACTTCTGGTGTTTTTATTTACCCAATGTTCCCAAGTGTTAGTTTTAACGATATATATACATATATATAATCACCATTTTCATTTACTCTTTCAGCCCAAGAACATATCCGTTGTAACCCGATGACTGCAAGGATTTCTCGAACAATGATTATAACAGAGAACAGCAAGAACAGTGAACTGTTGAATATGCAACGACTACCATAGTGTGTTGCCTGTTACTTTAGGGGGCAGATTGTGGCTTTACCGTTGCTCGGCTTTCAATATGATTCCTATTTTCTCGACCCGTGTTTGCTATTCTAGAGAAGGAATATGAATTTAGAGAAGTGGTGTGGTCATCCGATCTGTTTGCCGTGGAGATGGTAGATACCAATGGCCACACTTTAGACTTACCTTAACAGACAGGTAACACGGCATGAAGGTGTGTGCATGTGGAGTATTGTTCACTGCTGGCTTTGTAGAGGCTCTCGTCAGAATACAGCAACAATAGCCATAGAACCCTGCTACCGTAGAGGTTAAAGGAGTTGAAGATTTGTTGGCTTTTTGGCTAGTGCACATGTTAACAAAGACAATGATTAGGCTAAGTTCTTTGCTACTGCAAGACGCCATTCAGACCATAGTTCTTCTGTAGTGACTGATAGGGGAATGTGATCTGGAAACATCCCAGTCGCAGCACGCGTAATGTCCAGAAACATTGGTTAAACGAAGAGATTAGTTACCAGTTGACTATGCGAGCAATTTATTGGCTGTATTTCTAGCATATTTACAAAGACGATGTTCCAGGCTCAGTTCTCTGTTGCTGCAGGATGTCACTTCCACCTGTGTGGTTCTAGAAAGATGAAAGAGGGTCAGTCTCTCACTGCATTATATCGTTACAGCTTTAATATGAAGCTATTTGTAACGGAGCTTCTCACAGATGCACACGATCCGAGATACCCGATCAAATGGACGCAAGGACTAGCTGATGGAAACAAGTCTGGTCATCTACGGCCACATGGCATATGTGTCATTACTGGGCACGTCGTGGGTGTGCGTCGTCGTAGGGAAACTTCTAGAACTAAAGTTGCAGTAAAGATCCAGAGCCTTGAAGCTTCCTGTCCTTAGACACATCTTGGCTAGCTGACTATAACTGAGTTAAAAACCTGGACGGTCCAGTCAAGAGCCACTTGTGTATTTGTGCAAAACTAAGCAATAAACCTAAACACGCTTGGGCTTGTCTTCCATGTGGATGTGTGCTGTGTTAAGTCGTGGCAGTTTAGCAATTAGTGAACATACACTGTTGATACATTCTCTTCTAGATTCAAGACTGGATGTTTGATTGTAGACTCATCTTAAGCACTGGACGTTTTGTAAAGGCTCAAATTCCGTACGGGCCGATCCAGTAAGATTCAAGATGAGCTGTTTCGTCAAGAGTCATGGCGTTCCGTTCATTCTATGAATGTCGTTCTGTTTTGACCCAAAATACAACAACCGATAGACAGGCTGGGGAAGAAAGACGTTCAGAGAGAAAGCAAGAAGCTGTGAATAAATATTTGTTTGATGTGCTTAACCATGTTCAAAACGTGCAATTATCAGTGGATGTCCATACTCCATTCCCGTGTAAGATATCCCATTGTGCCTCATACCATTCCATTGTAAGATATCCCATGGTGCCTCATTCCATTGCCTTCATTGTATATTTTTTTCACCATTATAATTTATTTCTCAGTTATTATGATTATTTATTTCTAAATTTGTAAATACGAAATGTAAATTGTGCCTGTCCGGGTACGTATTTGCAGTTTGCAACATATTTCTGTCTCGTCTGACATTGTTATGGTAATTCAATATTCACATGTTCTGAAGAGACGCTGGCCGAGTGATTTAAGTGGCCAACGCTGGGCTTTCGTGCGAGAAATTGAGGTTCGAATATTCTGTGAGTTTAAAGGTGGTTTTATTTCTGCCTGGGGAAAACTTATGAGTCTAGCCTGCACAGTTTGTGGTGACTGCAACATCCACATGGCTCTAAATCCTTAGGGTAACAAAAAGACCCCATATTAACATATGCTTGTAAAAGTAGGGGCACCACTAAAAATATCAAAGGAGGGTTAGTCATACGGGAAAACAAATACCTGAAGAAACTGATAACATTTATTGTGATGCATTTAGGACATCAAGTTAAACAAGCGCTATCGTTTTGGACAATGGCTGCTATTAAATGCCATTAAAGACAAATCACTAATCCCTAGTACTTTACATAAAGTGGCTCTCGTCAAACCACGACCGAAAGTATCTCCTTCTCCCTCCATTTGCCAAGCTCTATGTACTTCCATAGCCAGTGTATCTTCAATGTCTTGTACTAACCTTCATGGAGGTCTTCCTCTACATCGCTATCTGGAAGTGTACCCTCCATCCCTGATCTCTCCAGGTTACTAAGACATTTAACATTGCCAGAATATCTCAGATTTCGGACAGTATGCTCTTTATGAGCCAATTCTCCTTCATGATCATCAGATCATGCAGGATTTCCTCGTTTTTCTTCTAGAAGTGACCAAATATGGCGATTTAATTAGAACATTCTGAAAGAAATTGAAGATAGAATTACAAAACATGCACTGACATGGCAAACACTTGGATTGACAGGGGGGCGTCCAGGTAGACTTGTGACGAACAATAATGACAGTGGCCAACAATATAAGTCTAGACACCATACAGGCCTACAAAATAAAAATGTACGTTATAAAACAAAATTGCGGAATCGACTGAAAGTCCCGTGTATTGTATACAGAAAACAAACGGGCAGTAACGAATCATGACCGTGACACTGGAGAATGTATCGATGCCAACATAATTGAATATCACACAGACATTGTTGGTTATGAAATTCTCCGCAAGGACTGTTACATCGATTTAAGCAGGATAAAACTCCCGCTTGAAGATGAAACATGCCATATTTTGTGAGACATTTTCTTTGTGGAATTTGAAGCTGGTCTTAGTTTTTTTAGTCGCTTTCCTTGAGCCTAGGGCGGTGCATAGGGCAGAGCTCATAGCTTTCCACTTTTTGTCACTTCCCTTGAGCCTAGGGCGGTGCATAGGGCAGAGCTCATAGCTTTCCACTTTTTGTCACTTCCCTTGAGCCTAGGGCGGTGCATAGGGCAGAGCTCATAGCTTTCCACTTTTTGTCACTTCCCTTGAGCCTAGGGCGGTGCATAGGGCAGAGCTCATAGCTTTCCACTTTTTGTCACTTCCCTTGAGCCTAGGGCGGTGCATAGGGCAGAGCTCATAGCTTTCCACTTTTTGTCACTTCCCTTGAGCCTAGGGCGGTGCATAGGGCAGAGCTCATAGCTTTCCACTTTTTGTCACTTCCCTTGAGCCTAGGGAGGTGCATAGGGCAGAGCTCATAGCTGTTCACTTTTTGTCACTTCCCTTGAGCCTAGGGCGGTGCATAGGGCAGAGCTCATAGCTTTCCACTTTTTGTCACTTCCCTTGAGCCTAGGGCGGTGCATAGGGCAGAGCTCATAGCTTTCCACTTTTTGTCACTTCCCTTGAGCCTAGGGCGGTGCATAGGGCAGAGCTCATAACTTTCCACTTTTTGGCGGTTCGCTGCCACCTAATTTGCTGATGGGACTATATAAGGACAGTTGCTTGGGTTCTATCTAAATTACTAGCAGTTAGGTACGGGCATCATGTGCGCTGGGACATGGGGGGCTAAGTACTGTGAATTGCCACCCCCCTTCCCCCACTGTTTATCCCCACCAAGAAACACATAATGCACACACACACACACACACACACACACACACACACACACCCAAACCGTATAACGCAAAAACGAATGTGTTAATTGTCAAAACTGACCATAATGAAAGAGTGCAGTCTGTGTAAAGCAACCTTCGTTACAGGCAACTATTTGTAACTTCTTATTAGTTTTTTTTTTTTTTTTTTCATGTTTTTGTTGTATTTCATGCTTAAACCTGATTATGACTTGTGTGTGACCGGCTGACGGCATACAATGCACGAGTGAGTGCATGTGTGCTTTTGAATCTTTATTATAAATTATGTATGATTTTATTATTTGCCTAAATTGTATTCATAATTGAAACATTAACAATATTTACTATTCTCGACACGTACAAGCTTGACAATGAGACGGAAGAAGGAAACAAGTAGATACACAAATAATAAAACAGGAAACAATAACACAGTGAAGTCAATAAGATCTTTATAGGAAAGCAAATCTATTCAGGAACAGTGTATAAACACATGCTGTCCATATGTGCTGTATATTTTTCCAACACGGAAACCAGTACCAAACACTACTGCAATCATCATTTGCCGTACCTGTGAGCATGACATAGGAGCTTCCCTTACATTTCTCAGATCACTTCGTGTAGATATCCAATAACAAGTTTCAGCTCCATTCACGCTGTAGTTTATGGAACTGGCCTCTGTCTCTTTTTGTCTCGGTTCAAACTCCAGCATAACGGATTATTGCACCAGTTCTTGAATCAGATAATCAAACAGGAAATATTAGTTAAGACTCATTTACAGCCACATACACCAGCTGATATCTAAAACAGGATTGCATCACTTTTAACTTTTTACAACGATGCATTAGTCTTTACTGCACACGCCCTACACATACAGCCGCACCCACATACTTACATAGATAGTCGATTCAGTCGATCCCACACTCA
Organism: Candidula unifasciata; assembly: GCA_905116865.2. NCBI lineage: Eukaryota > Metazoa > Mollusca > Gastropoda > Stylommatophora > Geomitridae > Candidula > Candidula unifasciata. The sequence goes on from CAJHNH020002924.1 coordinate 252,672, forward strand.
CCCACTCACCTACCTACACACTTACACACTATCTCACTGACTCACTAACTCAATAACTCACTCACACAGAAACTCCCTCCTTCATTCACTGTCCCACCCACTCGCTCACTTACTCACTCAGTTTAACTCACTCTTTCTCACACATCCACACTCATTGACTTACTTAGTCATTCACACATCCACACTCATTGACTTACTTAGTCATTCACACATCCACACTCATTGACTTACTTAGTCATTCACACATCCACACTCATTGACTTACTTAGTCACTCACACATCCACACTCATTGACTTACTTAGTCACTCACACATCCACACTCATTGACTTACTTAGTCACTCACACACATCCACACTCATTGACTTACTTAGTCACTCACACATCCACACTCATTGACTTACTTAGTCACTCACACATCCACACTCATTGACTTACTTAGTCACTCACACATCCACACTCATTGACTTACTTAGTCACTCACACATCCACACTCATTGACTTACTTAGTCACTCACACATCCACACTCATTGACTTACTTAGTCACTCACACATCCACACTCATTGACTCACTTAGTCACTCACACATCCACACTCATTGACTCACTTAGTCAATCACACATCCACACTCATTGACTTACTTAGTCACTCACACAGAAAGTCGCTCTCACAAATACAATCATGCCAACTTCTTCTTGGATGCAATATCGTCAGGCACAGCTGGCATATCTGCCTTTAGCCGTCACTATCGTGCGCAGTCAAACTATTGTGAAACAGCCATTCCTCTACGATATCAACACAATCATGTCCTGAAGATTCATGTGTGCATGTAACTATGCATGTTCAGACAATTCCTTGGCACTTCCGTGTTTTACATGTGAGACTGTTTCTTCTTCAGCGACCCGAGAGCTTAGTATTCATCGCTACAGGTATCTCCTGCCTCAGGCCATCTCTTGGACTGGCTGTCTCTTTCCATTTGTTTGTTGACACCAGGTGTCTGTAGGACGGCTGGTATATTATCTCCCACCGTCTTCTTGGTCTGTTTCATGGTATACTCCCATTCAACTCTTTTAGATAGATATGTTTTGTCTCTCTGCTTTCTGTCAATTCATTTATAAGATTCAACCATTGCAGTTTAATTATTCTTATGGTTTCAGTAATTAGTAAGGATTTGAACAAATAATGAATGTAATTGTTGCTTCTCACTCTCTGATCTCTGCTGTTTGCATTTTTGATTGGTCAAAATATTCGACTAAGACTATTTTCCAAAGCGTGTAATTAGGCTTCATTTCTTCTAAGAGTGTTCCAATTAGTATTAATTAATGTGTTACGTATTGTAATTTAAATTATACTTATTATATTATATTATTTAGCTGAGACTGTAAACAAATAATATGTTATCAACAATATGTGCAACTGTGCCTGTAATATATGGTTTCAGGAGACAGTTTTGACACGAATGTGACTGTGTGGATTAGATGTGCTTTCTGTGATGGTTGTGACTTCATTGATATGCTAATATGTGCGATTATTTTAGCATACAAGCGTTAGATCATATATGAGGTCTTAGTTCTGTTTGTATGTTGTATCGGGGTTGTGTAGTGTGGGTTTACTCATAAACATATCATTTGATTCAAGATAATTTGAATGGGACTGTCCCACGTCTAGATAATACTACAGCGATGTGTCTTTGGATTTATCTAACATACCACTGTTACATGCTTCTTAGAAAATATATTGTTGGTAGAGAAAAAGAAGACACACAGTGTGTGTCTGTTTAAGCGGCGTGTGAGTGTGAGAGAGATTAGCAGAGAGAAGGATACAGAGACGCACAAAGAGAAGAACAGACACGCACAGATAGTTAATGAAAGGGTATGTGTGTGTGTGTGTGTGTGAGAGAGAGAGAGAGAGAGAGAGAGAGAGAGAGAGAGAGAGAGAGAAAGAGAAGAAAGAGAAAGACATAAAAGGGAAAGAAAAACTGAGAATAAAAGAGAGTAATACACGGTTAACCAATGACATTTCAAACCGTTAATGAGTGTAAATATTGATTCTCACTGTACATATGTAAATATACAGTTGTACAATACTCATCACCATCATCACAATCATCATGTGCCAATACATGAATAAAATATAAACTATAACTTTAGGGTTCTGTTTTACCACGGTTATTCTCTGTTGTTGTACACAACCAAAGCTATTGACTTCTAGTTCCCTGCTTATTTCCTATCCCTGCTATCTTGTTTTTACTGTTAGTGTCTGGGTATACTTTCCTAAGTTGTGATGTGGACATGTGTTTGCTCCTAAATTGCTATCAGAAAATTAATTATTGAAGAGACATTAGCAAAGGAGTGTTCACAAAATATTTTACCATTCTAAAACAAAAACAAAACAACAACAAACTCACCTAATTAGTCATATTTTAGGGATGACACAGTTTACCTTCAGGCGCACGTAATTCACTGGCAGTCAGTGAGTTAGTGTGATGTAAGTCCATTAGATTTTCACTTGTTTAATGTTGAAATAAGAATAGACATCCTTGCACTCGGGACTGTCCCATAAGCGCCATGTCCCCATCTTCAACGGCAAGCAAAGAGTTCACATTGCGATTGCACCAGTAACTGTCTGATTGTATATACGATTCGCTTTTCTCTGGAGTGTTGAGCCTGGGTCAGATCACCTGGTACCTCATCGCAGCGCCCTTCTCCTCAGACCGTAATGATCTTTTTAAGCATCCACATTTTGCCCGGTCTCTTAAAAGTCCCTTACAACATCTAGCTTGTCATACATGAGTTTACAACGAAGAGCTGCAGAACCACCCAGTCTATGTGCTGTTTCAAAACACACGAGCATGACCTGGAGATAGTATCCAAAAGGCGCTAACTATCACAGACCTCAGAAACCATTTTGCACAGAGCATACATTCACTTGCTGAGACACAACACAGCGGTGAGCTGCCGTATTCCGTTGAAGAGTTAACCAACAGATGGTGCTTTTAATGCCATAAAGATGCTGCTCTTGACTATGGTGTTCCAGATAATTTGGACAATAATAATCTCTGGCGATATTCAGAGAGATGCAAACAGAATGATTCAGTGGTCTTTAGGAGACAATGCCATCAGGAACACAACAATAAAACACTGACAGATTGACCATACACATGGGGCAGAGGCTTGGCAAAGTCAAGTAGTACCCGGTGAGGACAATTTCTTGACACCCCTTCCACACACACACACACACACGTTTACATATATATCAACTATATTACATATACAATCAATATCCCGCCCCGTCAAGTCAGTCAATACCCCTATGCTCTGTTCAGTCAGCACTCACACACAAGAACATCAGCCGAGATGACCCTTGCCCTCTGAGACACGTGACCAGGTGACTTATAGAAGTGACCTACATCTCTGATCTAAAGATAGCACCTCACACTCGTAAAGTGCCGGTCATATTTTCCTTATTTAAAGTCTTTAGGAGGTGCATATAGAATAAAGAAGCACGTCTTCAATACAGATTATGTAGCGACCAAGCGATCCCCCCCCCCCCCCCCAAAAAAAAAAAAATAGGCGTAAAGTTAGATGGGGGGGGGACGGGGGGGGGGGGGGGGGGTTATGGCGCGTCTTACCAGCCGATGGCCATGTCGTAGAGTTTTTAGGTATTTTAAAGAGGTAGCTGTCGCAACAACTAACTCGCTTGCTCTCAATGACCATCACCTTTTGTTCAATGTTTTCGTGGTTAACCTCTATATCTAGAGACCTTTCCACCATCCGCCACCTGGTGGACGCGCTTAGTACTAGGACAGGCTCCTACCCCATATAAGTATTAATAAATCACCCTTTAGGTAGATACCGTGCAATGTGCTCTGCTAGGGGTATGTTTTGGTAAGCCACATTGCTTTCCGACGAACAGTAAAGTGGATACGACACAGCAGAGACGAATGTTCAATTACATGCTTTCATTCGCTAAATCACAACATATCGTAGGCACACATTCTCCATGCCTCGTGTTCGTTCCGCTTGGCTGATTCCGACAGCCTGGTCAAACTTCTCACACACTACTTCGATCCATCAGCGTCTTTCGAATTGTCCAGCCATCCTTTAACGAAACCTTGTACTCGGTATTAAGACATGTAGAAAACATTAATATCTCCTCTCGAAACATAAAAAGTATTCACAATTCATTCATTCTCCTCATGCCTCCATTCATACGACCTCTCGCAACCAGGTCCGAACTTCAACTGTCTTACTCCCGTCTCTCGGTTCACGTCCTCCATTCCATTCTCACGCTTTTCTTGTATCCCTTCTTTCGCTCACCATGGGATACACGAGACCCACTTATCTCGTTTTTCTCTTGTATCACTGGTCCTTGCAACCTTGTCCTCCCCATCAGGAACTCTCTGGGATTTCCCCGGAATTCACAACATTACATACCTCATCATTTAGTACGTCGTGTGTGTAATAAATTAGCTGTCTGAAATTACACAGCATGGCTTGGAGTATGTTGCATTCGGCTGCAGAGCTTTTCTAACTATATGTAGGTAGCACCATAGTGTCCAGCCTGCAGTGTGAAGGTAGATGGCTATCAGTTTGTTTTTATTACTTTTAATCATAAATTGTAACAATGACAATAATCTCAGAAATGGTGTTCTTTTTTAATGTAAATTTAAGATGTCATGCGATTGTTGTGTCCTGAAACATTTCACTATTACAATTTATATGACTGTCCCCGTTGCTTACCTGTCAACATCACCTTGCCCGCCCTCCTTTACTTCCCGGGACTGTACCTGGCACCCATCCTAGGCTGAGTCGACCTGGGAGCCAGCGTTATTTTAGAAAAAGTCCGGACCCCGTCAAAACCCAAACCCACGACCTTCTGATCGGCAGAGGAACATCTAGCCGCTAAATCAAAACAGCTCCTATAGCTTATAAGTGACCTTTCTAACTTCTAGGTTGCTAGTAGACTGAATTACTGTGCCGCTAAAGATGTTACGGTGGCCCTCACGGGAAACAAGGAATAGTAACAATGCACACTACCAGACATGTTGTTGGAGGCGAATAAGGGTAGGATTGAGCTTGGGGTTGGCTACCTCATCCTATAAAAACAATAGCCACAAACACCAACAACCGTGGACAAAAAAGAAAAGTTCGTCGATAATACTTCTCTTCTGACCCATTCACGGAATCAGTTTGAAGATAATTCAAGATCAGAAAATCCATAACGGAAAGAGAAAGATAATGAGAATAAATCAGGGCAATACTAAAATGGTATCGCATCGCAAGACGTGAAGTCGTACACCTATTTGAGTTCTAATGTGGATAAAGATAGGGAAACTGACAGAGACATTAAAATACGAAAACAAAAATTATGAGTAGCTTTGAAAGCACTGGGTAGTTTGTGAAGGACAAAAGAATTTAAAACTAATATTGTACTTAAAATGTTTAATTCTTATGTCAGATCAGCAATTACAAATAAACTGCATACATTTGTTAACTGGTGCCGGCGCAGAATAGATGGAATTATATGGTATGATACAGTCAATAATGTAAAGCTTAGGGAGAAAAGTAAACAAGTTTCAGTTGACCATGAAGTGAGGACATGACGCTGGCGAAAACGTGAGAACAGCATAAGTAGAATGTTTTTGCACTGAAACCTATATTTTCATAGAAATGACGGAATACGACAAAAATTTAAAAAAATAAAAATAAAAAAAGCGGGGGAAGGGGGAGGGGGCGGGGAGAAGCTAGATAGTTTACTTAAGAAGATGAGAGGTGTGGGTGGGGAGAGAATGAGGAGACCTGCATATGATAGGGAAAGATAGAACGACTTGGCGTAAGCTGGTTGAGAGCCTGTGCTCCACTGGAGGTTAGCAAGGTAGAAGAAGAAGAAAGATGTTAGTCTAAAACATGTGTCATCAGCACGAAACTTTTGGACAGCTCTGCTTGAAATAGTGTTTTTCTTGATGACACGTAGCAATGCTTGTCATAAAAATGATAGCAAGAATTACAACAGGTATTCAGCTTTGCTGGACATATGGTCGGAAAGCGGGACTCCATTCTGATTAGAAACCCGAGTCTGAGTGTGTAGAAGCCATGGTATCCCTGCTCGAGTAACTCAGGATGTCAGAGAAGCGTCGCTGCAAAAAGTCCTTCTTAGACAAACCGCCCAGAGACATGTTTGGCATAGGTCCTTTAGTTGAGTGATGGCTGGCTCGGATTCGTATACTGGAGAATCGAACCCTGTTCTTCCACTTATTTCTGTGCTTGACTTGGTGCCCATCACTGACCGACTGAACTGGCCTGCCATTGCTAGCGCTGTTTTCAAATAAAGTATTACTTCCAGCGGTTGTGGACGTTTGTTGTGTCACTGGATCGTCTGTGTCATTAAATGCCGGATTGTCTCCTATATACTTTGATATGGCTGCCGCCATCATGTCTGAGTTGTACCTGGTGTGGAGTGACCTGAAACAAGCAAGGTTAGTTAGTCAATTGATTCGCTAGTTAGTTCAGTTCGCTAATCAATAGATCACTCAAATTGCTCATCGAACCAATCGGCCCAGATGTGTTGGGCTGCCCTCCTCAGTAAATCCTTCAGCGTGCAGGAGCTGACGACACCAGTTCTGTGTAGGGTCATTCATCTAATCTGGCTTAGTGGGAGCTATAGAACAGCTCGCGAGAAGATCAACAACTCATACTTTTGCCCCGACAACAATCATATCAAGAGATGCGTCAATGATCGACACAAATCATTCTGGATCCCATGTTTTCTTTGATACAATTATGAAGTTATGGTGTTGAAATAAAGACGTCACCAGAATATGGTCACACTTTTGAGGCAATGCAGTAAGAAATTGTCTATCGTATGCAAGTAAGTCTTTCGCATTTTCTGAGATAATGAGGATAAAAACATTCAATGCCCTCTCACATACGAGTAGACAAACAACGGAACATTGGAGCGTCTCCGGGTTTGGGTATCTCGAGCATTCACTTTTACACCTGATGGAACGGGTTCCCTTCCCAAATCAAAAGTGTGAGGAACACCTGATGCATCATGAACAAGAAGATGATGCTTTTATCTACCGAACAGTCGCTTGTAATGAGTCACAATTACATCATTATAACCCTGAAACAAGCGACATTCTATGGAATTCAGTCATAAGGACTCAATTACTCAAAGTTGCTGTGTTGGTGGGAACGCTTTAATGGTGACTATCTTCTGAGACTGCTACTGCGGAATTCACGGCAGAATCGATAAGAATGGCAATACTGTCAACTCTGATCACGGTCGGAAACATTCCAGAAATTGCCACCAAGATTGCTGCTTATTTTTTTCTTGGCAAACACGCGGTTTTTCAACGTAGCAATGCCCTCTCACATACGAGTAGACAAACAACGGAACATTGGAGCGTCTCAATTTTGATGACATTTTAGCGCATCGAGCATTCACTTCCCATTTAGTAAATTGTAATGTGTCCTGTTGCCAAAGTTCAAGGAATATCTCAAGGAAAACAGATATGCTTCTGACGATGATGGGGCATCTTGGTTTTGCCGAAGTGTCACTGGTGATGATTCATGGATCATTATATCAATCATCATCTCCCTGAAAGCTAGAGACTTACTTAAAGATAACCCAAGCCTTTATCTGTACATTATGCATATCAACATAGTTATGTCCTTGGAGGCATTACTTTTGAAACCTGCCAAGTATATAATAACTATCGTATGCTTACTGTATGTTGTGTTCCACAAAATCTGCTCCGATCTCTTCTTCCTCGGCGGTCATACGTAAACCCATGGTCATATCGAGGATCTGGAGGATGATGCCAGAGGAGACAATCGTCCAGGCGGTGATCGAAACCACAGCAAGAGCTTGTACCCCCAGCAGGTAGATGTCTCCACCCTGTGAACAAAACAAATATATGAAGAGTGGGTATCTGCAGCAATAAGATACGGAAAAAAAATTAATAACTAGCAAATATTAACACGCATACAAAATCAGTACAGTCTAAAAAAGACAGATTATTTGGAAAAAAAGACCCTATAAAACTATATCAAAGACAACAGACTAAAAGCAAATACTGCCCTCCAACAAATTCATAGATAGATAGAAACATCCTCAATTCTCAGTAGCTGGTCTCTCCTCAGCCCCCGTAACACCTGCAGCTGAACTTAACACATATCCTATGTCCAGCTGAAATTATCTTGAACAACAATATATATGTTTTCTGTTTAAGCGGAAAGTTATTTAACCAAACTCTTCAGTTCTTAGTTCTGAATTTGTACTCGTTAAAACTTATCTAACGTTGCACAAACTGTTTCCTGAAATCAAGATCGCTTGAAGCAAAGAGGTTAAACTACAGATTGCTGAAGGTTTCATTCTGTATTACAATGAAAGACTACAGTGCCGTTTTGAAATAAATGAGGCTTAACTAAAAATCTTAGGAGCATCTACACGTGGAAAGTGAGACCGCGAACTTTGAAGTTGCCTCGTACTCACAGAGTGACGAAGTTTTCCTGGACTCACTGAGTGACGAAGTTTTTCTGGACTCACTGAGTGACGAAGTTTTCCTGGACTCACAGAGTGACGAAGTTTTCCTGGACTCACAGAGTGACGAAGTTTCCCTCACTGACTCACGAAGAGTGACGAAGTTTTTTTCCTGTGACGAAGGTTTTCACAGAGTGACGAAGTTTTTTCCTGGACTCACAGAGTGACGAAGTTTTCCTGGACTCACAGAGTGACGAAGTTTTCCTGGACTCACAGAGTGACGAAGTTTTCCTGGACTCACAGAGTGACGAAGTTTTCCTGGACTCACAGAGTGACGAAGTTTTCCTGGACTCACAGAGTGACGAAGTTTTCCTTCTGCCTTTGAGCGTTCTGGTGAGAAACAGGTTGCGATCAATTGCTTGATAGCAGCAATGGCTATTGTAACTCCGTGTCGATGCAGAAGCTCTGTAATGTCATCCGTCCATATTCTACTAGGACGGCCTCCTGCCTTAACTTCAGATCCGTTCATGTGTAGCGACTGCATTGGTAGTTGTTCTGGCTGCATTCTTACTCAATGACCAAACCATTTGATCTTCTGTGTCTTAATGAATATGCTGCATGGTGTTGGTCCTACAGTCTGTCTGATAATATAATTTTTAACTTTGTCTCCGTTGGTTAAGTTGGAGGCTTCTCTCATGCATCTCATTTCACAGGAAGTAATTTTACGTAGGTTAGTCTTTGATAGTTTCCAGGTCTGGCACTGGTAGCACAGTCTTGGCATGAATAGGCTGTTTATAATCTGTTTGGATGTCTCAATAACGGTGTCATTTGGTGTATAAGTTGGCTCATTGAAATCTTGTTTCTATTTCCTGATCTATTCTTCCGTACTTCTAGAAAATACGTCCTAGATATTTAATTTCGTCAACTTGCCTCAGACAAGTACGAACGAACGAACGAACGAACGAACGAACGAACGAACAAACTTTATTTTCAAAGGGTTAAGAATTGGGCACGCAGGCCCGTCTAACATTCTGCCCTTCCACTCTGCTCCTTTCATACAATGTTTCATTTTTACCTCATTTCATAGTTAATAGTAATAATAATAATAGATAATAATAATAATTAATAAAAAGAGGAATGCACAATTAAAAATTTGAGAAATATAGAAAAGAAACAAAAGAACAAAAAAGAGAAGAAGAAAAAAAAAAAAAAAAACAATATCTAAGTCTTAATTACAAATGCTGAAATGTGCTCTAATTTATACTGACATTACTTGAACGTTTGAAAGAGTATAGTAATAAGCCTATTCAAAAAATGTAAGTCTTACAGGTTGCATAATATAAACATCATCAAAACCAATTAAATATAGTTACAAATATTGGAATGCATTCGACTGACATTGCTTCCCCCCCCCCCTCCCCGCCCCCCCCCCCCCAAAACCGTAATAAGAAATACATCAAAGCCTTAACCATTCAACACGATATGTAGCGGACTAGGAATTCCGCTGACCTGCAATAATTAAGTTTTAGTAGTATTGATGTTCATGTTAAATCTGCTATATGCTGAACTAAGCGTGTTCAGATGTTCTTGAAGTCTACTACCCTCATCGTAGAACAGTCATTGATCATCTGCGAATAGTAGCTTATTTATAGGGAGTGTATCTAATTCTTCCTCTGGAAAGTAAAGTTCTAATTTTCTTGATTTTCTGTGTGGACTGCTCTAAAGCTGGCTTCTTTTGATATACTATCTATGTAAATATTAAAAAGACAGGAGATGGCACACGTGCCTACCCCACCCCTGTATTGACTGTAAACATATCAGACATGCATTATTATGTTCTCATTGTGTTTTGGGATGATGGATGGATGGCATAGATTTATATCATTAAATGTTCTTCATTTTGTAAAATGATAGTAAGCATCCTTGTCTTACTTCCCTCTTTATGCTCTAAGATGTTCCCAACTGGTTATTAATTCCAATAGCTGCTGTTTGCTGCCAATAAATGTTCATTATAATTACTAAATCTTTTCTATCAATTTTTAATTTTTCTAATAGTTTGATTGATTCTTTATGTTTCACACAATCAAATGCTTTCGTATAATCAATGAAACACGAGTAAAGATCGTTTTGTACTTCTTTAGCTCTTTCTGAAAGAGTTCTGAGGTAACGTTCACACACAAAGAATATAATGCACACCGTTCGTCGACCCGGCGCACACATATTTTCACACATTGTGTGAACACTCCAGTTGAGCTCCCGAGATGGGGTGAAATGAAAGAAAAGAGCCACATGCAATACAGACACGTATAAATATGTCAAGTAAATGTCCATTTACACACAAGTGGCTCATCTCGCATATGAGGTCGGGCTTATATTGTTTAAAGACCTTGATGAGTGATGTCAACATTACCGGCCGCCTTCCTCTCCCAGGACTCTATCCTGTATCCACGATAGGCTTGGTCGACCTTGGAGTCAAAATCGTATTTGAACAATAAAATGAAGGGGAAAAAAAACCTGACTGCATTCGGATTTGAACTCATGACTTTTGATCCGCTAGCGGGCAAAGAAGAGACAGAACTGAAACTGATTACCTTAATAAGACCGTGGCGGCTGGCGAAGTGCTGTGTGATTGTGTCCTTGTGTGTGAAGAGCCCGGCCGCCAGAAGACCCCAGACTCCACCAACTCCATGGACAGGCACGGCACTGACCGGGTCATCGATGTGCAGTTTGACCAGTAGGCTATCCGACAACATCACCAGAACTCCGCCTACGAACCCGATGACCAGGGATTCTTTGACGCCAGTCACAGCACAGGTCGCTTTGAAAGAAATCACAATTCCTTCACATCAGAAAGATAGTGAGGTACTTACATAATTATCAAAATTATTTATGTGTTAGGTAGATGCCTGCCTTCGTAAATACCTAATTTTTACCCAAGAACCTGCATGACAAACGATCATTCTAAAATAAAAATAAAACAATAAACAAATTATTATTTAAAGTGAGTGCAATTATTTATTTTCTCATTGCTTTTGGAAAATTAGGACAACTCCACTATATATAAATGACTGGTTATACAAACGTTGGTCTCCATGAATAGTAGATGAAATGTATTGATATGTTTCTTGGACTAGACAGTCTACCGTGCTCAAGGTTATGGGTGGGGCGGTCTTTTGTTGTGTTGCATTTACGTTTTTATTCCCAGAAAGAGACGGCCTGTGACAGCGGTTTCATCACTCCCTAGGTTGTGTGTTAGAACCGGTCTTTAAATGTTTTTGGAGAGTTAAAAGCTCTGGCATGGTGAAATATACAACAGGAGATATCAGCGCCAGTGCGGAATAGCCCCGTGACCTCGTGTGAAAGTCGGATGGCTCTAGGGCGACCCATGAGGCGTGAGGTAAGCTGAAGGCTGACCAATCAGCGAGCTAGTGTGTAGTGTGAGGGGAGGGGGAAAAGGGAGGGAGCCTCAGCCACACGAAACCATGGCCCGTGGTAAGAAGAATCCGGTCCAGCGCCGGGGAACACCAGAGCCATTTTCAGCCAAAAAAGGAGGAAAGCACCTGTCGCCGCACCAGAACTGACGATGCCATAACCGGTCGACGACCCGGAGGAGACACCAGCCTCACGCACCCAGACGCCGCCAGCCCTGGATGTGGGCCCTATCGAGGCACCCCGTGCTACCTAGAAGCCGCCCCAGTCGTGGACGCAGGAGCCGAGCACACACCCGCCCACTCAGGTTTGCAGCAACGGCCGGGAGCCTACACCACAGAAGTTTTGCAGTGCTTCGTTTCAACAAGGCGTGGCACTCTGCCTCGTCAATGCCGCAGCAGCCCATCGTGCCGTTACTGCCCCGGCCCTCACCTATCAGGAAATGCCCTATGGCAAAAGTGGACCCTGACATTTAAAAAGCCGAACGCAAGCAGAAGATGTTCCAAACTGCTCCAGTGCACACAGCGCCAGGTACACGGGGTTGCCCGTACCTGAAAAGAAGTCAAGAGAGCGATGGCGAATACCACCACCAGGACCACTCACAAAGGCCAGAGCCGAAACAAAGATATCAGGCGGCCAGTCCGACAGCTGTGAAACAAAACGTCGTACGCAGCTGAGAGACGAAAACCAAATCCCTTGCGAAGAAGAGAACGCAAGAATCATGGCACTCAGGACTCAAGACAGGGACGAGATGATAGACCTGAGAAGCATCCTGCAGGCATCTCTCGAGACCCAAAGGAGACTCGAGGAGGAAAAAACAGAAATGGGCGAAGTTTAAAAACAGATTGATGGCAAATTAACCGAGCTCAAGAAGTTGAAGGAAACAAATGCAGTAGCCGCCCCCCAAAGAACTGAAAGACAACCAGAAAACGTATACTTTTCCGAGGGTAGCCACCATCAAAAAAGACCTGACAGACACCAAAGAAAAGCTTCAAGAAATCAAGCGAAGAATGCGCCAAACTGAGCGCCGCACTGCAAGCCACCAACGAAGTGATAGATGCCAGAGAAACCGCAAGGAAAGTAAGCGGAAACGAAAAGGCAATCAGTCCTAAACCGAAAAAAAAGCACAGAGAGCAAAAAATAAAACACAGCAGAACTAGCAGACGAAGACCTCGAAGCAGCACTGGAGGAAGACAGAAAAGCGAAACAAGCCGCGAAAGAAGAGTCAGTCACACCCATAGAGCCGCAGAACTAGCCAAACGTGCTCATTAAAAAAATGGCAAGAGATGAAAGAAACTTCACCACATCTTTCCAGGTCCAGCCGGACAGTTGAACCAGCCCACCACCCAGCCCGGAGAAACGCCCCACAGCTCGCTACAGCCAGGCAAAGAGATGCCAAACCCAATCCCTCCCACATCTTCGAGGCGTTCCCGGCAAACTCTCTAGTTTCAGGGACTAGTATCTTGCCACTCCCAATGACGCGTTCCCCATCGAGATTACTCGCAAGAAATACTATAGGGACGCAGTTCGTCAGCTGGGAAAAAACTCTTGGACCACTCAAACAAAATAAACGCACAGTCCCAAAGTAAGATCTCACATTGGAGCTGGTTAGGGTGACATGAACTTGTGTTTTTTTTCAAACAAACCGGAACCGGCTAGTCATACTGTGTGTGCGAAATGTTTTGAGTGGGCGTGCAGTTAGGATGATGTGTGCCATGTAGGGAAATCGTGATTTTCACACATACACATAGAGTTAGCGAATGGTACGCTTTCCCTAACAGTTTTCTCACATACACATGATCTTTAGTGACATGTGCCAGTTTCCCTTAGAGTTTTCTCAAACATACCACATGAATCTTTAGTGCAACATATTGCCATAAACTGCACAGTTTATCCTTTAATACACCATAGCTGGGTAGACATTGCCAGTTTTCCAGAACAGTTTTCACACACACATATCTTTAGTGACATTGCCAGATAACCCTCAACAGTTTTCCCACATAGGTTTCCGCTTGCGACAGTGTCTACACAGTGCATGATAACCCTAGCACAGTAGCCACGGAAGTCGCAGGACCTTGTTTTCTGACACACCTCCTAGTTTATCGACATTGAAGAGTTTCCCTAACAGTTTTCACACAACACCATATCTCCTAGCGACAGATTGCCAGTTATGTTAACAGTTTTCACACATCACACGTATCTCTTTAAACACGACATAGTGCCAGTTTCCCTGGGAAAGCAGCGAGGACATTTTCACACAGAACACATCTACTGCGACATACAAGTTTCCCTAACGGTTTTGATCATACAGCCATGTCCTTTCAAGAACATTGCTCATTTCATAAACAAAAGTACGCATACACATATCAGCAACATTGGTCAGCCACCGCTAACACTTTTCAGACACATTCACATTAGCTTTCCAGGGACATTGCTTTTCTTTCCCTAACAGTTTTCATCACTGTCAGCTACATCATCTTTAAAGACATGAGAAGTTTCCCTAACGATGGTTATTCGGGGTGCACTGGAGACACATATGCGTAGGCAATGAGGTACCTTAATTTGATTGCTAACATGAACTTCCAGGATCAAATTGGAGTTTTCGTGCACATACAAGATACTCTTTAGGACATTGCACAGTTTCCCTAAACGTTTTAAAAAACATACAATAAGCTTAAGTCATTTTGATCCCAGGGGGTTTCCATCAAGTTCCAAGGGGTAGTCAAAAGAGATCAGTAAAAATCGGCGCATCCCGCGTTTTTTGGGTCTCTTATTTTAGGAAACCTATAAGTGTTTACATTGCGTTTTCTGGGACCCCTCAAAGAGTTTTCACTCCACATACTAGCAGGGAATCTTTAAAAAAACATTTGCCAGTTTCCTTGAGTTTTGATGGCTCAAAGATGGTCAAGTCTTACTGGTCTTGGAAGAGGGGAAAAATCTGAAATTCGTGTTTTCACACATACACATATCTTTAGTGACATTGCCAGTTTCCCTAACAGTTTTCACACATACACATATCTTTAGTGACATTGCCAGTTTCCCTAACAGTTTTCACACATACACATATCTTTAGCGACATTGCTAGTTTCCCTAACAGTTTTCACACATACACATATCTTTTAGTGACATTGCTAGTTTCCCTAACAGTTTTCACACATACACATATCTTCTGCGACATTGCAAGTTTCCCTAACAGTTTTCTCACATACACATATCTTTAGCGACATTGCCAGTTTCCCTAACAGTTTTCACACATACACATATCTTTAGCGACATTGCCAGTTTCCCTAACAGTTTTCACACATACACATATCTTTAGTGACATTGCCAGTTTCCCTAACAGTTTTCACACATACACATATCCTTAGTGACATTGCCAGTTTCCCTAACAGTTTTCACACATACACATATCTTTAGTGACATTGCCAGTTTCCCTAACAGTTTTCACACATACACATATCTTTAGTGACATTGCCAGTTTCCCTAACAGTTTTCACACATACACATATCCTTAGTGACATTGCCAGTTTCCCTAACAGTTTTCACACATACACATATCCTTAGTGACATTGCCAGTTTCCCTAACAGTTTTCACACATACACATATCTTTAGTGACATTGCCAGTTTCCCTAACAGTTTTTCACACCACATACACATTCTTTAGTGACATTGCCAGTTTCCCTAACAGTTTTCACACATACACATATCTTTAGTGACATTGCCAGTTTCCCTAACAGTTTTCACACATACACATATCTTTAGCGACATTGCTAGTTTCCCTAACAGTTTTCACACATACACATATCTTTAGCGACATTGCTAGTTTCCCTAACAGTTTTCACACATACACATATCTTTAGCGACATTGCTAGTTTCCCTAACAGTTTTCACACATACACATATCTTTAGCGACATTGCCAGTTTCCCTAACAGTTTTCTCACATACACATATCTTTAGTGACATTGCCAGTTTCCCTAACAGTTTTCACACATACACATATCTTTAGTGACATTGCCAGTTTCCCTAACAGTTTTCTCACATACACATATCTTTAGTGACATTGCCAGTTTCCCTAACAGTTTTCACACATACACATATCTTTAGTGACATTGCCAGTTTCCCTAACAGTTTTCTCACAGTGAATGACCCTACTATATGTAACAATCAAAATTGCTGCTTTCGTGGAAGCGTGTTCACATATAATGGGTTCTGAAATCATTTATAAAAGTGATATTCTAAAAAAATGTCAAGGGATAACAAGTATTGTAAACATTCAAGGAAGCGAAAGTTTCATGGTAATAGGTTTATGAGTGCTAGAAAGATATGCAGAGAATTAGATTTAAATCATACTATTAAGAAAGACAAACATTGACGATCCTACAAGTGATTTTGTGATACCTTGTGGTAATAATGGAGCAAGTAAATAATTTCAGTCTCGTTTTCAGGCTTGTGAGAATCCTGTTCCTGTGGCGCTTGCAGTGTGAATGTGAACTAGAAGGTCTCAGTGAATCAAATGTGAATATGAACCGGTCACGGACCTTGCCTGAGAAACCTGATTAGGTCGGTAGAGTCGGCAATATGGATGGATAAATTCGTCTGCTGTGAGTTGGAACGTGTTTAAATCCAAATTGGGTGACTGAAGTGCGAAACTATTGAATACTCGAAATTTTTCTAGGTAGAGGAAAACACGCTAGATCGCTGCTTATGTAGCCTGCTTGTTTAGATATCAACTTTCTGGCTGAGGAGATCACATCTGAAATGATAAACAGAACCGTTTGTTTCGGCTGAACAACGTTCTTGACGTTTATTTGTGTCTAAAATTTTGAGCAGACTGTATGTACTGAGCATTAAAGGTAGTGCATACAAGATGTGATTTTACTACACCGAGTAAACTCCTTGCCGGATAGGCTATGACAACAAAGTGACATCTGTCAGAATGATGTTAGTCTTGGGACATGTCCTAATGGAAACTGTATGATAGATACCTCGTTACCCAGTAGATACCTCGTTACCCAGTACATACCTCGTTACCCAGTAGATACCTCGTTACCCAGTAGATACCTCGTTACCCAGTAGATACCTCGTTACCCAGTAGATACCTCGTTACCCAGTAGGAGATCAGGAACTGAAAGGAGTGTAACACTTGTTACTGCAACCTTCAATGTTGCTGAGAGGCATATTATAATGTTACCAGGTCTATTTCAGCACAGCTCAACCTGACTGGCTTGTATTGGGTTTTGCTTTCTATTTCTTTGAGATGTTTTAGATGTTTTCCTGATTACAACTCTAGCGATGTGCTCACGGTGCTGTATCCACAAACAAAACTATGCCTCTGATAGGTATGCTGAGTGATGCAAGACAGACACCTGACTTCAATGATTATTACCTGTGATAGAGACAAGTCCAGCAAGGACTCCATTGATGATCTGTGGAATGTGGAACCTTTTCTTGTTGACAATGTAACTGTCAAGTTAAAGAGATCATCAGTTACATGCAGTTTATTAAGCAGGATCATGTGTGATATCTTATACACACACACACACACACACACAAACACACATATATGTATGTGTATATATATATATATATATATATATATATATATATATATATATATATATATATATATATTCACACTCCAGCTTTCTTTTTCTTTTTTAGCCTTACATTCTCTGCAGTCTGCTGTCAGGACTCTGGCTTTGAAGTCTATATAATATCGCATTTAATATTTCAATTATAATTTTTATTTTAATCAGATTTGATGGTAAAAGGCAATTAGTCTAATATTCTTATCACATCAAGCGCCATAGCGAATTGGAAAATATAATAGCAGAAGGTATGGTACCAGAACTGAGGAACAGGGGCCGACCGACACGAAGGTGGGCACAGGATATCAGTACCTCCTTGAATATAAAAGCACTCGAGGTCAGAGAGCTGAGGAGAAACAGATTTTTTTTTGCCAGGCCAGACCATGATGGGAGCGAAGTTTTTTAGGGGACCTACTACATGATGAGTCAAACATCAGTCCCTGCAAGCAGTGAGGGGTGAGGAAACAGCGTCTGCTCTGTCTGTAAAGTTCGATGTGGAAGTGGCAGTGTTTGCCTTATAGTCCACATAGAGACTTTGATACGCTCTCTTTCCAAGGCTGTCCCCCCAAACCCCCCCCCCTCCCCCACCCGGACGTCTCTTCTTCAAAGCTTGCTGCGTTTGGTCTCTTTCAAACTACAACAGTTCGTCCTTCACTGTCTACCTCCAAAGGAGTCGGTCTGCAGCTGATCTCTCCAAAATGTCTGGGCCAATAGTGATATATCTTTCAGTTGCCGTTTATAGCGTAGCTTTGACTTTTCTGTAGGTATTACCTCTGTTACCAGTTCACCAAACAAAAGAACCTATGGAATACGACCGTCCAGCATGCGAAAGGCACTTCCCCAAACTAAGCAGGCTTCTTTGCTTCAGTATGGAGTACATTGTTGGCATTTCTGAGCTTTCGAGTACTGGAGACACAGTTCACTGGGGATATACCGAGAATACATTCTTTACAGCGCATGTGGAAGGTATTCATTCTTTATTCTTAAGAAGCATACAAAGTGCAGGTTTCATTGCCTTGAAGGATTGCGCTCAGGACGCAACCTTCATAAACTTTAATTGTGGTCCTTCTGTAAGCTTTTTGTTTGACCACACTCTTGTTGTGGGTTTGGAAAGGTTTGGATTTATAAGCTTTTGTTTAAATACCTATAATTATTGAACTGTGTAGTTAGTGCATCAATATCGTAGCATATTGAGATAATCAAACACAATCGTTTACACACAGTCGTGGTGATAATGTATACCTACGAACTGTAATACATATTCCATATTATCTAAAAATGCATTAAATTTAATTAAATTAACTAAATATATAATCGAATAAGTTACTATGCATGACACTAGTAGACATAAACTAATTGTATAAACAAGTTAGAACTGCACTTCAAAGAAACGTTAAATAAACTAAATAGAAAATAATGTAGAGAACACATTTGTAATCTAAAGCACACACACACACACAAAAAAACAAATCGTAAGCCTGTTGAAAGGTTCTCTCACTTAAAGAAGGTAGAATTCTTTTTTTTTAAATGTCATTGATATTTGATTTTTGAATGTAATATTTTGTAGAAAAAAAATATAACCTGTAGGCAAACCCCACAACTCCGCCAGCTGAAGACGCCATGAGAGTTGTCGCCGCTGCTCTGCGGATCAACCAAAGGACAAGAACACATTTATAACATGATGTGATAAGTCTGTGAAAATGTTGACAGGGGAAGAAACACATCGCTTGACTGATTTTATAAACGGACAGCTACAATAAACACAGGACCTTGTTGCCATAGGCCTTCCTATGATCTACTCCACCTTACATTTTGCATATGCTTTATTATTGTCTGTCTGCATGCATGCATGCTTATGTATTTACAGAATTTGTCCTTTTTTAAGTGCGATTA
This sequence comes from Candidula unifasciata, assembly GCA_905116865.2. Lineage (NCBI taxonomy): Eukaryota > Metazoa > Mollusca > Gastropoda > Stylommatophora > Geomitridae > Candidula > Candidula unifasciata. The sequence continues at coordinate 272,071 of CAJHNH020002924.1, forward strand.
ATTCCTCTATGTAGAATGTTTGTTCTGTAAAAATCCATGTTTAAACCGTATGTACAATTATTGTCATATCAGTACAATGTTAATTTTGCATGTAAAATTGTGCTAGGCTTGTTTTTAAAGCGCAATGCTTGTCCTGTAAGTACTATGGTTGTCCTATAGGTAAAGTGGATGTCCTATGGGTAAAGTGGATGTCCTAAAGGTACAAGTGATGTCCTATGAGTACAATGTGTATCCTGTAAGTAAATCGTTTGACGACATACCTGGAAGCGATTTTCCATTTGCCACCAGAAATCCCGTAAGTACTGCCGCAGTTGAAGGCCAGCCATCCCCACCTGAAGCGAGAGAAAAGACCTGAATGGTTATTCAACAGTTAACAACATCGGTTACACATAAATGTGGTCGTGTTGAGTGGGAAATAAATGTGCATGACCCTTTTCACCCTTTCGGGGCGCCTCGTAGATCCTACAGAAAATTTATCCGTATACCATAGACCAAAAAACAAAAACAAAATACGAAATATTTTTTATAATCTTAACTTCGACGTAACATGGCTCGTTAAAGGCATCCTGTGACAAAAAACTGGGATATTTAGGACATGTCAAGGGTTATGACTGCCTCGACAGACCCGTGATAAAGGGTAGAGTTTCTGGAAAACGAGGCAGTGACAGACCTTCACCAAGGTGGATACAGTGACAGACCTGCACCAAGGTGGATACAGAGACAGACCTTCACCAAGGTGGATACAGAGACAGACCTCCACCAAGGTGGATACAGAGACAGACCTCACCAAGGTGGATACAGACCTCCAGCAAGGTGGACAGACCTCCAGCAAGGTGGATACAGTGACAGACCTCCAACAAGGTGGATACAGTGACAGACCTTCACCAAGGTGGATACAGTGACAGACCTCCAACAAGGTGGATACAGTGACAGACCTTCACCAAGGTGGATACAGTGACAGACCTCCACCAAGGTGGATACAGTGACAGACCTTCACCAAGGTGGATACAGTGACAGACCTCCAACAAGGTGGATACAGTGACAGACCTCCAACAAGGTGGATACAGTGACAGACCTCTCACCAAGGTGGATACAGTGACAGACCTGCACCAAGGTGGATACAGTGACAGACCTTCACCAAGGTGGATACAGTGACAGACCTTCAACAAGGTGGATACAGTGACAGACCTCCAACAAGGTGGATACAGTGACAGACCTCCAACAAGGTGGATACAGTGACAGACCTCCAACAAGGTGGATACAGTGACAGACCTCACCAAGGTGGATACAGTGACAGACCTCCACCAAGGTGGATACAGAGACAGACCTCCAACAAGGTGTACTGTGACAGACCTACAGATACAGTGACAGACCTCCAACAAGGTGGATACAGTGACAGACCTCCAAGGTGGAAGGTGACAGATACAGTACAGTGACAGACAGTGACAGACCTCCACCAAGGTGGATACAGTGACAGACCTCCACAAGGTGGTGGATACAAGTCCAGACAGGACCTCCAACAAGGTGGATACAGTGACAGACCTCCAACAAGGTGGATACAGAGACAGACCTCCAACAAGGTGGATACAGTGACAGAACCTCCAACAAGGTGGATACAGTGACAGACCTCCAACAAGGTGGATACTGTGACAGACCTCCAACAAGGTGGATACAGTGACAGACCTCCAACAAGGTGGATACAGTGACAGACCTCCAACAAGATACAGTGACAGGCAATACAGTGACAGACCTCCAACAAGGTGGATACAGTGACAGACCTCCAACAAGGTGGATACAGTGATACAGACCTCCAACAAGGTGGATACAGTGACAGACCTCCAACAAGGTGACAGTGAGACCTCCAACAAGGTGGATACAGTGACAGACAAGGTGGGATGACAGACCTCCACCCTCCAACAAGGTGGATACAGTGACAGACCTCCAACAAGGTGGATACAGTGACAGACCTCCAACAAGGTGGATACAGTGACAGACCTCCAACAAGGTGGATACAGTGACAGACCTCCACCAAGGTGGATACAGTGACAGACCTCCAGGTGGCAAGGTGACAGATCCACAGTGACAGTGACAGACCTCCAACAAGGTGGATACAGTGACAGACCTCCAACAAGGTGGATACAGTGACAGACCTCCAGCAAGGTGGATACAGTGACAGACCTCCAGCAAGGTGGAACAGACCTCCAGCAAGGTGGATACAGTGACAGACCTCCAGCAAGGTGGATACAGTGACAGACCTCCAGCAAGGTGGATGCAGTGACAGACCTCCAGCAAATTGGATGCAGTGACAGACCTCCAGCAAGGTGGATACAGTGACAGATACAGTGACAGACCTCCAGCAAAGGTGGATACAGTGACAGACCTCCAGTGACAGACCTTAGACAAGGTGGATACAGTGGATACAAGGTGATACAGTGACAGACCTCCAATGCAACAAGACACAGTCCAACAAGGTGGATACAGTGACAGACCTCTTGCAAGGTGGATGCAGTGACATACCTCCAGCAAGGTGGATGCAGTGACAGACCTCCAGCAAGGTGGATGCAGTGACAGACCTCCAGCAAGGTGGATACAGTGACAGACCTCCAACAAGGTGGATACAGTTACAGACCTCCAGCAAGGTGGATACAGTGACAGACCTCCAACAAGGTGGATACAGTGACAGACCTCCAGCAAGGTGGATACAGAGACAGAGACGATGCATTAGTTATGAAAGAACACATGGCTAATGAATCAGCGAAAAAAAGAGAACCTTCAAGGATGCCGTGACAAAAACGAAGTTTTGTTAAAAATCTTCTGATTGATGATGATTGTGCATGGTATTAGACCAATATTTTATTGGCACTCCAAGGATAATATGATCAAAACAACACTGACCGCCTTTACTTCCCATAATATTTATGGAAGCCGAGGTCATTTCAGGTAAAATTCCGCATAGATGGGGATTCGAAATAAAAACCTTCTATCTGGTTTACAGGCGAGCGTCTAGCGACTGCGCCATTGCGGCTCGTTCCGACCTTCAGATTTTCTAGCCTACAATACATAAACGTGGGCTCAGTTGCTATGAGGAAGCAGCTTCTTTGTGTGTTAGTTTCTTTCAAGTAATCTTTATGACCTTTTTTTCTCACCAGGGTATTCTCACTATTTATTTGTAAAACTATATCTCTGTAGCTTCCAAATGCTAAACTATTTTCATTATTGGTTCATGATTTACTTCCGTATATCAGGATAGAATTTAAACAACTCTTACGAATTCTCTTTTCGTCTCAACTGACGAAGAAAGATTACATATAAAATTCTTCCTATCAGGGGCAGTACATTCACGTGATTGTCTGTAATGTTGACACACTGATGCTTGGTATCCACTCGTGCCGTATTTGTCCATTTGATCCTCCAGCAGTTCCGACCTAGAATCAGACACAAACATTCCTCATGTAACTTTGTTTTCTGCTTTCCACCTCAGAGCTGCAGTGATTGCCTCCGCTTCTATCCTCATACTTGAAATTATAGATAAAAAAGCACCATTTTGTTTTGCCACAATCTGTTTCTCCATTCTAGCTAAAAGATCAACAACCAGGTCTTACACTCCCAAAAAATAAGCGATTAGTGAACAGTGTTGTATCATCTATATCAAATCCATCACCCAAGTCGCCGAAGAAGGAAAGGAAATATACAGAAACCCACAATACTGGGATACAAGCTGTTTTCAGTGTGACGACAAAAGACGAAGAAGAGATGATCCAGTTTCACCTTTCACTAATGCAATGATATGATTTTACTGGACCAGTATCTCCGCGGGACTGTCCCAGTCTGATACATCTGGTAACATGCATTTTCTGGCTAGAAGAGGTATGAAAGAAATAAACATACTTGTTTTAATATGCAGTTATCTGGTATACGCAAAGCATTTTATAAATGAGATTCCGTTTTCAGTCCTTAACTAAGGGGTGACATCTACTAGGTCTATGAACATTTAGCCATACGTTACCACAAGATGAACAGTCCCAGTAAGGCCCCTGTGGGTGAACCCATGTGATGGTCGTCTTCTGGTGTAAACCTCTTGGCCCTTGGCTTGATCATGAGGGCAGTAATTAATGCAGTAGCTCCGCCTACCAAATGTACCGGCCCATCACCAGCTACATCGACCACGCCCATCTTGTTCAACCAGCCATGTTTAGACCACACCCAGTGGGCGGGGAAGCAGAAAACGAACGTATTGAAGAAAGAAAAGATGATGTATGCGAGGTACTTCATCCTTTCTGCTACTGCTCCTGTGGAAAAATCCAACGCGGCACTTTATCAGCAACTGTTACTTAGGAGTTCATTCAAAGTTTATGTTTTGACATCCTTAAGTTTCACAGCTCTAAGCTTTATGATTACAGTGACCAACTCCCAGTCTGTCCTTCTCCACAGAGACTGCAGATGCTAATTTAATGAATAGACAGACTTTTTGACGGAGAGATAAACAGATATGCAGGGATGAGATGCCGACGAGAAGCTCACAGTCTAATAATAACATTTCATTTCTAATTCTAATGCTATCAATGTTTTACAAGTGTTGATTAGAATACAGTGATGTTTTGTTGCTCATCCACTCACATTCCAAAATGTAACATTAATCCTCTCATACACTGTTTGACGATTTTATCACATACAAAATGGACCCATACTCACACACTTATACCTACACACTTTCACACACTATCTCTTGCATACTTTCAAACACATTGTTATAAATGCTCACATACCTCATCTGTCAATCACAGATCGAGAAACGCCTGCACTATTCATTGACGAACATTCGCTCGCGCGCGCGCACGAACACACACACACACACACACACGCTGCCCTATAGCTGAAGTTTTGCAGACTTTCAGAGAACTAATTGAGTGTTAGACAAGCAGTCAATGAACATCCTAACCTGAGACAATGGTGGTCGCCGTTGTCGCGAATGAGCTCTGGAAAACGAAGCGGGAAAACTCTTCGCCCATGACCGAATCATCTGGATCAATGAAGAACTTGCCGATTCCACAGAAACTATTTGTGTAAGGGCCCTCGCCAAAACTGAAGCCGTAGCCCAACATCCAGTAGGAGATGCCGCCAAAGATGACGTCTGCAACGTTCTTCGCCATGATGTTGACCTCGTTCTTGGCGCTGACCGAGCCACTCTCCAGTAACCCGAAGCCTGTAATCGATGCAGAGATTATTTAAAAATTACCCCTATAACAAAGTTAAAAAATTGACTTTTTTCCACTCCTTGAGATCTCTTGAGGGCATGATGCTTAACCTATACTCGTACAGAAAATTCTGTACTCAGTTGGTTTTGTGACAGGTATAACCACGGCAGCTTTCACATTCCAGAAGATTACCCGATTGCCATTTTAAAATGCGTCAGTCTTGGAAAGCCACAAAAATATTTCAAACCAACCCATAGTTAAAGTCATTTGATTCTTTGACCGCGACATCGGAGAGACGGCGTGCTACCCAGTGCACTAATGTGGTCCCAGACGCATCTTGTGTGTCTCTACAACAATGGCAGATTAACCCCAAACAAGGATAACAACTGGACAGCCTCCTAACAAAACACAAAAACGATTAAAACATGAACGTTCAGACTAGAGTTCCTTCATCAGCACATAACATCACCAACATTGATATAATTACATTACAAACTAAATTTTTAAAGTTAGTTGAATCATGAATGAAAGTGGCTAGCCAAATAATAATAATAATATAATAATAATAATAATAATAATAATAATAATAATAATAATAATAACAACAACAGCATGCACAATTTACTGACACCTAGAGAGATAGACAACATATTAAAATGAGAACCCTAAAATGTTATGAATAATCAACCCCTTTGTTTGGTGCACAAACCTGAACACTGAACAGGCAGTCAGAAAGGGATATTTAGTCTCTGGAGACGCCTCAGTACAGAAGAGTATCTGGTAACTCACAGCAACAGAGAGGATCAATTACAGGCGTCTCAAAGAGACTATGAATAAAAAGATAAGTTGTTGAAGAAACAATAACAGAGACGTGATTATTTAGGCTATATAAAAAGCCATAACGCTCTTATGAAAGCCACACTTGATGGAAAAGTTAAAGGAGGGGAGCCATACAAGTGAAAGGATAACACCAAGAGCTGGAATAGACATAGCATACGTGCCGAAGGAGACAGGAATTGAGTGTTGGAGATCCAATGTAGCCAACCTTTATTGTGGAGACGGAACCTAATTGATATACTCATTGTTAAATAATGACGTCCACACATGATCACATAACCCATCCATGCGTGACAACAATGTCTCGCTGCCGAGGACCCACACCAGTCAACCATGTCTCGCTGCCGAGGACCCACACCGGTCAACAATGTCTCGCTGCTGAGGACCCACACCGGTCAACAATGTCTCGCTGCTGAGGACCCACACCGGTCAACAATGTCTGGCTGCTGAGGACCCACACCGGTCAACAATGTCTCGCTGCCGAGGACACACACCGGTTAACAATGTCTCGCTGCTGAGGACACACACCGGTTAACAATGTCTCGCTGCTGGGGACTCACACCGGTCAACCATGTCTCGCTGCTGAGGACCCACACCGGTCAACAATGTCTCGCTGCTGAGGACCCACACCGGTCAACAATGTCTCGCTGCCGAGGAACCACACCGGTCAACCATGTCTCGCTGCTGAGGGCCCACACCAGTCAACAATGTCTCGCTGCTGAGGACTCACAGCGGTCAACCATGTCTCGCTGCTGAGGACCCACACCGCTCAACAATGTCTCGCTGCTGAGGACCTACACCGGTCAACAATGTCTCGCTGCTGAGGACCCACACCGGTCAACAATGTCTCGCTGCTGAGGACCCACACCAGTCAACAATGTCTCGCTGCTGAGGACCCACACCAGTCAACCATGTCTCGCTGCTGAGGACCCACACCGGTCAACCATGTCTCGCTGCTGAGGACCCACACCAGTCAACAATGTCTCGCTGCTGAGGACCCACACCAGTCAACAATGTCTCGCTGCTGAGGACCCACACCAGTCAACCATGTCTCGCTGCTGAGGACCCACACCGGTTAACAATGTCTCGCTGCTGAGGACCCACACCGGTCAACCATGTCTCGCTGCTGAGGACCCACACCGGTTAACAGTGTCTCGCTGCTGAGGACCCACACCAGTCAACAATGTCTCGCTGCCGAGGACCCACACCAGTCAACAATGTCTCGCTGCTGAGGACCCACACCATCAACAATGTCTCGCTGCCGAGGACCCTACCGGTCAACAATGTCTCGCTGCCGAGGACCCACACCGGTCAACAATGTCTCGCTGCTGAGGACCCACACCGGTCAACAATGTCTCGCTGCCGAGGACCCACACCGGTCAACAATGTCTCGCTGCTGAGGACCCACACCGGTCAACAATGTCTCGCTGCCGAGGACCCACACCGGTCAACAATGTCTCGCTGCTGAGGACCCACACCGGTTAACAATGTCTCGCTGCTGAGGACCCACACCGGTCAACCATGTCTCGCTGCTGAGGACCCACACCGGTCAACCATGTCTCGCTGCTGAGGACCCACACCAGTCAACAATGTCTCGCTGCTGAGGACCCACACCGGTCAACCATGTCTCGCTGCAGAGGACCCACACCGGTTAACAATGTCTCGCTGCTGAGGACCCAAACCAGTCAACAATGTCTCGCTGCCGAGGACCCACACCAGTCAACAAAGTCTCGCTGCTGAGGACCCACACCGGTCAACAATGTCTCGCTGCTGAGGACCCACACCAGTCAACAATGTCTCGCTGCCGAGGACCCACACCGGTCAACAATGTCTCGCTGCTGAGGACACACACCGGTTAACAATGTCTCGCTGCTGAGGACACACACCGGTTAACAATGTCTCGCTGCTGAGGACACACACCGGTTAACAATGTCTCGCTGCCGAGGACCCACACCGGTCAACAATGTCTCGCTGCTGAGGACCCACACCGGTCAACAATGTCTGGCTGCTGAGGACACACACCGGTCAACAATGTCTGGCTGCTGAGGACACACACCGGTCAACAATGTCTCGCTGCCGAGGACCCACACCGGTCAACAATGTCTCGCTGCTGAGGACCCACACCGGTCAACAATGTCTGGCTGCTGAGGACACACACCGGTCAACAATGACTCGCTGCCGAGGACCCATACCGGTCAACAATGTCTCGCTGCTGAGGACACACACCGGTCAACCATGTCTCGCTGCTGAGGACACACATCGGTTAACAATGCACAGAACAAGTTGCAGGCTGTTTCTTGCATCAAGCAAGCACTCAAGCGTTTACCTATCAGCCCCGTAGGCGACCAACACTATTGGAGTTGTGTTAATCCTTATAATCTTTACACGAATTAGTTCAGAGACAATGCAACAAAGAACCTAATGGAAAAGTCTCACGTTTCTCATGATTTGACCTCTTCTATTTAACATTTCTGCAAAAAGTATAATTCATCTGATTAAGCTTGATTAGGAAAACTCTCTCTGTTGTCGTTGGAATAAGTTGTAGTGAGAGGTAAAAGAGCGAGTGGGGTTTTATTGCATATGTTAATGGACAGACAGACAGGCAGGCAGATAGACAGACAGAACGAACGAATGAATGAACGATCTTTACTTTCAAAGAGTCACAATTTGGGCACCCAGACCCGTCTTTCATTCGGCCCTTCCAAACACCCGTCTTTCACACTGCAGTTGTATTTTATCAATAGGTATGTTATATTTATATGATAATGTGCATAATAGGAATATCACGGGGGAAAAAACACACAAAAGCATGGTGGTAAAACGCATGCACACAGTGGCGCACGCACGTACACACGCAAACCCACCCACACATTAAAACATGCATATGTACATACCCATATACATTCATACACACACATAAACACACCCTAATTCACCCACATACATACATGCCTACCTACACATACACGCACATTCCATACACAAAGATACATACATACAGATAGACGTGCACACACAGACACACCCACATAAAAAAGCGCACACACACACACACAAACACACACACTCGCACAGGCACAAACACTGATACACACACACTGACACCACACATGCAGACACACACAAGCAGACGCACACACATATACATGCAAAAACACACAGAGATGCAGAAACACACACAAACACATATAGATATACGCACAGAGAGGCACTTGCAGACACACACACGTAGACACACAAACACACACACAATCGCAGACACGCACTTGCACACACACACACACACTGATGCTCACATGTAAGAAAAGGAGTTAATACCAGGGGTTAAATTAAGAATGTAGACATTCCTTTTCTTACATGTGTTTCTGTGTGTATGTCTCTGCATGTGTATGTACGTGAGTTTGCGTGTCAGCTTGATCTACGTGTATGTGGCTGTGTGTGTCTGCGTGTGTGTCTATGTGTCTGCTTTGTGTGTGTGTGCCTGTGTGTATGAATGACTGCTTTTGTTTGTCTGTGGGTGTGTGTATGTGTCAGTGTGAGCATCAGCTGGTTTAGACAAGCCCATACAGAGATACGCTCGGAACCGTTGGGGAGTACGTATGAACAGGTGCAACAGACAAGGGGTGAACAAAGTACGATTCCTAATAAACTCATGGTATCAGACATTGATGAATGTATACAGTGAAGCATGGAGATGGGAAATAGCACTAGATATTTGAGCTGCAAATGTGAGAGAAAGCCGGAGGGACGGGAAGAACAGGAGCAGGATGAGAGATGACCAACGCGAGGAAGAGAAGATGGGGCTGGGAAAAGGAGTTGAGAGAGGACAGTTAAGGCCTGGACATTTAAGTGAGCTGTCGACAAGAACTTATGCTTATGGGTAGATGGTTGAGAATAGTAAACCTGGTTAAGCTTTGCTAGAAGAGATATTTCTACTGGACGTTAAGAGAGACTACCGAAACAGTTGATATAGTTAATAACACGCTCGTAATGAAGTAACATCCTAGCAACATGTATTGAAGTAATGAATCATCATTGTATTAAGGAACGTAACGTCACAAATGAAAAGCTAGCAATAATAAACTAAAGTGTTCCTGGTGTTGTTGAAATGAAATATATTTGTTCGGCTTAAATTGACCTTATATTGTTTTATTAACTAACTTGTTACCAATCGATTTGTTACATCACTGGCCGTGTTGTTAAACACAATCAAGAGACGTACAAACATTAGCATATATATATTATGTTCCGAATTAGGCATATCTGAATTAGCTTGGGAGATGTGAAAGATACAATTGTGTCACACATATGCAGACACATACACACAGTCATACACACACATACACACAAACTAAAAACACACATTCACACATACATGGATAAACACCCTCAGACACAAACGAACACAGAAATATACACAGAGACTCACACGCAAACACACAGGATGACATGTACACGTAGACACACATGCTTACATGCACACACACAGATACACGCAGACAGACACATTGACATATACACGACAAACATACATAGAAACACACACTGACACACCCGAAGACTCACACACACAAGAGACTCTCGCAGACACTTACACACACATAACACAGACACACACACAAACATGGCACACACAAACACACTCACTGGCACACACACACTGACGGGTAGACACATACACACCCACATAGAGACATATTCACACACAATTCCACAGACACACACACAGTCACACGCACACGTAGACAAAAAGACACACATACACACACTCATGCAACGACTTAAACAATTACCGATACACACACTCGTACACAAATAAACACACATGCAAATAAACACGTCTACACATACACGTATACATACATATCATACACAGCTTACTTAATTATAACTAATAATGCAAAATGGGTTAATACTTACATTTAAGGTGGCATATAATCATTTGTAAGCATTAAGTGAAAATGTGTGTGGTTAAATGAATATGAAGTTTATGTATTTTTCAGATCAAGTGGAGCTGGTTCCATAAACGAGGAGTAGAATATGCTAAATTTGTTTTAAATAAATTTATTCGAGGTTTAGGCAAAATGTAATAAATTTAGCCTCTTGCTGTTCATGGGATTATATTTAATCAACTAGAAAAGGTAGTTTGAGTATTTTGAGATACAATTTTATGAATACATTTAGCCTTGCTAAAGATTAAATTAAACGTTTACTAAGTGGCAGAAGTCTAAGATGGCTGTAGAGATGGTTTTTGTGAATATGTTTTCTATCTAAAACCATGCCTAAGGTGCGATTTTAAAGGGAACTTAGTCTTTTAACACTGGATTTGGTGCAACTATCTCAAACTGTTGAGCAATGGTCGACATATCTTTAGATGTGGGACGCGTACAATTGTTGTCTCTCATCTTCACCCATGAAGTGCTGAATCTTGGCAAGCTGATAAACTTTTTGTGCAAGTTTCTTAGTTATGACACACACATGAGAATACCAAGTTAAACGATTATCAGTTGTAAGGTCCAATGTTTTGTGCTCATTTACATTAACAATAGTTAATTGATCTATGTAAAGCCCAAGTGGTGGGTTGTGCAGTGTTAATGTTCATAACTTTTGACTTGTAGTTATAAGCATAGATTTAGTTTTATTTACGTTAACTTGCATGCGATTGCTATTGCTCTAATTACAAAGATTATTTACCCCTTTCTGTAAAGAACTTCCCAACTCTTTACAATTCTCATGACCAGTATAAATTGAACAATCGTCAGCAAACAGATCGGATGTTTTACTGAGATGTAATCGAAAATGGTTAACATACGTTGCAAAAAAGTAGTGGACTTAAAATCGATAGACTGACATACAGACAGATTATAGACAGACAGACAGATTAATAGACAGACAGACAGATTACCTGATTAACAGACAGACAGACAGACTGATAGACAGATAGACAGATAGACAGATAGACAGACAGACAGAAAATCCCAACAAAAAAACAAGAACCCACAAACCTGATTGCATGGTAAATATAATGAATGCACTTGTGAGTATCCAGGTGGCGTCGTCCCAGTTGGCGGCATCTCTGGCGTCTACAGTGGTTGTCAGGTCAGTACTAAGGGTTGACGTCTGGTTGGTGTCGTTGATACATGAAGAGGTAGACGTGGAGTAGTCATCCATCATTCTGTAAACAATACCGGATATGATTTAATACATTGTCACTGTTACGTCTTCCATCGTTCTGTGAAAAAAAACTTTGGGATACGAATTTTAAAAAATAAAGACAAACATTAGTCAGCGACTTGTTAGAACACATGAATGTCCGAACCATAATTAAGGGAACAACTTTGGTGGTAAAAGGGGGGGGGGGGGGGGGTTTATGGGGGGGGGGGGGACCAAAAAATAATTGTTAACGTGTTATTAAACAATAGTAAATGTTTAATAACTGACTCAATTGCCTGATCATCCCAATAATAGTAGATTGATTACTGTGTGAACTAAGCTTTCAATCAAGATGGCTGTAGGTAACAAGCGATGGATGATGCTTAAATAATGTAGTGATGTGAAATACGATTCACCGCTAGAAAATGAGCAGTAAGGGATCCTGAGTGACCTCTGGTCAAGGCAGGGAATACCGACAGAGTTAGGACATGACGCTGTGAGAGTGAGTGGTAGTTCAACGACGAGTGTCTACACGGACATGTGGAAACATGAGGATAGCATGTGGAAGTGGTCTAAGTGGACACTCTTAGGCTGAACATGTGTTGTTTGGTTGTTAGGAAGAAAGATAATCGAAGAAAGACAGACTGGTGACCACTGTTCGGAGTATGAGGACCTAGAATGCTACCTTCCAAGACTGAAGAATGTTTCATGCGGCATAGCAAATGCGCAGCCATTGTGCTCAATAATACGTTTGTAATAAACCAATGTGCGTTTCTCGGGTATTTGATTGTGACAGTGAGTAACGCAAACTGAACTTTTGACTGAACATATTGTAGAAATTACTTCCGAATACTCACTAAAGTTGTGTTAGAACTGGGTACTCGTGGACTGGGAATACACGGTGTCATCGGTAATCATACTTTTCGAATGTATTGAGACATCGCACTGAGCATACGAAATGGAAGGCATAGAAGAAGAAGAAACTTTTAAACGATGTCGTTCCTTCATGTTGGTCTCTGAGGACGGTGTGGTTCCTGTAATGTTTGCTGATTCAAGTACAAAAGTAGAGAAAACAATAGTTGGTAGACACTAAGGGCAAGTGGAGTCGGTGCAAAAAAGATAATCCAGTGGTATCTCATCGCATACTGTGCTATCAGCACAGAGGAGTTGACCTACATAGAACTAGACAAAAAATCTATTAGGAAGGAAGGAAGGTGACAACGTGATGTCTTGACAGTGATCAGCAAATCAGGAGCTATGATGTGAAGCAAACTGAAAGCTGATGCGGCAGTCGTATTCTTTGACTAAACACTTCCGAGCATGACCTCGTATTCTTAAAAAAAAAAAAAAAAAAAATATATTATATATATATATATATATATATATATATATATATATATATATATATATATATATCATAGTATATATATATATCCGAGTACCTTCGTATCCTCAGATTCCACTGTAAATGTGTTCAGAATCAGCTAGAGCGGGAATACATCCCCTTTACTGGTGCATATTTAAGGTCAATTAGATTTTTTTTTAAATGCTATTAATGCAGTTGCGAACTCATGACCATCAAAAGGCCAGGCCGGACTGTTAACCACTATATTTTAGCCACACCTTATATTACGCAGTAATATTTTTTTTTTTCCTTGTATTGATTTGTTGCAGAAATAGTTTACTCAAGTTTAGGAACACAATTATTTCCAACGATCAAATAGCGTGTTTAGTTAATTTTGTCACATCCGTGTTGACATAATTTTAATGTTTTAGGCAAATCTTCAGTCCGAAATTTATTATTGCTTTAATATTATTCAAACCGTGGAATTAGGAATTACAACATTTTTTAGACTTCATGTGGTAGGTTGTAGTTTAGACATCAACCGGAAGAAAAATATCTTTACAATATTGAACAATGTTAATAAAAATGTAATAAACACCACTTCTTGAATTGAATGTGAAGATTAATTACCTTTTGGTACATATTATCCCTTAAAGAACCAAACAGGCATCTGTTCTTTGATGTTCCTTAAGTAATTACTTTTTTAACATTGACAATGCAAAGGGCACACAATGTAGTTACACGCTGAAATCATCAATGCAGACAAAAAAAAAAGAAAACAAAAGGGCGAAACATTCCAACAACAATCTGTAGAAAATATGCAGTCACGTGGTAGGTTTGTTTGTTCATAATATGTCGGTGGGCACAGGTTTTCTTGTCTGCGGTTCCACTGTGCAGCTGTGAAATTTCTCCCTTGGACAGAGAAGAGAGCGGTAGGAGGGTGTTAACATGTAGAATACACACGCCCCTTGAGGAAGTGTGCAAAACTAAGTAGAAATTAAAAAAAAAAAAAAAAAAAAAACCTTGATCCATTTAATCCAGGCCGACGCAATGATTTTTTTGGGAAGTAGTAGTGGACATTTTAACACTGTATGATGGCAAGTGAAACGATAATAATATGCATAGTAAAAAATGTGAACAGCATGAATAAATGTTTAAACAGAGGCGTCTGTTCATTGTGCGATGGGAAGGGATCTCACCCTGAATTGTATTTTTTTTTTTTTTTGGGGAGGGGGGGGTGTGGCTAGATTTCTAAAAAGGGGGGGGGGGGGGGGGGGGGGGGGGGGCAAATGCACTTTATACTCAGCTAATGAATTAGTTGGAACAACCTAGTGTCGACATCAAACATTGAAGTTAGGATCTTATCAGCTGGGACGCGACCATCCAGGCAAACACAAACACAAACACAAACAAATCTGAAAGCACAAAAAGTGACGACTAAGAAGCAGAAAAAAAAAATCAGTGTGTGAGGATTCGATCAATATTTGAACACACACTATGTGTGTGTGTGTGTGTGTGTGTGTGTGTGTGTGTGTGTGTGTGTGTGTGTGAGCATGTCTATGTATGTGCGTGTGAGCGTATCTGTTAATGTGTGTGTGTGTGTTCATCTCTGACCTGGAAACCTATATTTTCTCTTCCTAACTCCTGTATCTTTACTTCACCAATTAATTCCACTTTTAACCCAAACATAAATTCTGGACTGTTAACCCACGCGCTCGCGCTTTTAACCCCACAGACAAATCTTTGACTTTTTAACCTTACATGAATCCCTGATTTAAAACCCCCAAATTTAAACGAAAGTCCCTTACTTACAACATCACATTGTTGTAAACATATTGCTTACATTTTGTCTTACTAAAGTCAATCTATTGGTTAACAAGAAAAGATTATATCTTCTGTTTCTTTGCGTTCATTGACTGTAAACTAAAGAGGAAAGTTATGGTTATTCCTCCTTTTCTAGATTTTAGTCTTCTTTCAAAATTTGCAGTTTTTCTGATCAGTATTATTTGTATGCAGACTATTGGTTCCTTGCCTCTAAGGTAGATGTAGGACTTCAAAGGGAATCCCCTGAATAATCGACTTTTATGACATGATTGAAAATGAGGCAGTGGGTCTACCCACACCATCTTCCCCCACAAAAGGACACCGGAACCCACACGGGGGGAGAAGCTATGTGAAAACAGTACATCAATACGGATGCCAGACAATATAAAAAAGATATTGCTAATGTAACAAAGTAGAGCTTGATACTAATAGGTTAGTTGCGTATCCTTTACAGGACGTTGCAGAACCAACCACAGCAGCCCCTGGCTGTTGTGTGATTTCTCTAGGCAAATTTACGTCCAGTAGTTTTTTTTTTTATTGCCTCTAAACGGTCGGCCCCTGATACCACTGTCGAAACCAACGCAAAGGGCATGGCCGGCAGCTAGGATCGAATCCAGCACCCCAGCATTTTGAGGCCGTTCGCATCGACTTAGCCACAGGGCCGACTTATACTAATACTGGATTGAAATCTTCGACACAAAGACGTCTCTTGTCCATCAGATTTACAAGATGATGCTCGTTACAAGAGGGGGATACGTAGCAAAGTATTACATTCTAACAGTTGATATGCTTGTCTCAATGAATGAAGCTTGACAAAGGGACATTATCTTCACAGTGAAAGCTGCTCACTTGTTAAGATGCAGAACTGTTGTCAGAATGACACTTGAAGTATTCCTTCGATCATCATTAGGAATATAGCAGGTATTGAGGGATTGTCGATGAGAGATGATTTCTCTCCGGTGACGTGCCAGCTTGTGGATGTCTTGTTTTGTATTCCTCTAATTGTGCAAGAACAGATATAAAACCGAACGAAAAGTATATTAGCAAGCTTAACAATATAACAAATACAAACAAAATGTGAACGTTGCGGCTATACGGCCTTCATCAGCACATACACAAATCAAACAAAACCACACAAATGCACAAAAATTACTTAACTAGTATCTCGAAGCAGACGGATCGATGACCAATTAGCAGACTGTCGACACGCGTGGGCCAGGCGAATAAAAACACCCTGTGGAGTACCAGGGGCCATAACTAAGAAGTTTAAGATAAAAACTGTGTGGGCAGTTCAGTCCCCTATGAGTTAAATGAAACTGTGTTGGTAATTTAGTCCAAAGGGTGTTGAAGTTCCCAAAGTATAATTGTACAACACACACATCTTATACTTGTGCTAGAACTACAATGGATATTACGTAGATATGTGTGTATACAAAGCAAGTGGGAATAATGCCGTCTCCTTCCGGTGTTTCTGTCTTTTCAAGTTGCATATTGTATATTGGCTTCCAGGTACACTAGTGTTCAATTTTTGTTACCGAGAAACATCTTTTAACCAGACATCTCCTTGTGGGATGCAATTTTTCGTTATTTTGAAGCCCCATCCTGGCTCTAGCCAGGGGCCGCAATATATCCCGGCCATAAATATGGTCAAATGGCTGAACGCGGTTTCCGGGACCTCTCCACGGGTGATCCTCATCCACATGGTGACATTTTGTGTCATCAGGTATTTATCGCTTGTGTGATGTCCTGGTGGGGTACAATGTACTTTTACTACTAGTTACCAGGAAATGAAAAAAAAAAAAAAACATGAAGGGAAAAAAGTGTAACGGTAGAGCTTAGCTTTGCAAAAGTAACATGCAGCATTTATCACATTCCAAATTTTTACAAATTGGTCTAAATACCATAAACTAGCTACACGTCTATCTAAAAGAAGAAACAAGACAGCTTCAAACTGCCGTCCCACAAGAATGCCCTGTTTTCAACTACCATAGAAACCTGAAATGAGTAGGGATTACTTAGCGAGAATGTAATCACCACTCAAAGATGTTTCGGATCTAATGATTGAAAGCTGAGCGTAGGCACTGAAAGTATTCTACAGTAAACACTTCGGCGTAGAGTGGTGATGATCTTAACAGTTTAGTTTCCAATGATTGAAAATTGAAAATGTTTATCAGTACATTCCAGGCATTACGTGTATCCCAACCGTTGCAATCTAATAAGGTGTATCGATATAATAAGCTTATGTTTTATTCTTTAGCCTATTCCTAGATTTTTATAAAATATGACAATTGGCAGAGAGAGAGAGAGAGAGAGAGAGAGAGAGAGAGAGAGAGAGAGAGAGAGAGAGAGAGAGAGAGAGAGAGAGAGAGAGCTCTATTTACTCTAAGAACGAAAAAAAATACAAAGTTAATTAACAAAAGGTTGTAGTGGCGGGCGAGGGGGGTCAGCTGCTAATGATGCTACATAAACACTCTAATCCATGCAACTTCATACACTAGCGTCCTTCTATAGAGTACCATTAATCACACTGTGGACAACGGTGAGTGATCCAAGAATGGATAAACATATTTCACATTCTTCCTTGCGGGAAAGAGCAAACTAAAGTGTGTACCAGCTATCATACTCTTACACAAATCTGTGATCGTGCCCTCAAACTGTAATAAATATCTAGAAACCCCTTTACGGATGAACACGAATTTGTGTGTATGGTCTTAGATTTGCCATGGCTTCATGATTTTATTATTAACAGTTGTAGAAGTGCTACTATTTTCTTACAGCGGCGAACTTCTCTCATCTTTGTGGGACTAATAATTGTGTTAGACCTAAAAATATATTCACGATTTAACACAAACTGCATTCTTTATGAGCCAGCCCACACTAGGGTATCAACTTCTCCATTGATATTCTTAAAATATGCACGCCCTAGTTTCTTTCAAGGATAACCTGCAAAATGCGTACAGTGTGACATTTGACAACTTCGCCTTAAGCTATTTACTGTAAACAGGTTAATCGTACGCTTTGAATCTTTGTCTACTTTTCGCATATCACACACACAAACACACTACACACATACAAATTAAAACAAACTAATTAATAAGACAAATCTAGACGTTTGTTTACATTATAACTATTTTCCCACTAGGATATATTTACTAAAAGAGTGTATGGCAAATTTTTCAACAATTTACGCTCAACGGTTACTGAGTTACAGATTATTAAACTTGTGCATGTTTGAAAACGACTATTTAAAAAAATCATCCCACCGAACGTAGTGAACAGGCTGCAGGAATTAGAAAATTAAAAACTAGAAGTATAAAGAGGTTTCATACAAAACAGGACTGTCAGCAGACAAATCTTCAGTATCATTGCTGTCTTCTGAAAATGCAGCGAGTAGATAGTATATTGTCATATAAGCTGTATAGAAAAATGTAGATTGTGATATCTGTTGTTTAGAAAAGTGCAGATCGTGATACCTGTTGTATAGAAGAATGCAGATGTTGGTACCTATTGTATAGAAGAATGTAGATTGTGATATTTGTTGTGTAGAAGAATGTAGATTGTGATACCTGTTGTATAGAAGAATGTAGATTGTGATACCTGTTGTATAGAGAAATGTAGATTGTGATACCTGTTGTATAGAGGAATGTAGATTGTGATACCTGTTGTATAGAAAAATGTAGATTGTGATACCTGTTGTATATAAGAGTGTAGATTGTGATACTTGTTGTATAGAAGAATGTAGATTGTGATACCTGTTGTATAGAAGAATGTAGATTGTGATACCTGTTGTATAGAGGAATGTAGATTGTGATACCTGTTGTATAGAGGAATGTAGATACCTGTTGTATAGAAAAATGTAGATTGTGATACCTGTTGTATAGAAGAGTGTAGATTGTGATACTTGTTGTATAGAAGAATGTAGATTGTGATACCTGTTTTATAGAAGAATGTAGATTGTGATACCTGTTTTATAAAAGAATGTAGATTGTGATACCTGTTGTATAGAGGAATGTAGATTGTGATACCTGTTGTATAGAGTAATGTAGATTGTGATACCTGTTGCATCGAAGACTTTAGATTGTGATACCTGTTGTACAGACGAATGCAAATTGCCATACCTGTTGTATAGAAGAATGTAGATTGTGATACCTGTTGTATAGAAGAATGTAGATTGTTAGACCTATTGTATAGAGAAATGTTGTATATAAGAATGTAGATTGTGATACCTGTTGTATAGAAAAGTGTAGATTGTGATACCTGTTCTTTAGAAGAATGTAGATTGTGATATCTGTTGTATAGAAGAGTGTAGATTGTGATACCTGTTCTATAGAAGAATGTAGATTGTGATACCTGTTGTAAAAAAGAATGAAGATTGTTATACTTGTTGTATAGAAGAATGTAGATTGTGATACCTGTTGTATAGAAGAATGAAGATTGTGATACCTGTTGTATAGAAGAATGTAGATTGTGATACCTGTTGTATAGAAGAATGTAGATTGTGATACCTGTTGTATAGAAGAATGTAGATTGTGATACCTGTGGTATAAACCATAAGAGGCCAGATAGTGGCTAATAAAATCTTTTGGGGAATATCACAAATAACAAGGGGCTTTCAGCACTGTAATCTATTGCAATTGTTTTTATAAGTTGTAACAACAACAACAAGCGGTTTACACTGTGGCAGATGCAATAGCAGACAGGCTGTTGAGAAGTGCAAAGATAACAAGACGGGTTCGCTTTCCTAGCCTATTATTCTCTACACATCATCGCCGTTGTACAAGATTCCCTTTCACACATCGTTTTAACACTGTACAGGCCTTTTGAATTCGGTATCTCAACTGAGAAACATATATTGTATAGTGCATTATTCCATGGTAATTCTGATGCATTCACTTGAGATGTTCTTTATTCTGAACCTAATGTCAGTCAGTGAAATTACTACGTATAGATCGTTTCTTTCTGATCATAGAAAGGTAGAAAAATTATGTTTAAATGCAAAGCAAAAAACAGACCAACAGTTCAATGTTGAATTAAGAATCGACATTACAGCACTCTGGACACCCCGACAAGTGCCACGTCCCTTTCTTCGGCAGCAAACGAAGAGTTCCAATTCTGGTGGCACCAGTAACTGTCGGATTGTATATCCGTCTCGCCTTTCCCTTGAGTGCTGAACGTTTGCAAGAACCTCTGGTAACTCCTCGCAGCAACGCACAGGTGCAGCCAACAAAGGAGAAACTGATACAGTCACACACTTGGAATAACTTAGCACTAATCACCAACAGTGGGCAGTACTGAACAGGCGACACAAGGAGATTAGAGGTCGCGCGACGTCACACAAAGTCAGCTGCAAGGTTATTTTCTGTAGCATGAAACTGATCGAAAGACGTTACACTAGGCCATCAGAAGATCGAGTTTATTTCTGGACCAATTAGGAGCCGGAAACACAATATTTTAATTATAGGTGACAGACCTAAGTACATTCAACGAATCAACGATGTTCGGACTTGACTCTTACATTTTCTGTACGAGGCGGCATCTGTTCGTGGCCACAAGATTAAAACATTGGCCCTTTAATGCCCTACACCAGATACTTGGGGATTACTGCACAGCAGCATTAATAAACAGTTTCCTACTGGAGGAATTAGTCGTTTAGGGATATCTCTCTCCTCCTCCTCCTCCTCCTCTTCTTCATCTCTCTATAATTTTTATGTGAACATGTAGCTCTCTTTCCTTCTCTACTTTATGTGTGAGTGCTTGTGAACTGTTAAATGTTATTAACTGTTGTCACAACTATTACTAGTATGTTCAAGTGTATGTATGCATATATGCATGAAAATAGCATTTTATTTTTAAATGTATGCTGGAGCATAAGGCTAATGTTATATGAAAGAAAAATGATAACTTGTGTACACCATTACCACACGCCTGGGAGCAAGTAGGGAGTCGGTAGTCCAGATCCAAGTTTAAGGTTTCCCTTCGTGCCAAAGAATTGCAAGGTTGTGGGGTGCACAATCGTTAACGAAAGCAGTCAGGTCCTACAGGGGCGACACCTTTGCTGATAGGCATTACGTCCCTGACCTATTCCCCAGGACGAGGGCACCACAAGAGCGACCGATAATATACCCTCACTACTGATTTAATTAATTATGGTAGACAAATTTGATGAATTCGATCCTCACCGGAGCTATGGAGTTCGTGCGTCCGTGCTGAGGTTTGATGCAGCAGTATCTACAAGGTACAGAAGGATGAGAGGATAATACAGTAGAAGACGACGCAAGAAACTGGGGAAAAAAATGCTGACATAATCGCACTTCAGAAGACCCGGCTGAATGCGGAGGAAGCTCTGAATGTCTCAGGCTTCCAAACGTACTACAACAGCAAACACCTAGGCCAAGCAATCTTGGTCAGGCGCGGAATAACATCCTTAGTAGTAGACACAAGGGCATGGAACAACAGCGACATTCATGTGCAGGCTGAGAAGGTAAAGGCAAGTAAACTTTTCCTCTAATTAAATATATGCCTGTAATAATAAAGTTGACAAAGAAAAGTGGACAATTTTAAGGGGCATTTGCGAGCAGATAACCACAGACATCATCATGTGTGGTGACTTCAACGCCAAAGGTTGTCTATGGGGATATCCGACTGTCAATAAACAGGGTTAGGCATTGGAAAAAGCACTAACAGACAAGAATTTAATCTGCATGAATGATAGAAGACCCACCAGAACCCCCGACAGAGAAGGTGATAGTTACAGTGCCCTCGATCTCAAGCTGGTCTCTCACCGTATTAGTGCACTCTGCCAGTGGGGCGTACTGGGACATCAGGAAAACCACCGCCTTCCATATTGGATTCTGGTTTGAAAAAAAATTGCACAAGGGATCAGAGACCAGCCACTACTTTCCAGAACATCAGCTTGATGTGATTGGGCGTCTGTGAGACAGGTCAAGCAGGACACCGGGAGAGAGAAAAAAAAGGCTATCTTTCAACAACCCCCATGGTGGACACCTAAAGTAGCAGAAGCCTGGACAGAGAAACGAGGTGCGACCAAAGCCTGGAAACATGCAGAAAGCCTTCGAATTTTTCTCATGCACAGAAAAAAGACATTAAACACAAAAAAGAGAGACTCACTGAACATTTTAAACAAGTCGTAAAGGAGTCTGAGCACACAATGTGGGAACATTGTTGCAAAGAAATCATCATCATCATGTTGCAGGTCCTTTGCAGAACGTCGCTCTCATCACGGTCTGCCTTAAAGAAACTAGGAATCTCGCCAGCAGTCCCGCCACACGTACTTTTATATTCAAGGAGTCACTTATATCCTGTGTCCATTTTGGTGTTGGACGGCCATTGCCCTTCCTTGCTGGTATCATGCTTTCTGCTATTATTTTTTCTAATTCGTCGTGGCGCTTGATATGATCAAAATATTTCAGCTTCCGTGACAGGATGCTGTTTATTAGCAAATCTTCCTTGATGTTCAGATCTGTCAAGATGTCAATATTTCTCCTCTTCATTGTCTAAGATTTGCCAAGAAATAGGTTACGAAAAATTTCTCAGAAAATGTTCACTGCTCCACCGCATGATGAACGGAGGCAAACAAATCTCTGTTATGCCCTAGCTAAACAAAGACTACGATGTGGTGTTACAGTCGGATGAAGATAATTGCGATGCTATCCTGCACAGATTTCTCGTACAGACGGAAAAAAGAGATAGGGAATAGAGGGAGCTGATGAAACAGAGATTACACGATATCCACATGGCTGAAATGAAAGAAGATGATACTGTATACACCTCAACTGATTGCATCAGAGCACACTCCAGGGTCTGATGACATTAGATACAGAGACTTCAAAAGCCTCGAGGAGACAGATATTAATGAACCATTCACGATACTGAACAACACTATAAAAACTGGCATTATCCCTGATGTTTCCATGGCTACCTCAGACCCGCTTCTGAGCCAGGGAAAGACCACACGAGAATAAATGGCTACAAAACAATTACACTCCAGAACACTATAGAAACACTCAATGGAAAATCCATGTCCAAAACTTTGGCCCAAACATTGGAGTCGTATGGTTTATTCCCTCCTACACTAAGTGGTTACCGACCGTTAAGAGATACATACAGCAATTCTGCAGTATTTGTCTACGACACAAACGAGAGTTTCCAGGAGGGAATGGAAACTGCTGCAGCCGCTATTGACTCAGACAGTGCCTATAACAGCGTCCCAAACAACATGCTCACCAGTCTTTTGTTGGATATGCAGACATAAATAAAATGGGTCAACTGGATCGCAGCACCTCAACGCGTTCTAATGGCTCTGTCCCAGGGATCACCATTGTCGCCTGTGCTCTTCAATGCGTACACAGCAGGAGTCACGAGTGCACAAAACGTAGGCCTATGCAGAACATTGTCGTATGCAGATGATATCCTTGTTTATGGTCGAGGTAAAAACAGGCAGGGAATT
The DNA here is from genome assembly GCA_905116865.2 of Candidula unifasciata. Classification (NCBI taxonomy): domain Eukaryota; kingdom Metazoa; phylum Mollusca; class Gastropoda; order Stylommatophora; family Geomitridae; genus Candidula; species Candidula unifasciata. The sequence continues at coordinate 295,892 of CAJHNH020002924.1, forward strand.
ACAACCACGCTACAACACGAACTAGACAGACTTAGTGAGTGGTGCCAGAAATCAAGAGCTCAAGTGAACCCGTCTAAAGCCTCCTTAACGTGGTTCTCTCTGAATACCCACATCGTCATTAGACCAATGCTAATCCTGATCAAGTGTGGTGCGGAAATCAAGAGAACGGACACAATGAAATACCTGGGCATGACATCTGACAGATGCTTGTCATACACATGCTACGTAAACAATGTCATACTTAGAGCGAGGAAAGGTCTGACGGCACTCAATGTGCTAGCAGCAGTTGGTATTAAACAACGCCTACTTTTCCTTCTCTATCAAGGGCTTGCATTAGGCGTCATTGACTATGGTCTTGGCCATCTCACTGTCAGCAAAACACAGCTAGAAAGACTGGACCGAGTACAACATGAGGCGTTGATACTCATACTCGGCTGCACTAAAGACACCTACTGCAACGCCATGTGTTGTGTCCTGGGTTTGCCAATGTTGACTAGCAGAAATAAAGTCTCGCAGGTCAAGGCGTACATGAGGGTTTTGGCAGAAGTTAACCACCCACTGCTATATACGACACAAAAGTAACGCGTGTCAAAAGAGGCCGCTCCTAGATGGCAAAGGCTGAGGATTTAATCCAGCAGGTATGTGACCTTTACGTGATCAGTCACGAAAAAAAAAAAGGACGAATACACCAGTAGACATGCATGGCATCTCTAAGGTCGTCATCACACTCTAAAGGTACTGCAGGGATCAAATTCCTGCGGTCGTAGACACAGAGCAAGGGAATTGACAGATCAGCATTCACACCCAGAAGATATCATCATCATCACAGATGGATTCGTGTTAAATCAAGATCAGCATGGACAAACATAGCGCTAAGACTGGGTGAAACAATACAGGAGGACAGCGGCACTTACCAGACAACCACGTCAAGCATGACTACTGAAATAGCATTAGCATGGGTATTCGAGCAAACCTCCACACAGGCAGTAATTGTATCAGACTCCACGAATATGCTTCAGAAGATTGCAACAGGCGGTATGCTCTCTGAATGCGTAGAGAGCATTTGAAAATTGCACTTAACCTTTCTTACCTGGATTTACACACCTGGTCATGCCGGCGTAAGGCAAATGAGCGAGCGGACCAACTGGCAAGCACTGCACCAAGTCATGTGGGCAGAAGCACCGCCAGAGCAGATATCGTCAACGCTATAAAGAATGGGCTAGTGGATAATGCGGAATCGCTAACACTAACACGATTGCGTGACATGGGAGTAAAGCACGGTGAAACTCGTCTATGCCGACTTCAAGGCCGAGATATATGAGACAATATAACTAGATTCTCCTGGGAACAATAAAAAAAAAAAAAAAGGAAAGATCCCTTTTCACGCCTTTAGGCGCATCGGGCATATGGGCAGAGCGTCCCATATTTTTACAGACCATCAGCACTCTGTGGGTAATGTGGTCAGCATTACGCCGGCTGTCTTTACTTTCCCAGGACAGCCCATCCTGGTACCCATTTTAGGCTGGGTCGACCTGCGACGTCCCATACCACGACAAAAATCCACGCAGCCTGCAGTGGGTTTCGATCGCGGTATGCTGGCTCACGAGTCGGACTCGCAACGCCTTAGCCACGGACGCCGCCTGGGAACAATTAGTAGAAGTAATTTGGAGTGGCTGCTGCATCGGAGAACTGAGCACGCATAGGAATGCCCAATGTGCAATGACATCGATTGTGATAACATAACATAAAATAAGATATATAATTTTTTTCCGGCTAGTTATGTTGAGAGCAGTGGTCTAAACAGACATGCTGCAAAATGGCAATCGCATTTTATCTGTTTCATTCTGTGTGTTCTACCGTATCCAGTGCCATTCCGTTGCCTCATGTTCTGGTTAATTAACGTTTAAAGATGTGTTCTATCTATTCTCATATAAATTCCCCAGAATGTCAATTTATCTACCCTAAACTTAAACATTTATCGAATTCCTGAAACCAATAAATGAGGGAAAGTAATTTCCTTGGTGCAAAGAACAAAATTACAGGGCAATAACTCGGAAAATTCGATTTTCTTCTAAACTATGTGAAGGCAATAATTATGTCAATAGCCCTGCAAACTCAGTTCCAGAATGTTCAGTTTTTTTTTTTTTTTTCGTCTACACAGTTTTTAAGTGTGCAGCAATTTATTACATTGGTAAATCGCTTATCTGCACAGTCTTGCAGCTTCTAAAGGCAATTCCCGCCCACCTTTAATAAATACAAGCAAAACACAAATCTACATTACTTCCCTTGTATTGATACCAAACAAAACTGTTACATTTGTTAAACTATATGTATGACTGAACATTACTTAGCGTAATTAGGCAATTAAGTGGGTGAGAAATGTGTATAATTTGAACAGACTGTTAATAACGCATTGAAAGGTATTGATTAGCTGACATAGAACCAATGTGTGATATTAAGTAATGCTTACAATAACCAGAGGACACAGCAGAAAGGATGACTGTCAGAAATCATGGCTCGTGTATTTCAATACACAACCATACTTTCACCAGCTAGTTCCATGAGTGATCTAATATAAACAGCGAGAGGTGTTATTTGTAGCAATATATTCATCAAAAGAGATAATTTCAGCACATTACCAATAGATTGTAAGTATACTTGAGTGTCAAATCTGGATATCACTTACACAATTTATACGTGTCACATTTTGTTCAACTGTGTAAATGTACTTTCGACGAACAGTGTTGGATGGAGTTATTAAGTAACTTAGAGAATCAGTTTTTCAAATACGACACAATGAGGATTCGAACCTGCTACTAGGGGCGAGCAGACAAAGGTCCTAGCCACAAGTTGACTGTGACTGCCACGCTTCGTGAACTGGGTTCAACTGGCAACCATATTGAAGTAATAAACAAATCCTGGCCTGAACTGAACACATAGCCACCAGGCTGGGAGACGAGTTTGCTAGCCACTGATCCGCTAAATGTAGCATGCTCACGTTTAATGACATGTGTGCTCTCGTGAGTGTCCGTGGTGGAGTGGCTAAATATTTGCCTCACCTCAGCTAAGTCATGGGTTGGTTTCACAGACGCATCTTTCAGGTGATTGATGCAATTTTTACAGAGGTTCCTAGGATTGTAATTGGAGCCTTGGTGTTCGTGCTTTATGCTACGCTCTCCGCAGGCGATTTTTTTGATCCGCAGAGAGAAAGAGAGAGAAAGAGAGAGAGAGAGAGAGAGAGAGAGAGAGAGAGAGAGAGAGAGACTGAGCCATGTAGGGTAAAATCATGTGAAATTAGGTGTATCCTCCCGAGTTTAACTTTAACATGTGCTCGCCATATTTACAGAAAAGGTTACTGTGTCCCACATCCAGTCTGAGAAGGTGTGACTAAATGCCCAAACACCAGTGGACCAGAGATCAAGGAGACAACGATTTGGTCGGTGAGTGCAAGTTATCCCATACTGGTCTGTAATGTTGCACTGATCGACTGCAATGTAAACCGTACAAGACATAACCTCAGCTGGCGTAAACGTACATATTTCTGCTCCGCGTTAGCGCAGTCGATAAAAGGCTCTCTTTCAAATCCAGCTGCGACTCGCTGCAGCCAAGGTCGGTGTTCGAAACTGGGCGGCTTGCGGGGTTCACCCAGCCTCTAGAAAATGGGTACCAGAGTTGACACTCTGGGGTAAATGGAGGAACGTCGCTGTAGCCACAGAGTTACGTGCGAACGGCGACACAGGCGGACAATTCTTATCAGTTGTCCGTATTGGTAGCAGAGCACTTATTGTTTATAACCGTGTGTAATGACGCTGGTTCACATCTCCCGACTTTACCTTGACCTTTTTACTTCTGCTCTATGTCTTGTAATCTTTAATAGATAGCATCATTATGAAGAAACATAGATTTTCATATCACCTTATGTGACATGAATCTTATCAAGTTGTTTTCCTCCTTATTCTTTACCTGCATGCATCTCTACATTTGTTACAGTGTATTTGCGTGTTTCTCTCATGTGCTTGTCAAACGAACTTGAGAGCAGTCGACTTACAGTTGTTTGTCATTGTTTCAAATGCCCATACGGTGTGCTGAGGAGTAGACTACAACGACAAAAGTTTAGGTCACCTGACCATAATAGCAGACATGAACCACGATTTGATGTTTATCTTCTTGTTTTCATTATTATCATGGCATGTGACATATCAATAAGCGTCGTAGCTGGTCACGTGTCACCATCTCAGGGATACTAGTCCATCCTGGTCAAATGTCAAAACAATAGTCCTGATTCCATGTTTCGTCAGCGAGTACAACTCGCAAACGTGGTGATAACTAAACATTTGTTGGCGAAAAAGGAAGGAAAAGGCAAACATATTTATACCTGCTTCATTTTGCCACAAGACCTGTGCAGCCAAGATCACAGGAGGACGATCCATGACTTCCTACGATGTTAATCGACATGGCAAATATCATCTTCATAATCAGTGTCGCATCTGATAGTCGCATGTCAGATCTGAGCACGCAGCAGATCGAGGAGCTAGCACTGAGGCACTTGACACCCAGCTTGGTGATAAAGACTCACATCAGGAGTATGTAGCGGGTTTTCTGCTTTCTAGTGTGTGAGGTTATGAGCAGGCTGACAAATTGGTTGTTGCTCCTTCTGGCGGTAAGCTTTTTTATGATATAGGAAAAGGGGCGGGGAAGGGGGGCCAAGAGGCTTTTTATAATAAATAGACAGTACAGTAGAAAAGACATAACCCATTTACTCGAAGACAAATTCAAAGGGGGTGGGGGGTAGGGGAGGGGGTGGTCCGCAGTGGGTAAGGGAGGAGGGTGACTAGAGGTTATGGAAGATATTTAACACTGAAAGGGAAATATAGGCCATCTTTTGATCAGGTTACAACTGGGACTATTATCATGTCGACTGTTCGTTGGCTGTTTAGAAAAGAGACGGAGCACGTGATGGGAGGTGCCGGGTGCAGTGATGTCAATTCTCGATTACTTTATTCTTTCATTCTTTGACTGTTTACTCAGTCAAATGTCAGTCATAACTAGGCAGCATACTATCGTGAACATCTTTCCTTTTCTTCCAAGAATATAGTCCCTATAGAAGTTAGTCTGCATCTGGCGTATTTTTGTAGTGTTATCTCATCAGAAAATGGTGAGACAGTGATCTTCAAGCACCAGTCAGAGTTTCTCTAACATAATTTTTGTTGAACGGCTGCCAGAATCCTACGTGCTAACCGGTTTGCCCTTGACATCAATGCTGAAGCTCATTTTCTGCGCCACCAATGGTTTATTCAAGATACTTTTCCCGCTCAGTTCCAATGTTGAATTTACAGAATGCGTCATTGATCTTTAATATCGTTACAATGATTTGTAACAAGACATCATCTGCTGCTTGAGCGGTATTTCTCATTTCTCAACGCAGAATCCTCACAATGCTGCTGACTGACATAATAATTGTGAAGTCTTACCACAGGATTATCCTTATAGATTTCCGATCACATTTCTGGGCTAACAATTGGTCTAATGCTTGTTCAACTGCTGCTCAATGCGTTGCATGGGTTTCTCATTCATTAGATTTTCAGGAGACACCCTGCATTTGTCTGTTAAAAAAGATAACAGATTTCAAGTACGAATGGCCTGTCTCCTGATCTACAATTACGGCCGTCTTATGCCTAGCCTTGCCTCAGTGCCATTGAAAATGTTCAAGCAGCTATTATATTAGTCAATATAAGCTAATAGCGAAATCTACATTTCCTTAGCCAATTACTCTCCTGGGCTGAGGGTGAAAAATGTGCCTGCTCCTGTGATTCCATATTTCTCACAGCTCATTCATGAATTACCTTTGTTGATACAAGAATTTGACAAGACGCTTGATACAAAATGAGTTCTGGTAAGTTTTCAATATTTGCTAAAGGATAAACGTCAAGGGATCGGTTAAAACACTATTTATTGACAGGAGTTAAAGTTACTAATTGTGATTTGCTAATGCCTAGCATATGTTCGCATGGATATTTATTGGATAGTTTTAGTTGGTGCTAAAATAGGTCTAGTGTATTAAACGTCTCAAAAACCTACTATGTTATATTCCACAGTGCAGTATCTGTGACTTGCATACATCCTCTGTAATTTGGAGTTCATCGAAAGGCGTTTTAAACCTTGTTGTTAGACGATTGTGTCAATCACGTTATTTTGTGATTTATACACTTTAAACAATTGTAGATGAAATATAAAACTATGAATTATGTTTACACAACCTGTGTAACTAACTGACGGCAGACAACAGAAAGGGCACTTTACAATGTAGACTTAAACACAATCTACTATTCAATTTTCCTAACAATGATTTAAAGGAAACTATAGAAATTAAACGTTCGTTTAAATTTAACTGCTGCACAAGTGTGGACTCGAGGGCAAGGAGCAACAATATAGGAAACAGGTAGAGGGCAAGGAGCAACAATATAGGAAACAGGTAGATTACTAGTAAAGACAACAAACACGTTTACGAGACAGCGGATGGCAAATGAAAGCTCCAAATCGCCAAATTTTTTGTTGAGCAGCATCAGTCTTTCTAACGTAGCTTGACTTGTTGAGTAGCACCAGTCTGTCTAATGTAGCTTTACTTGTTGAGTAGCATCAGTATGTCTAATGTAGCTTTACTTGTTGAGCAGCATCAGTCTGTCTAATGTTGCTTTACTTGTTGAGCAGCATCAGTCTGTCTAATGTAGATTTACTTGTTGAGTTGAGCAGCATCAGTCTGTCTAATGTAGCTTTACTTGTTGAGCAGCAACAGTCTGTCTAATGTAGATTTACTTGTTGAGTAGCATCAGTCTGTCTAATGTAGCTTTACTTGTTGAGCAGTATCAGTCTGTCTAAAGTAGCTTTACTTGTTGAGCAGCAACAGTCTGTCTAATGAAGCTTTAGTTGTTGAGCAGCATCAGTCTGTCTAATGTAGCTTTACTTGTTGAGCAGCATCAGTCTGTCTAATGTTGCTTTACTTGTTGAGCAGCATCAGTCTGTCTAATTTAGCTTTACTTGTTGAGTTGAGCATCATCAGTATGTCTAATGTAGTTTTACGTGTTGAACAGCATCAGTCTGTCTAATGTAGCTTTACTTGTTGAGTTGAGCATCATCAGTATGTCTAATGTAGTTTTACGTGTTGAGCAGCAACAGTATGTCTAATGTAGCTTTACTTGTTGAGCAGCATCAGTCTGTCTAATGTAGCTTTACTTGTTCAGCAGCATCAGTCTGTCTAATGTTGCTTTACTTGTTGAGCAGCATCAGTCTGTCTAATGTAGCTTTACTTGTTGAACAGCAACAGTATGTCTAATGTAGTTTTACGTGTTGAACAGCAACAGTATGTCTAATGTAGCTTTACTTGTTGAGCAGCATCAGTCTGTCTAATGTAGCTTTACTTGTTGAGCAGCATCAGTCTGTCTAATGTAACTTTACTTGTTGAACAGCAACAGTCTGTCTAATGTAGATTTACTTGTTGAGCAGCAACAGTATGTCTAATGTAGCTTTACTTGTTGAGCATCATCAGTCTGTCTAATGTAGCTTTACTTGTTGAGCAGCATCAGTCTGTCTAATGTAGCTTTACTTGTTGAGCAGCATCTGTCTGTCTAATGTAGATTTACTTGTTGAGCAGCATCAGTCTGTCTAATGTAGCTTTACTTGTTGAGCAGCATCAGTCTGTCTAATGTAGCTTTACTTGTTGAACAGCATCAGTCTGTCTAATGTAGCTTTACTTGTTGAACAGCATCAGTCTGTCTAATGTTGCTTTACTTGTTGAACAGCATCAGTCTGTCTAATGTAGCTTTACTTGTTGAGCAGAAGAGTCAAAAAGGTAGGGCAACTTAGACTCGTTGAAACTTTGTGTGGTGCAGGAACATTTAATATTCATACGCGTCTGCTAAGTGAGACTGATCACCTGAGGCGGGTACCGTGTGCCACGATGCCTAATCTAGAGATGCAGCCCTTCAATCAATCCGGTAGGTCACATTACAACTTACACATATAGACAAGTATAAAAGAATCACGCTTACGATACTGGCCATACATTTACAACAATCATTGGACGAAGTGGTCAATATCCCACCAGCCATTTTTTCATCGCAATCAGTGAGGTGTCGTCTCCACAGTGACTGTTGGCTGCAATAAATCTCCAGCACGATGTGTCTCTTGTCCCGGTTATAGATTCGCTCAGACTGCTGACCGTTCATCTCTTGAAGTTTCTCTCTAATATGGTTTCTTAAAGTGTCCTATGTGTTTTAATGTGGCCAAAGTATTTCAGTTGTATTTTTATGTTTTGTTTGTCAGTAATTCTTGCTTTCCTATACAACTCGTAAGAATTGGACTGTTCTTGTTTCTACGAAATACGTCCTTTTCTTCTGTATACCCACATCTCCAGAGACTCATTTCGATTTACTTGTTGCTTGTTCGTTGTCCACGTTTCCGCAAAATATAGAAGGACTGAGTTTACATAATATTTGACGATTCTCATTTTTAGTGTGTTGTTTGCCTCTATAGCTGTCAGTAACTTGCCCATCTTATTGTGAACACAAACCGACAAAGTTGTTACTTTGAACATATGCTGCCGCCAGTATTGTAGGTTGGGCGAACATGGGAGCATCTTGAAATGGCGGACAAGGCTCGCTAAGAATATTCGAATACGTGACCACCTGGGAGGGAAGCAAGGCGCTAGCTAAAGTTCTACTCCGACTTTAACACTGTTGTCAAATAAGTTCTACGTGTTCAACCCTCAGGGAAATTTAGGAACATTTAATTTACCATACTCCTTTTTCTTAATTTCCTTTTTATTTATGAAAGTATCTGTAGCAACGCTGTGGCTAATGCTGCTAGCTCTGGTCCATTTCTCTTGCGTTCCAAATTCCAGTGAAGTCACCAATGTTTAAAGATAATTGGGTAACAGGAAATATCCCTGGAAATAAACGAGCTAGGAGATAGAGATGATTTTACCCATGAATATTGATCGATGCCAAAACCCTATTCCAAGCATGTCATAAGGGGTGGAAAAGAGTAATTTAGTTTTAGTTTATAAATGAGTATAGTGTTAAAAAAAATATATGCAACAAAATACAGAGATATAAACAATATAGAGCACGCAAACATGGCAGCTGTCCGTAAAACGGTTGCCATCACATGGACGACAAAAAATAATAAGGTCCAAATACTGCAAGAAGCTGGTTCACAAAGACGTTTGATTATACAAACACCGGGACAAGATATTATTTGCTTTTGTGCCATCTGGAGTCTGGAGAAACTTGGGACAACCGACCAGATCGAGGCAGGCAGAGGCCCGTTGGTAGAGTTAGACGATTTGGGATTATTTAATTGTTACGTTTCCATATGCCGTTTGTCGTGACCAAAAAAAAAAGGATCGCACGTGTAGCATGCAAGGCAGTGTTGAGTCATGATAATTTGAACATGGGAAAACAATCCAAATCATATTGATTGTGTTATACTGCAAAACCCATTCACCAACTTGGAATACTATTTTAACGACCTTGGCTGCCTTAAATAGGTACCAGGTAAAGTCCTAGGAAGTAAAGGCGGCTGGTCTTATGTTGACAACATCAGCCACGGAGGACTGACTCATCTATAAAAAATAAAAGTCTAGCCTTATTTATAAAAATGTAAAGGGACATTTTAACTATATTATAAACGCATTGAATCGCAGTTACTTTGTCTAAAAAATGTGGTCGCGACATGAAAACGTTTGGAAACTGCCTAAGTAACAAAGTGCTTCCTAAGAACAAGGGTCGACTACATCAGGCGGCACGGTAAAGTGGGTGGCATAGGGAGCGAAACGAGATACAATTTTAACATTTGATCTGACATCGCAAAACTATTTGGACGGCATTTAAAAGACTTGCATAATACTGGAAAAATCCACCATACGGGACTACTTAAGAATATCAGCTTTTGAATATATCCTTAAAACAAAATGTAAAGTTAACCAGTAAGACAAAACATGCATGTTTGTGAAAAAGGTAGATGTTTCTGAGGCAGCATGATTTAATTGGTCGTCTTCTAACAGGGCCACTCCTTCTAACTCCAAAATATCTTCTGACAGAGAAAGACAGAAAAGATCGTTGTAAACTAAGAGCTAACGAATATTTAATTTCTAAATAGATTAGAAACTTCTAGGAGCTGACCAAAAAAAAAAAAAAAAAACAGGAAATAAGTTCAAAATATATTGTACTATTTGCAGATTACAACGATTATGACGAATCTGACATGGGCGGGTACAATAAAACTGGCATTGACCTAGGGTCACCGCCCTTGACCTGGGATGACGCAACATGGATTTTGACAAGTGCTTTCATTATCTTCACCATGCAGTCAGGTAAGTTGTCACAGCTGATGCTTTTCTCAAATTCAAACTGTTTAATTTAACTGCAACAGCTAGCTGCCTTTCACTGATGATTTCTGCCCGTTTGATCTCAAGGCATCGCTGAGACCATATTGTGTATAACCGGAATGACTGGCACACAAAAGTTGTAACAATGCCCATTTTCACGACGTGTCTTCATTATATCCGTGAACTTCTTCTAACCTTTGCTATTCTCGCAGCTTTTCACACTCACTCTCAAAATTATTGGTCCCTCTTTAATTGTTCTCTCCGTGTATTTTATGTTTGTCTCTAGTTCTTCAGCCCAGTATGTTCTAGAAAAAATAATTTATAAATTAAACTTTTTATAAATTTCTCCTCAGTGACCATCCTTTTCGGTGCTTAGTACCTTTAAAATATATAGATGCCCTAGAATTTGTTTCAATGATCTCCAAATGCTCAGCTTCATTGTTATTGCCGTTTAACTATCCATTCTGGTATTCAAAGGCTGCTGATAATGAATGTAGTTTTTCTGTAGTATATGTTGTGTAAGGGGGCGCGAATGTGTGTGTATGTGGTGGGAGGGGGGGGGGGGGGGGGTATGACTGACTGGGACTTTCACCCCAACTAGGACATAAACACAAGCGTAAACACCCGATGACACAAAGTGCCACCATGCGGATGAGGATCACCGCAGAGATAGAGCCATAGAAACCGCGTTCAGACAATTGGCCATATTGATGGCCTGCCTATACGATGCCCCTGGCAAAAGCCAGAGTGGGGCTTCAAATAAGAAAAAATTGCGTCCTGAAAAGGACGTAAGTATGTTTGCTAATGCGGGTGGGGGGGGGGGGTATTGGGCAGGGGAGGGCATATTGCATGTGTAGGAGTATTTGTGTGTGGGGGTGTAATATTTCATACACTATTCTTTAATAGTTGGAAATAAATAGTTCTCTAACAAGAGCTACGAGAGCGCTGAAGCGCACTCTAAAAGGCCATATTTAAAGTTGACTGGATGACACCAGCCATAATTTGGACATAACCTGAGAACATCCTAGTAACGGAAGATAACTTGAGAACATCCCAGCAACGGGACATAACACGAGAACATCCCAGCAACGGGAGATAACTTAAGAACATCCCAGCAACGGGAGATAACATGAGAACAAACCAGCAACGGACGATGACTTAAGAAATCTGGCAGCATAGAACGAGATTAAATGAGAACATCCAGCAACGGGATGATAACTTGAGAAATCTCCTGCAAGCATTACTGGAGATAAACCATGTTTGAGAACATCTGCAGCATTACGGGAGATAACCTGAGAACATCACAGCAACGAGAGATAACCTGAGAACATCACAGCAACGGGAGATAACCTGAGAACATCACAGCAACGGGAGATAAGATGAGAACATCACAGCAACGGGAGATAACATGAGAACATCCTATCAACGGGAGATAACCTGAGAACATCCCAGCAACGGGAGATAACATGAGAACATCCCAGCAACGGGAGATAACCTGAGAACAACCCAGCAACGGGAGATAACATGAGAACAACCCAGCAAAGGCATCAGAAACCTGTCGCACTCGTGGCAAGCCTGGCACATAGAACGATATTTAATGGCACACTAAATGGTTTGAAGTACAGTATAGGAGCTCCTGCAACATTACTGCAAGAACCATGTTTGCCCTGCAACATTACTTTGAGACATTACTGCAACAACCATGTTTGCCCTGCAACATCACTTCCAGACATTACTGCAACAACCATGTTTGCCCTGCAACATTACTTCCAGACATTACTGCAACAACCATGTTTGTAATATTTTAGTTATTCGTGTGTTTTAAGTTGTGTTGCAGAACTTTAGTTTCACATGCCATTGTTAGTTTCTCGACTCACTGTAAGATTTAATCGGAATATTCATAAAACATCGATAATTAGTCGCCTCCCAGGACCTGTTTGTTGGGGGGGGGGGGGGGGGGAGGAACAGTGTGTTTCTTTTTCTTGCCCCAAAAATGAGCACATGTGGTCCCCGCGGTGACGAATGACATGATCAGTGCAAGAATGAGTAGTTGCAGACGCAGAGCCTGTGTTCTTTGGTTCAATCAGGACATGTTTTCACACTGACAGGGTTCGGTCTCCTAGAGGCTGGCAACGTCTCCGCCCGAAACGAGGTCAACATCATGGTGAAGAACGTCATTGATGTCATCTTTGGGGGCCTGACCTACTGGATGTTTGGATTTGGGCTCAGCTACGGCAAGGACAAAGGCTCCAACGCTTTCTGTGGCGTCGGCTACTTCTTTGTCGATGTGGACACGGAGGAGATGGGAGTCGTCTACTCCACGTTTGTGTTTCAGCTTTCCTTTGCTACTACAGGTGAGAGTTCATCGGGTCTTCATTTTCGTTGTACCGTTGCTTGAGACATGTGTTACAACCCTCTTTAAAAATTTCAAGGTTGGGGAAAGGGAAGGGAAAGGGAGTGGGAGGGGTGGGGGTGGGGAGGGGAAGGGTTTGGAAGCCTAAATCTGTTAGTATCACTTACGAAATTTCCAGGATTGACGGAGGAGGGGCAGGAAGGGATGGGGTTTCATTGCCTCTCATAGGTACAAATAATAATAATAACAACAATCATAACGTGCTGAGTGATAAAGCAAATAACGACATATGCGTAAGTATGGTCAAAGTGTAAACAAATCCCTAATTCAATAAATTCTATACAAAGTTAGGGGCACTGTTGTGCTCCATTCCGTTTACAATTTGTCTGAACAGATTGTTACTTCTGACCGGGTCAGACCTAAGAGGTTGTTACTTCTGACCGGGTCAGACCTCCCAGTTTCGGCGGCCCTGTCTCATCAGCTTCAAATTATGGGCTCCATATCACTAGAAGTTCAAATGAACAAGGAAACAAAAGATTCAGGGAAGACAAAACACATAGTTGTAGTTTTTGAAGAGACAGGCTGCCGTTGTGTCTGGTAGTCTGCAAGTACTGTCGTGAGGTCTGTCTGCAAGTTTTTAAAAGGAGTAGAAAATTATAGGGAAGAGAAAAAGTTGGCGGTGAGAGACAACAAATAGTTTATGTTAGCTTTACAAAGTCGATCACAATAAACAAACAAAGGACGTTGCGGCGATTAGCCTTCATCAGGACATAAAGGACAACACAGTACACATACACAAATATTCTTTAACTATGAAGTGACTACATAGGACTCTAATGTATAAAATAAATGATACTCATCTGTATCCCTGGCAAAAAAACTTCCTACAATAAAATAACGGCCAGTCACTAGCCTATATATCTCCAACGCGAGGGTGGGGAGCGAAAAAAGGGGCGGGTTAGACGCCAACAGCGTACACTGAGTGTCTAAGCAGGGAGGGAGGGGTTGGCATTTAGAGCGTAACCAGGGTTGGGTTGTGGGGATGACATTAGTCCATCCGCATGAAATAAAAGTGGTGCCTGTGCTAGCAAACAAATATCAACAGACAGACAAACAGACAGACAGACAGACAGACAGACAGACAGACAGACAGACAGACAGACAGACAGACAGACAGACAGACAAACAAACAGACAGACAGACAGACAGACAGACAGACAGACAGACAGACAGACAGACAGACAGACAGACAGACAGACAGACAGACAGACAGACAGACAGACAGACAGACAGATAGATAAATAGATAGATAGATAGATAGATAGATAGATAGATAGATAGATAGATAGATAGATAGATAGATAGATAGATAGATAGATAGATAGATAGATAGATAGATAGATAGATAGATAGATAGATAGATAGATAGATAGATAGATAGATAGATAGATAGATAGATAGATAGATAGATAGATAGATAGATAGATAGATAAGTAGATAGATAGATAGACAGATAGACAGATAGATAGATAGATAGATAGATAGATAGATAGATAGATGGAATAGGATAGATAGATAGATAGATAGATAGATAGATGATAGATAGATAGATAGATAGATAGGTAGATAGATAGATAGATAGATAGATAGATAGATAGATAGAGAGATGGATAGATAGATAGATAGATAGATAGATAGATAGATAGATAGATAGATAGATAGATAGATAGATAGATAGATTAGATAGATAGATAGATTAGATTGATTAGATTGATTAGATAGATAGATAGATAGATTAGATAGATAGATAGATAGATAGATAGATAGATAGATAGATAGCTAGATAGATAGATAGATAGATAGATAGATAGATCGATAGATAGATAGATAGATAGATAGATAGATAGATAGATAGATAGATAGATAGATAGATAGATAGATAGATAGATAGATAGATAGATAGATAGATAGATAGATAGATAGATAGATAGATAGATAGATAGATAGATAGATAGATAGATAGATAGATAGATAGACAGATAGATATATAGATAGATAGATAGATGGTGGGGTGAATGGATGAGTGGGTAGCGCAATTGATGGGCGGGTAGACAAATAGACGAAATGATGGCTATACACGTGGATGGATGGAAAGTATAATAGATGGATGGATCGGCCTATATATGAAATCAGGTAAAGACAAGGGTCTCAAGACACGATGCTTCTCACTTACTGTCAGCGATGAAATAGAGACAGTAAAGATGATTGTTATACAAAGTATCAGTCGAACAGAGCGCAGAACTGGTTAAAAAAAAACAGAATGTAAGGGAGCCATGGAAAAATAGCTAGGGTGGAGGGTGAGGTGAGTAGGCGAGTGGGTGGTGAGATAGATGGGTGGGTAGATGAGTGGATGGGTAAAGGATGGCTATATTAGTGGATGTATGGAATTCCTAATACATAGAATCGGGTTAAAACAGGAATCTCGTGATAAGATGCTTCTCTCTTACTGTCAGCTATCAAATAGAGACAGTAAGGATGCTTGTTATACAGAAGTAATCAGTCGAGCCCGAGAGTAAAACTGGTAACAACCAGAATGTAAAGGAGCGATGAAGGGACAGATGGGAAAACGGCATGTGTGGATGGTGGAGTGAATGGGTGAGTGCGTAGATAGATGGGTGGGTAGATGAATGGATGGAATGATGGATGACTGTCTTAGTGGATGAATGGAATGGTAGATGGATGGATGGATCGACCAAATATGAGATGAGGTAAAAACATGAGTCTAGTAACACAGTGCTTCTCTCTTACTGTCAGCTATCAAATAGAGACAGTAAGGGTGATTTTTATACAAAGTATTAGTCGAGCACAAGTGCCAAGCTGGTAACAGTCAGAAGAAACGGAAGCGGTGAAAAAAAAGCATTGACTGGATGATGGGATGAATGGTGTTTGTAGATGAATGGCGGGGCGATGGGCGGGGCGATGGTTACGTTCGTGGATAGATACAATGCTAGATGGGGTGTCGTGATGTCTGTCTACAAGTGGTGTCATGAGGTCTGTCTACAAGTAGTGTCGTGAGGTCTGTCTACAAGTAGTGTCGTGATGTCTGTCTACAAGTGGTGTCGTGAGGTCTGTCTACAAGTAGTGTCGTGATGTCTGTCTACAAGTGGTGTCGTGAGGTCTGTCTACAAGTAGTGTCGTGATGTCTGTCTACAAGTGGTGTCGTGAGGTCTGTCTACAAGTAGTGTCGTGATGTCTGTCTGAGAGGACTCGATCATAGATTTGAGAAGCCAGACGTTTTTGTCTCCAGAACACTCCATCTAATTGCTGACGATGTCACGATTATAGATTTATCAATCGACTTAATTATCCCTACACCTTTTGCCCTCTTTTATTTCTCTTTTCCTTGTTTCTTTTTTTTTTTCTCTTGTTTCTCACTCTATCTGACTCTCTAAATGATTTTTTGTGAACATGTCGAAGTGATGGGCGTGGGTATGTGTGTCTCTCCAATCAATTTACTGCCGAAGATAATGAGTTTTGCGCCTGAAGTACATCGCCCACTGGGAACCGACATGG
The DNA here is from genome assembly GCA_905116865.2 of Candidula unifasciata. Lineage (NCBI taxonomy): Eukaryota > Metazoa > Mollusca > Gastropoda > Stylommatophora > Geomitridae > Candidula > Candidula unifasciata. Next base: position 312,202 of record CAJHNH020002924.1, read on the forward strand.
TACAGCGGTTGGACGCGCGCCTGCGGATCCGAATGTCATGTATTCAGATACTGACTGAACTAGAAATGTTCAAAAATGACTGTGGCTATCTGGTCGACCTAGGCTTAAACGGGTACTATGTAAAATCCTAGGAAGTAAATGCAGCCGATGTTGATCACATCGCCCACCAAGTTCCGATTGGTCTAAAAATCAGAGATCTAGCCCTGTATGCATATTAGTGTAAAGGCATGAAAAAGGTCCTTTACTTTAGGGACATCACACTCTAAGATGACCATGACCTTCACCTTTGAGGTAGTTATTCCTGTGTCATATGTTACTTGTTATAGTCGAGTAACGGCCAACTTATTGAAGGTTGTAATCTGTTAAATGTAACTGTTCCCTTGTAACATTCACACGAAGTGTCTCTCCATGTTGCGTTTTTTATTTTCACTTTATTTCAAGTCTTGAAATATCACTTGCAGAACAGCCCAGATTTCAAATATAAAGGTAGATAGAAACAAAATATAATTGTTAGTTATTAGTTCACTTAAAGTGCCCAAACAAACATACAGGCAGCCATTTTGTTTTTAATAGTATAGATTATTGATTTTGTTTTTACCCTGGGGCGCGGCTAACTAACAGTAACAATCCTAAATTCCCAAATTTAAACCCTGAGACCCAGCTAACGAACAGTAACAATCCTAAATTCCCAAATTTAAACCCTGAGACCCAGCTAACGAACAGTAACAATCCTAAATTCCCAAATTTAAACCCTGAGACCCAGCTAACGAACAGTAACAATCCTAAATTCCCAAATGTTAACCCTGGGACCCAGCTAACGAACAGTAACAATCCTAAATTCCCAAATTTAAACCCTGAGACCCAGCTAACGAACAGTAACAATCCTAAATTCCCAAATTTAAACCCTGAGACCCAGCTAACGAACAGTAACAATCCTAAATTCCCAAATTTAAACCATGAGACCCAGCTAACGAACAGTAACAATCCTAAATTCCCAAATGTTAACCCTGGGACCCAGCTAACGAACAGTAACAATCCTAAATTCCCAAATGTTAACCTGAGGACCCAGCTAACGAACAGTAACAATCCTAAATCCCAAATGTTAACCCTGGGACCCAGCTAACGAACAGTAACAATCCTAAATTCCCAAATGTTAACCCTGGGACCCAGCTAACGAACAGTAACAATCCTAAATTCCCAAATGTTAACCCTGGGACCCAGCTAACGAACAGTAACAATCCTAAATTCCCAAATGTTAACCCTGGGACCAAGCTAACGAACAGTAACAATCCTAAATTCCCAAATGTTAACCCTGGGACCCAGCTAACGAACAGTAACAATCCTAAATTCCTAAATGTTAACCCTGGGACCCAGCTAACGAACAGTAACAATCCTAAATTCCCAAATGTTAACCCTGGGACAAGGCTAACGAACAGTAACAATCCTAAATTCCCAAATGTTAACCCTGAGACCCAGCTAACGAACAGTAACAATCCTAAATTCCCAAATGTTAACCCTGAGACCCAGCTAACGAACAGTAACAATCCTAAATTCCCAAATGTTAACCCTGGAGCTCGGCTTACTAACAGTAACAATTCCAAATTCTCAAATTTCAACCCTGGAGCTCGGCTAACGAACAGTAACAATCCTAAATTCCCAAATTTAAACCCTGAGACCCAGCTAACGAACAGTAACAATCCTAAATTCCCAAATGTTAACCCTGGGACCCAGCTAACGAACAGTAACAATCCTAAATTCCCAAATGTTAACCCTGAGACCCAGCTAACGAACAGTAACAATCCTAAATTCCCAAATGTTAACCCTGGGACCAAGCTAACGAACAGTAACAATCCTAAATTCCCAAATGTTAACCCTGGGACCCAGCTAACGAACAGTAACAATCCTAAATTCCTAAATGTTAACCCTGGGACCCAGCTAACGAACAGTAACAATCCTAAATTCCCAAATGTTAACCCTGGGACAAGGCTAACGAACAGTAACAATCCTAAATTCCCAAATGTTAACCCTGAGACCCAGCTAACGAACAGTAACAATCCTAAATTCCCAAATGTTAACCCTGAGACCCAGCTAACGAACAGTAACAATCCTAAATTCCCAAATGTTAACCCTGGAGCTCGGCTTACTAACAGTAACAATTCCAAATTCCCAAATTTCAACCCTGGAGCTCGGCTAACGAACAGTAACAATCCTAAATTCCCAAATTTAAACCCTGAGACCCAGCTAACGAACAGTAACAATCCTAAATTCCCAAATGTTAACCCTGGGACCCAGCTAACGAACAGTAACAATCCTAAATTCCCAAATGTTAACCCTGAGACCCAGCTAACGAACAGTAACAATCCTAAATTCCCAAATGTTAACCCTGGGACCCAGCTAACGAACAGTAACAATCCTAAATTCCCAAATGTTAACCCTGGGACCCAGCTAACGAACAGTAACAATCCTAAATTCCCCAAATGTTAACCCTGGGACCCAGCTAACGAACAGTAAACAATCCTAAATTCCCAAATGTTAACCCTGGGACCAAGCTAACGAACAGTAACAATCCTAAATTCCCAAATGTTAACCCTGGGACCCAGCTAACGAACAGTAACAATCCTAAATTCCTAAATGTTAACCCTGGGACCCAGCTAACGAACAGTAACAATCCTAAATTCCCAAATGTTAACCCTGGGACAAGGCTAACGAACAGTAACAATCCTAAATTCCCAAATGTTAACCCTGAGACCCAGCTAACGAACAGTAACAATCCTAAATTCCCAAATGTTAACCCTGAGACCCAGCTAACGAACAGTAACAATCCTAAATTCCCAAATGCTAACCCTGAGGGACCCAGCTAACGAACAGTAACAATCCTAAATTCCCTAATTTCAACTCCTCTTTAAGCTTTTTTTAAAAAGGCAAGGACTCGACTGTTCAAGCAAGAGTTTGAGATACGCTTCACATTATAGGGTTAGGTGCTGCGAACAAGCTTCGTAATGTCGAGGTGCCTGGTTCAATCCCAGCTGCAGGCCTTGTTGTGACAGTGGTATCGAGAAGCCGGCTGTCAAGAAAGCGATGGCAAATTACTGTACGTAAATTTGCCTAAAAAAAAAAAAACAACAGCCAAAAAATGCTGGGGTTGGTTTTGCAACGCCCTGTAAAGGATAAACAACTAACTTTTACATAATAGGTGAGATTTTTGTTGTTTTAAATTTGCTACAGGTTTTAATTCTATCATTGTGCATTTATGCTGACGAAGGCTTTATAGTCGCAACGTTTTTTTTTGTCGGTCTTGATTATGGTATTGTAAAGCTGACTAGTTCTGCTTCTATTTGTATTGATATTTTCCCAGAATTTAACAGGCAATGTTTTCTGCCTGCAGCCACCACCATCGTCTCTGGAGCGATGGCAGAACGGACCAAGCTGACCTCGTATCTGGTCTTCTCCTTCTTCAACACAGTGGTCTACTGCATCCCCGCCCACTGGGCGTGGGCAAGCAACGGGTTTATATCCCAGCTGGGCGGTATCGATTTTGCTGGCTCTGGTTTGTATACTGAAGTTTCTGTATCTGCATGCACCAGCAAGTAAGAAGAGGTCAACATTTCGAGGGCGTATATTTCCTGTAGCAACTTACGGAAGTGAGTCGTAGGCTATCTAGCAGTCCTTACGGAAGAAACAACCAAAAAAAAAAAAAACAAGGGAGGGGGGTGGGGGTGCTGACTTGTGAAATGCAATAGAAAGATTACCATATTATCATGGACAAGACGAAAATGAATTCTGATCCCAAAACATAAACATTATGGAAGATTCATTAGCACACGAGATACTTTGCACGAAAACTGAAATATTTGTTGCCACACCAAGCGCCACGGTCATTTGCAAAGAATACTGGCAAGATAAATGCTGCCATGAAAGACAGACAGGGGGCTACCAGCGCAAAGCTTGGTACAGGATATATGTCATTTTAAGTAACACAAGCGGAAATCTGGCTAGAGTTCGAGTTTCTTTCAGGCACACTGTGAGGCATACAAGTGACGTTCAGGAAAGGACCTGATACGTGATAATTTGTTACGTATGAAAACAATTTTTCCCATTTTGTCTAAACTGTCTAAACTAGTTCGATCTTTAAAATGTAAAAAAAAAAAAAAAAAATAGTTGACATTTGTAATTATCTGCAAGTTCACATTCTCGTCTTCTTGAATCTCTATTGAATGATGTTCTCCACTATTTAACGCAGGAGTGGTACATATGGTGGGCGGTGTATCGGGGCTGGTGGCGACCATCATGTTGAAACCAAGGATTGGTCGTTTCGACACAAACTCCCCCAAACCGCCCATGTGCAATCCTGCAAACGCCATAGTGGGCATGTTTATGTTGTGGTAAGTTACTTCCATCTATAATTGATTCTGCAGTGGTAATTTACCTCAGCCATATAAGTTAAATTACTTCAGCCCGTCTATTGGAATAATTTATTGTGTTAAGGTTACTTACAAGTAGGAGAATTCACATGTCTAGAAAGTAATTTTACTGAGAATAGCAAACTCAGTAAAGAGGTAGGAGCTAGAATACGGAAGGCAAATGATGTCTCCTACCAGTAAGCCCCATTGCTTATTCACCCAAATGTCTCCCTTCCAGCTATACATTAAATGATTAATAGCATCTTTATCCCTACTTTATGTTATCAGTGCCAAACATAGCAATGAAATAGGGCACTGGAATAGAAAATAACCACATGTGAAATGTGCTGTCTTTGCAAAGTTATTAACAACGCTAGACGAGACAGGGTTAAAATACCAGCATTAGAGATAAATCTGGAATAAGACCATGCCTGGATTATACTGACAGGCAAAGAGTGAAATGGTTAGGTCATCTAGTGAGAATGCAGCTAGGCCACAGTGCATATGAGACCTGTTTTCAATATAACATATGGGATAAAGGCGAGAGGAAAAGCAAGAAAGTGACTGATAAATGGTGTAGACGAAACCTGCAAAATATTGAACAAGTCCGTCACTCAAGGCACCCGAGAAGCACAAGACAAATACAGAAGACCAGGACACTGGGCTACAACCTGGTAACAGTAAGGCAACAAAAGAAGAAGAAGCAGGTTACTAAGGAGAGAATATATCTCTCTAAAAGCAGCTGCTGACTCACTAGGACATGAACTAGGGTCTCTCAAAAACAGAGAAATAGGCAAACAGGACGACAATGGCGGTATGCCGCTCTGCCTTATCTGCCAGTCCTGACCGCTGGGAGCGAGTCATGAACAATAATAGCTCACATAAGCCAGCACCAGGTCTCGGAAAAATGATGTATGAAAAATGTGGTCCAAGTGACAAGAAAGAACAATCTTCGTACCCAGACAATATTCCATAATCTTGAAACCCAAACACTAAATAAGAGAGAATCGGTCCCCATGGCAGACGAGAGAGGCCAGGAATTAGGACACTAGTCAACTAGGGCTACCCACGGTTCTCTGGGAAGGCAACATCCTACAGTCCCTGACTGACAGAGTGGAATGGAACACAGCAAAAGAGAAAACTGCTAATACAGAACTCTGGCAATAACTCTGGAAAACAGCTACACCTCAAGATATACTGTACACATTCTTGCCCTTCTATTTTAGGTATTTTCTCGATGATTAATTATCTTTGGAACGTGAGTTTGCATGGGTTTCTATTTTGATCTCGAAGTTATGGTTCTGAACAGGAATAATAATTAGTTTGCCCAACTGTTTTGAAACAGGCGTTTTCTCTGTTACATGCATTAGCTGTATATTTATAGTTAGACAACAAGCAATTTTTCAGTAGCTACGTGAATTGTGGGTATGGAGTCGCTTCTGCAATTTTTTTTAAATCATAATTTTTGCATAATTCAGTTACTTTTTGCTATTCCTATTTACCCTCACCTATTCCTACCAATGTACATAAACAGTTTACATGCATTCTAATTACTTATTATGCGAGCGAGGTTTTGGTGTATAAAATAACGTTGAGAACATAGTAAATATTAATATGTAATTTCACCTATTTAAATTCCACTACAGCTAAGATATAATTGTTTAAACCTCGGCACAAATGTGTGAACGTACTGTAGCAACATACATTCAGTATGCCTTATATGCAGAAGAGTGCCATTTACTTGGTAGCGCTTTTGCAGTAATTGGATGACGACTCTAATGTAAGGTTGGTTATTTGTCCGGAGTCAGTTATTAATAATCATCTGTCGGCAGGTGGGGTTGGTTGGCCTTCAACTGTGGCAGCACTTTCGGTATATCCCGGGGCAAGTGGAAATTAGCGGCAAAGTGAGTCTTTGTTCATGCTTGTTAATAATTGTATCTTTTTTTTGAAATTGTATCCTTGCAAACTATTTTCATATTTGTGTAACAGGGAGACGTTATCACTTGTTTGTTAGCAGGCAAGATATGGCACAAAGCTAAGATGTACCGGAATCAAAATGTTTTGGAAACCTTGATATTCCCCTTTTTTAGAACCTTCACTGGTTATTAACAGAGAAATCATTTGCAAATGGATAGTTTACAAATAGCATATGATGTCATTGTTGACGGGCCCTTCCAAAAAGAAGGAAGTAGTATTGGCTTTCTAGAAGTCTCCACGAGGTCAGCTATCAATTTAATTTCTACATTTAGGCGCAGAATAAGATGATGAAGTTTGATGCAGTCGAGACGTAATTAGAAAATCCCACTTGGGAACGTACACAGTAAACAAGTTGAGCATACAAGAATATTCTAGAAGCAGATTAAGTGAGAAGAAAACAAATACCCAGCATTCCAGCATCTAAGAATAAATTATGAGTAGGAAACCCTCGAAGAAAAGCTTCCAGTCATCGAGACTTACAAGAGGTTAGACTAGTAACATGGACCCTCAAAGAAATTCTTCAGTGTACCAGACTTTAAAGATGAGGGACCAGTCATATTGACCCTTCCCAAAAAAAAACTTTTAGTCGTTGAGACTCAGAGGACGAGTGACTAGTCTTATGGACCCTCGCAGTTTCAGAGATGCCAGCTCATCACTAGAAGAAGAGGAACCAGACACATTGAGCTTCGAAGACAGTCACAAGAGAAGAGACATGAAACAACACATTCAACTACATAGATACATGGATCCATGGTTAAAAGAAACAATACTGAGATGCTAGAGTCGACGATCAAGCCGTTAGTACCAGACAGCACTAGAAGCCAGGTGGCAGTTATAGACACTAGAACCAATTAACAAAGTAACTAGAGATGAAGAACATAACGCGACCTTAAGAGTGTGTAACCATAGAAAGGACACAGCGCATTTCAAAATATTATTGATATTCTTTGCGACGATGCTGAGGTATCACAATAAAGACAGTACAGACAAGAACAGTTGTTTTCATACACTTTATTATACAATCATTAGAGTCACATGAGAAAAATGCAGGTAGCAAGACATCATCATCATCACCAGCACTATCTTCCACCTCGTTTATTAATTTGCAATTGACCCCTTCTGTAGCAAACTTCGACATACGCAAAGAACGGAGCTGTGCTACATGTGTACACAGTTGTATTTCTTAAAGTGGTTTCATCCTTTTACACGACTTTAGTAAATACTTGCATCGTTGTTCACGGTTATATTTGTGTACACAAATGAATCTTAGAGCAGGTTCTATAGTTATACACGATAGTATCATTTTAAACATTTGTTCACAGCTGTATATTTGTAATTAATTTTTTTCTGTACGCGGACTAACCGTAAACACAGTTGCATGTTTTGTACACGGTTGAATTTTTTGTATTCATTTTTTCATGTTTGTTCTTCCTTCATATACGTTTGGCTCACTACACACACTTCTTTATTAGTATTACGGCTGTGCCGAATAGTGATTTTCACTATTCGGCTGAATACGAATAGCGGGATCAACTATTCGGCCGAAAACGAATGCGAATAGTGTATCATCCTTATCAGGTGTGGACGATTATGCCTCGCCACAATCTGCGATCTCCCGCAGTATGTATCAGTGCGTGTGCTGACACACCTTCATGCCAATGCAACAAGACTGTCAAGAATCTTCTCTCGTTGTCTCTCCAGTGGTCACCAAATATTCCTTTTTCCTTCTTCTCATAACATGGCCGAGAAATGATGACTGTCTCCTTCTGATGTCTGTGATTTGTTGTCTTCAGGCTCCAGCAACTTTCAAAACCCCTTTGTTGCTTTTTTTTTTTTTACATTGTCTATTGTACAGACCGCATTTTCCACTTTAAAATTCAGCCAAAATGTAATCACAACTTTACTCATCCGCTGCACCTTCACGAATACAAATGGAGGATCAGTCGCACCTAGAGATAAAAAAAAAAAAAAAAAAAAAATTTTAGGACGCTGCGGTTGGCATTTTATGAAGTATGCTAAACTTTAAGTGTGAAACAAAAGGGGGGGGGGGGGGGGGGGGGGGGATCTCTTTTCGACAGTGACGAGGAAAGGCAATTTAAATTTTAACTTGTAAGTATCCATATGCCTTCTTTGTATCTGCTAGCCAAAATCACACAAAATGTTCATCACAGTTCATAGGAAAATGAAAACAGGCATCGACCCTGATAAAACCAAAAGCTCGCACCAGTTTACTGTAGACTATAGGGAGGTGTACTTCCAGCTTTAAAAAGCTGTACGGTATTTTACTGCCAATCCCCTCCCCTCCTCTTCAGTCGTGTTCGTTGACCCGTGTTACCATGTCGCTCCAGCATTACATTTGCATTCATATTATATATATATATATATATATATATATATATATATATATATATATATATATATATATATATATATATATATATATATATATATATATTTACAAGGTCTGACAATAAGTAATGAGACTAATTCCATAAAATTAAAAATAACAGTTGAAGACATAACCTGTATTTATTTTAAAGTAAGCCCCTTGTGCATTGATACAGCAAGTGGCACGATCTAACAAACACTCGAACGACCTTTGTAGTTCTTCTGTTGTTCTTCTGCACCTTAAAGTCGATGCTACGGCCCTTTGGATGTCATTAATATCGGTGAGGAAGCGTCATTTCAATTGCAACTTTAATTTTGGGAATATAAAATAATCCCAGGGAGACAAATCTGGGGAATAGTGTGGAAGGCTGAGAACAAACACTTGTTTTGGGTCCACAAACACTTGTTTTGGGTCCACAAACACTTGTTTTGGGTCCACAAACTCTTGTTTTGGGACCACAAACTCTTGTTTTGGGTCCACAAACACTCGTTTTGGGTCCACAAACACTTGTTTTGGGTCCACAAACACTTGTTTTGGGTCCACAAACACTTGTTTTGGGTCCACAAACTCTTGTTTTGATGATGTCTTTTGGGTACTCAACCCGCTGATGTTTTTGGTCACCAGGCAACGGTACAATCCGGCAAGCAACTTTTTTTCTGCCAAAATCTTGCACTGAAATGTTATGAATGGTTTCTCTATTAACACCAGATTCATCTGCCATCATCCTCACATTGAAACAATGATCTTCTTGTATCCGTTCTCTGACTTTTTCAATGAGTTCATCATTACAAACAGAAATTTGGTGTCCAGGTCTAGGTGCTTAGTAATCATTTCCACACCAGTTTTGAATCGTAAATGCCACCTGAACATTTGTGCACCAGATAAACAATTATCCCCATAAACTTGTTTCATTGATTAATATTGTTTCGATGGCGCTTTTTCTGAGTTTTAAAACAGAATTTACTGTTAGCTTTTTGCTCCTGGTAATTACCTAACAATGCACTTCTGACTAGGTCAACAAAATGGCCTTTTATTTGTTTTTCTGCTTATCGAGCGGCGATGAAAAGTTGCCAGATCATGGATGAAAGCTGCCTCTTTAGATTCTTTGCTTTGCTTCATAGATGACATTTCTGTATTGGACCTAATAAAATCAGTCTCATCACCTAATTGTCGGACCTTGTATGTATATATATATATATACAGTGGGAGTCGCCGCCGATCGGAAGGTCGTGGGTTCGCTCCCTGGAGGAGTTCGGACTTTATTCAGAAATAACCTTGGCTCCCAGGTCGACCCAGCCTTGAGTGGGTACCGTGTGTAGTCCCAGGAAATAGAGGCGTCCGGCGGGATGCTGACCACATCATCCATCTTGTGCCAATTGGTCTATAAACTATAGGTCTCGCCCGGTATGCCCATTCCACCTAAAGGCGTGCAAACGGGTCTTTTACTTTACAGTCTGGGATTTACAAAAAGGTCTTCTCCATAATCGAACCAACACCCATCGATTAAGGAGACGAGCGATCTGATCTTAAACTATCACTGATATATGAATTGTGGTAGGTGTTGGCTCTGAGTGATTTAGCGCCAAACTTCTATGCGCTGATTTTCACAACTGTATGGAGAACCGATCGTTCAGTTATAAATGACAAACTAATAAACATAAAATTGACCTAGCATAACCAACAGTCAAAATACGTTGGAGCTGATCCTGCAACGCCTGTAAAGGATAAGTAAGTTAAGAAATATATTCTGTTTCCAGCTTCTTTACCCAGAAGAAGAAATTCGACATTGGCTACTTGGTTAACGCCATCCTCGGAGCCCTGGTCTCAGTCACAGGTAGCTATGTGTTGTCAGTCACAAAGAGCTATGTGTTGTCAGTCACGGGTAGCTATGTGTTGTCAGTCACATGTAGCTATGTGTTGTCAGTCACAGGTAGCTATGTGTTGTAGGTCACAGGTAGCTATGTGTTGTCAGTCACAGGTAGCTATATGTTGTCAGTCACAGGTAGCTATGTGTTGTCAGTCACAGGTAGCTATGTGTTGTCAGTCACAGGTAGCTGTGTGTTGTCAGTAACAGGTAGCTATGTGTTGTCAGTCACAGGTAGCTATGTGTTGTCAGTCACAGGTAGCTATGTGTTGTCAGTCACAGGTAGCTGTGTCGTCAGTCACAGGTAGCTATGTGTTGTCAGTCACAGGTAGCTGTGTGTTGTCAGTCACAGGTATCTGTGTGTTGTCAGTCACAGGTAGCTATGTGTTGTCAGTCACAGGTAGCTATGTGTTGTCAGTCACTAGTAGCTATGTGTTGTCAGTCACAGGTAGCTATGTGTTGTCAGTCACAGGTAGCTGTGTGTTGTCAGTCACAGGTATCTGTGTGTTGTCAGTCACAGGTAGCTATGTGTCGTCAGTCACAGGTAGCTATGTGTCGTCAGTCACAGGTAGCTATGTGTCGTCAGTCACAGGTAGCTATGTGTTGTCAGTCACTAGTAGCTATGTGTTGTCAGTCACTAGTAGCTATGTGTTGTCAGTCACTAGTAGCTATGTGTCGTCAGTCACAGGTAGCTATGTGTTGTCAGTCACTAGTAGCTATGTGTTGTCAGTCACTAGTAGCTATGTGTTGTCAGTCACTAGTAGCTATGTGTTGTCAGTCACTAGTAGCTATGTGTTGTCAGTCACAGGTAGCTATGTGTTGTCAGTCACAGGTAGCTATGTGTTGTCAGTCACAGGTAGCTATGTGTTGTCAGTCACAGGTAGCTGTGTGTTGTCAGTCACAGGTAGCTATGTGTTGTCAGTCACAGGTAGCTGTGTGTTGTCAGTCACAGGTAGCTATGTGTTGTCAGTCACAGGTAGCTATGTGTCGTCAGTCACAGGTAGCTATGTGTCGTCAGTCACAGGTAGCTATGTGTTGTCAGTCACTAGTAGCTATGTGTTGTCAGTCACTAGTAGCTATGTGTTGTCAGTCACTGGTAGCTATGTGTCGTCAGTCACAGGTAGCTATGTGTTGTCAGTCACTAGTAGCTATGTGTTGTCAGTCACTAGTAGCTATGTGTTGTCAGTCACTAGTAGCTATGTGTCGTCAGTCACAGGTAGCTATGTGTTGTCAGTCACTAGTAGCTATGTGTTGTCAGTCACAGGTAGCTATGTGTCGTCAGTCACAGGTAGCTATGTGTTGTCAGTCACTAGTAGCTATGTTTCGTCAGTCACAGGTAGCTATGTGTCGTCAGTCACAGGTAGCTGTGTGTCGTCAGTCACAGGTAGCTATGTGTTGTCAGTCACAGGTAGCTGTGTGTTGTCAGTCACAGGTATCTGTGTGTTGTCAGTCACAGGTAGCTATGTGTTGTCAGTCACAGGTAGCTATGTGTTGTCAGTCACAGGTAGCTATGTGTTGTCAGTCACAGGTAGCTATGTGTTGTCAGTCACAGGTAGCTATGTGTTGTCAGTCACAGGTAGCTATGTGTTGTCAGTCACAGGTAGCTATGTGTTGTCAGTCACAGGTAGCTATGTGTTGTCAGTCACAGGTAGCTATGTGTTTGTCAGCTATGTGTTGTCAGTCACAGGTAGCTATGTGTTGTAAGTCACAGGTAGCTATGTGTCGTCAGTCACAGGTAGCTATGTGTCGTCAGTCACAGGTAGCTATGTGTTGTCAGTCACAGGTAGCTATGTGTTGTCAGTCACAGGTAGCTATGTGTTGTCAGTCACAGGTAGCTATGTGTCGTCAGTCACAGGTAGCTATGTGTCGTCAGTCACAGGTAGCTATGTGTCGTCAGTCACAGGTAGCTATGTGTTGTCAGTCACAGGTAGCTATGTGTTGTCAGTCACTAGTAGCTATGTGTTGTCAGTCACAGGTAGCTATGTGTTGTCAGTCACAGGTAGCTATGTGTCGTCAGTCACAGGTAGCTATGTGTTGTCAGTCACAGGTAGCTATGTGTTGTCAGTCACAGGTAGCTATGTGTTGTCAGTCAGAGGTAGCTATTTTGTACTATGACTTTTGTGCCGCTTCATTTCCAGATTCCCTTAGTGAAATAATTAGAATTACATATGGTTTGGTCCTTGTGTCTTCTTCTGTGTTGTGTGGCCTTGGTAGTTATGTCTATCCCCGACCCTATTTCGAGTGTACTTTCAGTAATTCATGACACAGATGATCTTAGATTTGGCTTTGTTGTTTACTTAACTCATGTTTCTGCTTCATTGTACCAAAGGTCGGAAATGATCGCCTACGCCAGTCGTAAGGTGCCAATGGTGCTAATGACAGAGACGCGTGAGACAGAGGTTTCTTGAGATGAACCGCTAACAGCGGTTTCCTCGGGTTTTGCAAGACCAAAGCGTAGTCAGCTCCTGAGCTGAAGGTTAACACGGGTCCAGTCAGTGCCTCTTGGTCAATCTTTGTGTGTTGACACGTTGAGCACGTTTCGTTCCAGTCTAGTGTGTTTTAATAAGGAGTTTTATCCCTCACTAGGTGCTTGAGTGACGCTCTAAGCCACTAGTTTTGATGCAATTTACATTTCTCAGCCAACATAATTGACATCTAGCAAACAGCAGTCAGCCAAACCTTTTTCGCCGCTTTGCCTATTATCAGGTTTAAAACTACCCCTGTGCCTACGCCCACGGTGAAACAACCAGTGTCGACGTAAGTCAAATCAAATTGTATCTACCAGTTTAAACTTAGCTGTGAAGCTGTTTATGTGGGCAGAACTGATCGACACCCGAAGAAACGAGTCGCTGTGCACATTCCAGTATTGGTAGGAAAAGCCATGCAAAATAATATTCAAAACAAATAATCGTAATAAATGGAGACACAAAAAAATTGACAGCTTCAGCCTGCCACTGGGGCTTAGCTTTATTTGTGTCCTTGTTCCTGTGCTGTGTTTAGTTTTGGTCCTTTTGGCGTTAAGTTGGTTCATATTTCTTTGTTCGACTATCTTCTTCCGACCAGTGCCTTTTGGTTTTTGCGCTGTCTTCCTGGTTTTGGCTGGTTTGCATGCGAGCGATCACTGATTGTGCCTGGGCCGTCATCTTTCACACCACCTTGAAATCCACAAGTCCGCGACCCAGCGGGTCCAAACACAAGGCCCTTTTCAGGGACCCCAATTTAACATCTTTCTGGTGCTTTTATTATTTTTTTTCGCATATTGCATGTGCTTGTGCGTTTTTTTTTCTTTTTCGTTTTTTTTCCCCCGAGCATTTCTGTTTTGGCCTTTTTTTCCCCCTTCAAATCGTGTGTGTTCAGTGTAGTATTTGCATGCTTTGCTTTGTGGGTAATTGTGTACGTGTCTTGTACAAATGTTGCTATTTGTTTGTATTGTGTGTGTTTTGGCGAAAAGAATACATGGAAAATGTGAATGGCATAAATACAAATATATTCAATTTTTGATCCAGTTTTCTTCTGGCCACATATGGTTTGAGGGAGAAAATGGTAAAGATGCAGTGGAAATATAGATAGGAAGCCCAGAGGGTGCTTGGTGAAATGTAGGCTTATTAGGAAATAAAGTTAGGTCAAGGGAGTGAGGGAGACTGATAGCTTGCTAAGCTTAGCGTAGAGAGTATCTTGTGTTGGTCGTCGCTTTGTCTGTTTCCGCTTCAGTGCAGCATGGTCGGTCGTCTAGTATTATTATGCCGGATACATATCCCTTCTTTTTGTTCTGCTTATGAACTGTTTAATCAGTTTCTGTACAACTGGGCAGTTTCCGACCTGGAGGCATGCTTTAGTTGTCATGTGTTGGTTATTTGCTTGGAAGTAACTAATCAGCTCCTTCCTTTGGTTATCGTGCTTTTTGCAAGATAACAGGTAGTGCTTGGTGGTGTCGTACTCCCAGCATTCAGTACACATAGGGCTGCCTTAGTCTCCAGAGTTTGTTGACTAGTGGAATTTTGGTGGGTTCCTTGATCTGGGACTTTAGGCTGGGTTCCCTAAGTATTCTGAAAGGGTGTCTCCCCTTCTTATTATGTTTCCACTGCAATATCCACTCGCCATTGATGTACTTTTTGATGAGGGATTTGCAATCTTCCTTGCCCCGACGTCAAATATGTGCAAGCTCTGTAGCCCTTTTTTGGCAGCCCGGTCTGCCCACTCAATACCTGGAATACCGTAATGGGCTGGTATCCAGATAATTGAGACGTCGCATCCCTTTTGTTTTAGTTTGGTGTTGGATACTAGGATTAGCTCCTTGATGTCGGGTCTGCTGCATTTGTTGAGTCCTTTCAGGGCCTGCACTGATGACAGGGAGTCTGTGTAGATACACATTTTTGCCGGGGGGGGGGGGGGGGGGGGGGGGGGGGGGGGGGGGGGGGGGGGGGGGGTTTTTCCGCCGCTCTTTCTAGTGCCTTGAGGATCCCGACCAGTTCGGCTGTGCATACCGCCGTGTTGTCTGGCAGTCTGTAGCTTGTTTCTAACATTTGAGTAGGGACGACTATCCCGGCGCCAGCCTCTCCATTCTCGTTTTTCGACCCGTCTGTGTAGACTGCTAGGGACTCAGCCGGTTGGTTGTTTTTGTGGTTTTCGGCTAGTGTTCTAGCTTCGTTGGGCTCTGTTTTTCGGGAGATTAGTTTGGTCAGGCTGGTGTCGGTAGTCAGTAGACTAAGTTCCCACGGGGGCACGTTACGGGTAAATTTTCTGTGGTGCCTTATATCGTCCGCTATGTCCAAGTGCTCAAATTCCCTGGCAGTTGAGCCAGGCTGTCGGTCTTCTGAACTTCTGGATAGGTTTCGTCACACTTTCCCATGGGTATTGGTTGGGCATAAAGGCCTTGGTGGTTGGGTGGTCAGGTTGGAGGACTGTGCTCATCCAGTAGTTGAGTGTTAGCTGTTTTCTTCGCAGCTTCAGTGGGGGAATGCCTAGAGCGACTTCTATAGCTTCTCTGCAGGTACTTGGTCCAACGCCTAAGATAGTCACGAGTGTTTGGCCTTGGATGCTGTCGAGTTTTTTTCAGAGCGTTGTCGCTTGCCGCACCGTACACTATGGAGCCGTAATCTAGGTTCCCCCTGATGAACGCCTTGTAAAACATAACCATCGTTTTCGTGTGAGCTCCATATCCAGTTCCTTTAATTATTCTTAGAATGTTGCAGTATTGTTTGCAGCGTTTTGCTGTTAATTGAACATGCTTGCACCAGCTGAGTTGATGGTCGAGCATCATGCCTAGAAATCTGGTATAGGGTTTTCTCTCGATGGTTTGGCCATTTATAGTTATCCGGCTTTCATATGGGTCGTATCTTCTGACACGTTTGGGAATTAAAACTCACCATGACCGATTTGGCCGCGTTATTTTTGGATTACAAATGAGAATACTGGCCGCAAAGATCACCCCTCTGCAATAGCACGACATCTTTTAAAATCTGGACACGTGGTGACTAAGGACAAATCATTTCAAATCCTTCTTACTTCAACCAATGGCAGAACCCCAAGATTTCTCGAAGCTTCTACGATTCGTCACCTGCGCCCAGAACTCTGTATTCGGAAAGAAATGGTTCTGTCTTTACGGCTGCCCTGGTAAAAAACAGGCAGTCATGTTTGATAGTTGTTGAAACTGTACTTCATTTATAAAGGATTCACTTATTTACTTCATTTATGTAATTGTTACTGTAGTATGCACCTGACGACATACAGCGAAATATGCCAGGCAAAAAATTGTGCAGTCTATTGTTTGTGTCTTTTTTTGTTCAAATTTACAACGGGGAAACATTGCTTTGATTTACTTTTATTTACCACATTTCCTGTTTCATAATCTGTATAGTCTGTGAAACGAACCCACGATCTTCAGAACGTGAGGCTAACAGTTTAACCATCTGACCAGGATGAGACTGACCATCCTGTCATTATGAGTCAAGTTAAAAGTACAGAAGTAGTGCAGGTGTGTGCGTAGAAGACAGGTGTAACATCTGTGATATTATGTTTAAAGCTGTTATATCCCTTCTTAAAGCAAGTGTGCTAAGTGCACGTTACCCGTGATAGCTAAAGGTTAATTCTTCTACATCTTTCATCTCGGACATCCACAAACATTCCTTCAGCATCGTGCCCTTTGATACGTCCCTGGGAGGCAATCATCATCGGAGCAGTGGGAGGCTTTGTCACCATTGGAACTGATGTGCTTTTGGATAAGTTGAAGATTGACGACCCAGTCTCAGCTGTGGCTGTCCATGGTGCCAGTGGCACGTGGGTGAGTAGGTGAAGTTTCGATCTATTTTTTTTTATATCCAGAAATCATGAGTTGTTAACCCTTTGGCTCGGTACTATGGATATCGCAACCCTTCGGCCCTGATTCGATGATAAATACTGTAAATCTGGGGAAAATGTGGCTTTTCTGCCTACCCCCGGGCGTGAACCAGGACCACAAGGAGTTGGTCAGGAAGTCGCGAAGTCAGGCTTAGCCAACTACGCTGGCGAGCCGGGAATACTCAATCTGTAAATGATAACTTAGATCAGAAAGTACACAAAGTGTGATAACCTTGACAAGATAAGCATGGTAGCCTACATACACTACAACACATATTTGTGTTGTTGCATTTATTTCGTGTGTGTGTGTGTGTGGGGGGGGGGGTGTAGGTGTAGCAATGACATTTCAAATTATAGATTGAGTCAAATATTCCTACTTAATTTGTGGAGAAATAAATGGGAGCTTTTGAAGTGAAAAGCAATAGAAAAATGCTCAGAATCCCGTGGACCAGGACTGGTGTAAACATCGACATCCTACAAGATCTGAGCATCGGCAGCACACAGTTGCCTACTTGATCTATGTGAGTCGTACAGGCAATAGTTAGTTCTTTCACAAACAAACGCATTGGTCCAGTGACGTTCTGTTTCTGTCAGGGATTGCTGGCTGTGGGACTGTTTGCCGCTGACGATAAGCTGGAGAATCTGACACAAGGCAGAAATGGACTGATCCATGGTGGGGGATTCTACATGCTGGGGATTCAGGTGTTGACTATTGTCTGCGAGATGTCTTGGTCTGCCATATCAACCTTCATTATACTATATGTAAGTACAGCTTTCCTTATTTAGTCATGTTCATTGGCTCATTATGCAATGAAGAAATACAGCATGTGATTACCAGCACTTACTCATGGCCTCTGAATTCTAAAATAAACAAACAAACGTCAGCACTTACCTACGCGACCGAAAACTGAAAGTGTTAAACGCATTCGATCATAACCTCTTACAATCCCTGTTGGCCTGCTGGGCACTGAGAAGTGCTAATGTAGGCTCTCAGAGAACAGGTTTAGGTACCGTCGATTGGCGGACCATTTGCTTCCCATGTTCCCCATGTGCGCTTTAAGGCCCCATTTTTTAGGGTAAAAGAACAGATCCCCCACTTTTTTTTAAAGCATGTCGTAAAAGACGACTGTCAGGTAATTTGTATCTCCGAAGTCGGTGCGCATCTGTCTAGTGCCAAGAACCAGCAGATGTGCAAAACTGATGCGCACCCAACATTCCAGTCCTGTAACAAGAGGTCCAGGGCTGGACGAATATTCCGCCGGAATCGACAGCCGGTGATTGTCTCAGTGGTGGTGCTGTTGTTAGCTGTCAGGGCAGGCCCATAATTATAGTTTCCATGGAAGGTCATTATTCTTCTGACATAGTTAAACTGTTTTTGATCGTGTTAGTTGTTCGACGAAAGTTTACTCCGATAACATAAAAACTTCTGGTAAAAGTTCATTTACTTTTTCTGTATATTGTAACGGGGAAGTAAGTAAACTTTTAACAAATATCTATGTTTCAACGTATGCTAGTTCAAGCTAGAAAGTGTAAAGACCGTTGTCATCATTTTGTTTTTGAATTCTAGTAAACAGTTACAGCGCTCTAAGTAGCAGTTGTAAGAATACCATAATGTTAGTGTACAGAGGGAATAAGAACTATTACTTGTATCTCGAAAGCTGGAATCTATCGATATTGACTAATAACCAATAAATTGTACTGTTAACTTACAGCCCATCCACAAAACCATGGGACTCCGCATGACCGAGGAGGATGAGATCCTGGGAGCTGATATAGTAGAGCATAACGTGCTCAAGGGAGACTTCACCTCACAGCTGACCTTCACCTCACAGAATGACGCCGTCAGGCCACAAACAACGGTCAACCCGCTGGTGTCCAGCGTCCATAGCCAGCTGGGCGACGCAGACGACAAGAACAAGAGCAAGTCGAAGCGTGATCGTGTGAACCTGAACTCTTTAGTAAACATGAACGGTAATAACTTCAGACGGAGTTCTCTCTCTTGGCTTAGCCACGACAACAGACAAGCGGACAGAGTTGCTCCAAACAATGAACATTTGGTTCATGCATTTCCGGCGTGAAGAGATAACTGCAGTGTAGCAATCACTGATTGAATTCTGCCCTCTTAGGAGGTCAGGTGCTTGTGTATATATACCTTTTGGTTGTGTATATATACCTTTTGGTTTCATTGATAGAGGCAATGGGGCCTGGTTCTCAGCCTCCCCCCCCCCCCCAAATATACATTATTTTTATACGGGTTCAAGTTTTGCGTCGTTAGGTCTTGAAACTATTTTCTTCTTGCTTTCAGCTCTTTATGACCCAAAGGAAAATAGGCTCTTGAAAAACTCCTGATAAGACATCCAAATTACTTGAAAAATGCCAGTCTAGGAAACTACCAGAATTTAGAATTTTAAAGACTGCTGACAAAACTCAGCCTTCAGAGAAGTGTCGTAATGGAATGTATACCGTCCCCTTATGGAGTGACTGGAAATGAGAGAGCTGATTAACTGGCGGGGGAAGGTGCGACACACGTGCAGCCAGGTGTACGAGTCACATACCACCAAAAGAAAAGGATCATTAAACCGACCAGGAAACCACCAGCCCCAGCACAAGACGACTATTTTATTATGGACAGATCAGAAGTCATTATCCTCCTTCTCAGAACAGGACACAACCGATTAGGTAACCAAATGTACAAAAAAATTCAAGATAGGCGTATCAGCCATGTGCACCTGTGGAAAGGTGCCCCAGACAGCAGAGCATGTACTCCAGGACACATCAAGGCAAAACGTTTGGCCAGAACGAACAACGGTGGAACGTAAACTCTGTGGACGACTGAATGAACTAACAACGACAGTGACATTTATACAAGAGACAGAATTGCTGATGTAGACTTTTTTTCAGGCGAACGACAGAAGAAAACGAAGAAGACATTTTTGCTATCGCTTGCAGCTCATTGAGAGCCGTCGGTAGGGATTGCGGCTCACTCCATGTTGTCACCACTTGTTAACCTCAGTCTCTAGTTCTCTTGATCCTTTTGTTGGGAAGGGGAAATGAAGGGGTCATTCCTGCCCTATTTCTGTATGTCATAAATATACACCGCTCAGTCTCACACAGCCACAATTCGCAGTCTGCACACTATGCTAATGTATATATATATATATATATATATATATATATATATATATATATATATATATAAGTGCGTGTGCGTGTGTGTGTGCGTGATTGTGCGCGTGTGTGTGTGTGCGTGTGTGTGTACGTGTGAATGTTTTGTACTAGACTATGAAATTGGCCTCTAAGCTTTTGTATTTTTCTACACTACACTCACATTACGCGTGTTGTTATATGAGCATACCATGATAATACAGTTGATGTCTGAAAGATGAGTGTCTGGAAGAGACGAATGTAAATCGGACCTGCGTGCCCAATTGTGTAGCCCCTGAAAAAAAAATGTTTCCTTTGTTCACTCGTTGTATGCCCCTGTGGGGTTCAAAGTAGACATGATAAAAATATTGTGATGCGGTTGATATTCGCTAGTTCTATTTTATGGCGATTGATCTCATATCTATTAGTCGCTCTGTTATGCGGCAGTAGGTCCAAAATCTTGTAAATCATAAACATACTGAGCCCCAGTAAACATTTTTATGTCAGGATGTTCGTGTGTTGATCTTGATAGATGGTTATAGTTCTCAACATTTGTTAGTTATTCTTCTTTTCATCCTCTTCACCATCATCATCATCATCCCGTTGCACTGACTGCGGTTGGCTCACGATCTGCTATTGACTGATCAGCTCCGTCAATTTTGACTGTCTGATCAGCTCCGTCAACCTTTGATTGTCTGATCAGCTCTGTCAATTTTTGACTGTCTGATCAGCTCCGTCAACCTTTTGACGGTCAGATGCAATGCACTTTGTGATTGCACGCCTAAGGCCTGTCTAGTCAGTCAGGTTCTGCGCCAAGGTCTTTTTCAGTCGGCCATTTTTCTCTTCCCCTCAATTGAAAACTTGAATATTGTTTTTGAGAGACCGTTATTTTTTTTTTATTTTTTTTATATCTGTACCATTAAGTTTTCCGTTTTTGTTTTTCGCTGTTAAAGAGATTCAAGCTTCCAATTCATCACAGGTATTTGTTAGTAAGCCTAGTCGAATTCATGTAGGTCTTTGTAATGTTGAGTGAGTGTACATGCGCAAGGCCGTTCTATAAATTACGGTAGATTTGTTGTGTTGTTGGTAGGCACAAGTTCTTGAGCAATTAATTCTAGTTTATCTTGGTAGGTTTTAGTTTAGGGACATATGCGTCTGGGTGTAGGCCAGCCAGCCAACGTACACATCGCCCAGTCCTGGGACTGGAGGGCAGCTGACAGCTTGCCACACAGTCGATGCAGCTTTTAGCTTGGAAGGAAGAACGCCAGGTAATGCTCAAAATCCGAAGTATTCTAGAAAACCAGGTTGATGATAGACATATATCAAGGCATTTCTCGACACGTTCATATATTCTTGACTAAAACTGTACGCCACCAAGCAGCCCTGAAAAGAACTCTTGCAGTGTTTATGCCATGACCGCCGGAACAGTAACCCATCCAGGCGCCGATGGTAACCTTCAGTAATGTAAACACAAGGTGTATACAAAGGCTAACGTCGTGGAATGAACACCGTGGCAACGTTTACAATCAGCGGCAATCATGGCGTCTATTTTGTAAACGAAGAACGAAATTAAACGTCCTAAACTACGAATACAAACCTCAACAAGGGAAAATGACATGACGTGCAAAAACGTATAAGTCCTTTTCTCTTCTCCTTCGTAGAGTTGACTGCTAATGGTTTCTCTTGTGGTAATCTCCTACTTCTGGGGTCGGTGTGACTGCAGACACTCATGTTTTTGACACCATTTTGTTAGTGTGGCCAAAAAATGTGTTGCACTTTTAATGCTGTGATAATTCATAAAATCTTTAGTATCATGTCATGAAGGCACAATATACAACATTATTTACTATATGTATATCATATACATCTTGTCTACATAAGAATTGATATGTGTAACTTTGTGAGACCAAAATTTGACTTTAAAGATGTTGTTGTCATAACAATGATCTTACTTACTTACTTAGTCGCTCCTCTTCTACCTTGGGGTGTAGAGGTTTGCCAGAGAGATCGCCAGACGTCTCTATCAGCAGTTTTCTTTCTGGCTTTGTTCCATTCCAGTCCTCTGTCAGTCAGGGACTGTCGGATGTTGTCTTCCCAGCGCACCCTGGGTCGTCCCGGAGGTCTGGTTCCCTGGTTCTTAGCCTCCCATGCTTGCCATGGTGGCCGATTTTCTCCCATTCTGCACACATGTCCAAACCATCGTAACTGTGACTGATCCACTCGGGTTAGTAAGGGCT
Source organism: Candidula unifasciata (assembly GCA_905116865.2). Taxonomy (NCBI): domain Eukaryota; kingdom Metazoa; phylum Mollusca; class Gastropoda; order Stylommatophora; family Geomitridae; genus Candidula; species Candidula unifasciata. The sequence goes on from CAJHNH020002924.1 coordinate 334,549, forward strand.
GGGTATCAAGATCTTGACGTATTGTCTGATTGCGGACTTTGTCCCTTCTTGTCACTTGGACCACCTTTCTCAGGTATCTCATTTCCGAGGCCTGCAGCTGGCTTCTGTGAGCTGTTGTCATTGCCCATGACTCACACCCATAGGTCAGGACTGGTACATAGGTAGAGCGGTAAACAGCCATTTTCGTCCTCTTGCCAATTTCTCTTTTGCTAAGAAACCCTCGGTTTATGGCCTGGAAGAGTCTCCCAGCAGCTGCTTTTCGTGTAGCCAGCTCAGTCTTAATGCCTCCATTTTGGTCTAATACAACTCCAAGGTATTTGAACTGGTTAACCTGCTCCAACGCATACTGACCCATCATGATCTGGTGTTTCTTCTCCTCTCTTGAGATCACCATGGTTTTAGTTTTTGGAGACACTGATGGTCATCCCTTTCTTTTCAAGCTCTTCCTTCCAGACAAGTAAGTTGGACTGAAGGTGTGCCTCTGATTTAGCTATCAGGGCCACATCGTCTGCAAAAGCCAGCTCTGATATACAGATTGGTCTCATCTTCCAGTACCCTACAGAGTACTTCTTTGTCTTCTCCTTACAGGTCTTGATGACATCATCCATCATAAGAATGAAGAGGTAAGGTGAGAGAATATCACCTTGTCTAACACCGCTGGTGGTCTTAAATTCTTCTGACTTTTGGTCTGCTGTTCTTACATAATTTCATAACAATGATTCCTGTTTCAAATATACTGTCCTTCTTCGATGTTATGGAAATATATACATGATAATTTTGCACTAAATTAGTTCATTCCACATTTGGAACTAATTTAAGGTGTCTGTGATATCATTTACAAAACAACAACAACAACAACAACAACAACAACAACAACAACAACAACAACAACAACAACAACGTTAACGTTAGAATTCAGTCCTTTATGCTATTCTAAATTGATACATCATCACAACTTGTTTAGAATGACTATTAAAAAGTCTCGATTATGTCGCCCACCACTGGGTATTAGAAGGGTCTGCAGTTATTAACTGAGAACCACTTAACACAACAACAACAACAACAGCAAAAGCAACAACAACAACAACAACAAGTCATGACAAGTAGAGAGTGTGAATCTACTCTCTCCCTTGTTCGCACAACCATATATCTGCACATAGCAGGTTATTTCGTTCTGTTTATTGTTTTGCTAAATGAAACAATTACTTAAAATGAATTTTAGTATTTTTATGCTATGACAGCGACCAAACCGCACATTGAGAATTCCCATGCCTGCTCAGTCCTCCGATGAAGCAACCACTCCAAGGTACTCCTTTTGACGAAAGTTAGTTATCAAGTCTCCTATCTCGGTCTAGAAGTAAGCATATACGTGCTTTATCGTGCTTCACTCCCAGGTCACAGAATCACGTGTCTCATCAGTATCAACTAGCCTCGCCCGCGTAGCGTTGATGATGTCATCTCTGTACGTGCTTCGTCCTGTATGCATTACTTTCCAGTTGGCCAGATCGCTCTTTGACCTTTACGCCTGTGTGTTCAGGTGATTAAAAAAAAACATGCCTCCTAACTCAGACATAGGTAGCTATAACATCTACGTTCATGTGTTAACCTGAGCAACTATTCCATCCACATCGCTATTAGTTGCTTGATCTATATTCTATTTCAGGAAGATATCTAAAAATAACAAAAATCAACAATTAAGTTTTTGTTACACTTTCAAATCTATCCAAGCCACACACAAAACTGATTTCAGTGCTTTTAGCACTATACACGCTTAAGTAATTGACAGGCAGTGAATGGTGACAGCTTGGACTCTAGCAAGGTTCGTTCTGTGAGCTGCAGGGACTAGTAAGAGGACGGAACCGACTTAAGACCACGTAATAGAACACACGGGAAAATACATTAGAGAGACTAGAGCGGACAGAGGACAAGCCATTTACGCCTACCACAATTGTTCTTCTTTCTGCCTTTTACCTCCTTCGGTCTATGCCTATCTTTGTCATATCTGCCAACTATTTCTAGCTTCCATTTTAAAGAAGGTACGTTAGTTCGAATTATGGGGCAGGCAGTATTATGTCAATAGACTTTGTTTTATACTTGAAGAACAACAAAAGATTCTACTAGGAAAAAAAAGCAATAAAACCTGTAACTAATCTGTTCTTGGTCACTCCACGTACAGAGGATTCAGGAACGATAACGTTCAAGCGAAGCCATTCAAGTCTTAGGAAACGTTTCTCAGTTTACCACAGTCGTCTCCCTTAGCATAATAATTTGTTACATTACAGTGCGTGTTCAAGGGCCTCACTGTGCAGTCTGATTTGATTTGATTTGATTCAAGAACCGACATCACAGCACTCGGGGCATTCACACAAGCGCTCCGTCCCCATCTTCAGCAGCCAGCGAAGAGTTCTGATACTAATGGTGCCAGTAGCATTCTGATTAAACGTCCGTCTTGCCTTTCCTCTGAGCCTCGAGCATCTGCCAGAACCTCTCGTAGCCCCTAACTGCATCAATCTCACTACACTGTGGTGATCAATCTGCTCCTCAGAACTGTACAAGCTCTCCCACAATTCACTAACCACGTCTGCCTTATCATGCATCCGTATTCTACAAAGCTGTGCAGAGCCAGCCAGTCTGTCCGCCTGTTCATTTCCCAACCCACCGTTTGGTGAAAAAATCCAGACAATACTCCTCATCCGTGTTTTCCGCAGCGAGGTATGCCACTCTGCACGAAGCATGCCTGTCCTGATCTTCCTCAGCATGCTTTCTGAGTCAGTTACAATCACAATGTGTGTGTGTGTCGTGTTCTCTAGCCAGGGGAAAGCTGCAGTGACCGCCTCCACTTCCATTCTGAAGCTGGATGTTGTGGTATCATATGCTAGGCTCTCCTGCACCAAAAGTCGACCATTAACTTTTGCTAAGAAGCCCCAAGCACTTATTTTGCCTCTTGACACTGAACCGTCTGTGTAAATGATCAAATCTTCTGAGCGAGCATTATCTTGAATTTCTTGCTGAATTTCCACCTGTGTAGCACCTGCTGGCCAGTCTCTGCAATATGTGGAAAAGATAAATAGACATATCAAGCATGTCGTAAAAGACTGCTCAAAGTAGTGTTTCATTCAAAGCTGGAATGCATCTGAAATAAAGCGACGAACCAAAAGTCCTATACAAATAAGCGAGATCTGTAAAACTTATTATAGAACAATACCTAAATTTAGAAGTGGGCGAACTACCAGTCTTTAGCGTGAGTTAACAGCCGGTAAACGATAAGAAGAGTAAAAAGAAGAAGAAGAAGAAGAAGAGGAAGAAGAAGAAAAAGGCATGGCTGTTTGTCCAAATTTTCAGCCTTTGAAATAAAGTTGATTCGTCCGTACAAAATGTCCTTATGTTTGATTATACATCTTTGAATCATTTAGTTTTTTTTTTTTTTTTTGTGTGTCTGTGTATCGAGTTTCAGTCCGAGCGCTTCCTTGACTCTTTATCAGCTATTGTACTTCGCTTTTAACGAAGCTGTCCTCATCTAGACAGACGAAATACGTAACTTATTGTAGCTATTCGATTTAGATTTTCTTTTTGGGTGGGGGGGGGGGGGATGAAAATTCGGGAGGAATGAACTTGAGAACGTCGTAACTGCTAGCAGGTTTGATAGAAAGAGAGCAAGACGAAGATGCTGAGATAAATGCCTAGATGGCCTGGATGGCACGGATGGATGGAGACAAAAACATTGAACTTATCCTTATTTTTGGTGATCGTTTGAGATAGCAAAACATGACAGCCTATGGTTATCGTCGCGGCAGATGATGATAACGACTGCTCTTTTCCTGCGATAAAAATGATCTTTAGTAAATGGCAAACGGAACATGTGTGTCTCCTTGTCTGTTTCCCAGTCCTGACTGTTATCCAAGGGGCGTGCCCTGCTCCAGCAAAGGGCTTGCCCTGAGGTCCTGCCCAGGTTGGGTTCTTCCGGCATGACTCAACTGAAATTTAACACACAAACTATCATCCATTTATTTTTGTGGTGAGCTCTTCACCGACGTGTCTAAATTCGATTCTCCTCTAAAATGATGTCTAAATCGCACTTGTAACTTCATTGCCGTAATCAAGAAAACACACATATCCATTATTGTATCTGTTTAATCAAGAGAAAATATGTACACACTATTCCGCGTCACTTTAACACAGACAATCGTTGAGCAGTTCGAGCTGGCCCACGAGCAACTCGGCTGTGACTCCAGTTTCAAACACCATAAACGCACACAGACAGAAATGCATGACAGTCCACAGGTGTCGTCAAGTCTACACATGAACCGTTACGTCACATCATTAAATGTCATGTATAGTTAACAAGTCTGTTGAGGCTCTGTTCAAACCTAGTTCGAGAAATCCATTCAAGATACTGATCGGCTTCCACAGAAGCGAAGAAATCAAAAAGAGTTGAGTTGAGTTGATATAAAAACCGACATCACAGCATTAGGGACATTCTCACAAGCGCTCGGTCCCCATCTTCAGCAGCAAGCGCAGACTTCCAGTACCTATGGTGCCAGTAGCATTCTGATGAAATATCCGTCTTGACTTTCCTCTGAGCGTCGAGTGTCGACCAGAACCGACGTCACTTCCTGCTGCATCGCTCTTATCGGACTGTGTTGATCAGTTCGCTCCTTAAACTGTTAACGCTCTCCTACACGGCCCTAACTACCTCCGCCTTGTCATGCATTCATATTTCACTAAGTTGTGAAGTGCCAGCCTGTCTGTCCGCCTGTTCATTTCCCACAACACCGGCGCGAACTGGAGAAAAATTTACAGAGAGTAGTCCTCACACGTGACAATAGTCCCCACCGGTGACCTCATCGCTTACTGAGTCAGTTGCAATCACGATGTGTACACTCTGCACCGCCTCCACCTCCATTCTTAAGCTGGATACTATGGTATCATATGCTAGGCTCTCCTGAACCAAAAGTCGACCATTAGTTTGGGCTTAAAAACCCCAATTACTTCTTTTGCCTCTTGACCCTGATCTGTCTATATAAATAACCACATCCTCTGAGCGAGCATTATCTTGAAATACCTGCTGAATGTCCACCTCCGTGACACCTGCTGGCCACTCTCTGCACTCCCGGTGTAAAGAGGAAGAATTCAGTAGTGAACAGAGAATACATACGCTTCTTGTTGCAACAGGTGCTCTAATTACAAAACGCCGAGATGTCAGGCGATCATTTCGCCAACTATCCCATGATAGTGAACTTTCAAGCACAGGGTGATCTGATCTCATGTGTCCACGTCGACCTGGTCGAGGCTTGCCTTATAGTTGAAATGATTCACTTTTCCAGAAAAGAACCGAAAGTCAACAAAACATTAATCCAAACGAAGACAGCTCCACAACCAAATGCACGGCCAATGTGAAACCCCATTTTTAGACCACATGTCTGAATCCCAGTATAGCCACTACAGCTTTACATTTTTCAAGTTGTTTAGTGTTTTCCTTATTTATATTTTTCTCTGACTTGTTTGCATGAGCAGCAATACTTGTGACTGTAGTGTTCAATATATCTCAATGGCATTACAGATACTCCAACAGTTGACAAGGGCAGTGTGACAAATACACGAGTATTGCAACTGCAATAATTCGAATCCACCCTTTGTGTGAGTGTGGGTGGGGAGGTGTGTGTGTGTGATGTATGTGTGTGGGGTGAGTGTGTGTGTGTGTGAGAGAGAGAGAGAGTGTGTGGGGTGAGTGTGTGTGTGTAGGTGTGTGAGAGAGAGTGTGTGTGTGTGTGTCAGTGTGTGTGTGAGAGAGAGAGAGAGAGTGTGTGTGTGGGGTGAGTGTGTGTGTGTGTGAGAGAGATAGTGTGTGGGGTGAGTGTGGTGTGTGTGTGAGAGAGAGAGAGAGAGAGTGTAGCCTTATAACTTGTTGGCTTATTGCAGCAACATGTATTATGACTAGTCAGGTTTTACATTTATTACTTCGACATCTGCAAATTATTGCAATGTCTGTAAATTGTCTTGTTTTTTTACGCCCACCTTTGCTACGTATTACTGTGTTAATTAATTCACTGAATGAAATTATTTAGTTTGTTAGTAAGTCGACGTATTATCCCATTGAAACTCGAACTATTCGTTCAATAAGCGCTTTGGATTCTCTTCTCAGTAGATCCTGCAGCCTGTAGTGGTTGACACCAGTTGTGTTTTATTCTTCTTTGACTTCCTTCATATTGCTCTTGATCGGCCACACTCTTTTTAACTTGCTGTTCTTGCAGTCTGGTTGCAGATCCACAGTCACTCAGCTCTCGCAAAGGAAGTGCACCTCAGAGCATCGTCTATTTGCGTGTGCACAATGACCAGATGTCCTTCTCTTGGTTTAGTATGACCATCTTCTGGCTGGGAGAGTTTGAAATGACGAATGTTTTCCTAGAATTACTTTGTGTCAGATTTCCTTTAAATTTTCTTAATCCCATTTGGGTTTTCTAAAGGTAGAGCTAACAAATCCATAAGTATTTATATTTAGTACCAGCCAAGCCATGTGTCATTTTAGTATTTATTGTTGTAACGGTTTCATCGACGGTTTGTAGAGGCGGACCAGCGGACTTTGTTGTAGGCAGATGAACGTGGGGTTTTGTTGTCATCGGCAGTGTTCGTTAACTCGTAGGCGTCGGTGGACACGCCACTGGCTGGGGTTCGGTAGTAAGCGGCCGAGGAATACTCACGAGATCGCGTACTACCGTTGTAAATAAGCTGTCGACTGTTGACCGTGGTCCGAGCTGGACACAACTTGAGATTCTTCACATATTGTAGATTGATACTAAACAGTAGAAAGATGTACGGGTTTACCGCAGAATTTGCCACAGCGATACCACCTAGAAGGGCGTATACACCTTTGCTGAGTTTGGTATGGTCGCCATAGGATATGATCATTTCAGCAAAGAAGTATGGCAGTCCGCACACGATGAAGCAGCTCACAATAACCACAGTCATCTTCAAGGTCTTGTACTTGGCGCTGTGTAGAGTAGCCGATGTCGTGTTGCTGGTCAGATGTATCTTTCCTGGCTTGAAGCTCTGGCGTTTGTTGGTTCGACTGTCGGAGGCTTTCCGGGCAATCTTGAGGAAGATCCTCACGTAGCAGATGATGAGGATGACCAGGGGGATGAGAAAGTTGACCAGGGTGGCGTACGTCAGGAAGGCTTGGCGATGGAAGATGGGCTTAGAGCGGAAAATGTTCTCGCAGACTGTCTGGTTCTTGGACTCATCGTACCTGACGTGGAAGACGTACAGTAGAGGGGTGGAGCAGAGAAGGGCTATACCCCAGGCTAGAGACACCATACCCAGCACCTGCAATACAGGCATGTCATAATTACATCAGATAAGGGCGTATTAACAACTTACACATAGACTGTAAGAAAATCTACCGATTTACAACGTATTTACAACTTACACATAGACCGGCAGAAAAATCGACCGATTTACAACTCACATATTGGTTAGTTCCGTATCCTTTACAGGACGTTGCAGAACCAATCCCAGCAGCCCCTGGCTGTTGTGTGGTTTCTCTAGGCAAATTTACAGTAGTTTGCCATTGCTTTCTTGACGGTCGGCTCCCTGATACCACTGTTGAACCCAACACAAGGCGCATAGCCCGCAGCTGGGATCGAACCCGGCACCCCGGCATTACGAAGCGTTCGAATCGACTTAGCCACAGAGCCGATTCAACTTACATATAGATAAGAAAAATATACCGATTTGCAACGTCTTTACAACTTACACATAGACCGGCAGAAAAATCTGACGAGTTACTACTTAAATATAGACTGTGAGAAAATCTACCGATTTACAACGTATTTACAACTTACACATAGACCAATCTACCAATTTACAACATACCAAAAGGACAAGAGATAACTATACCGATTAGGACGGTACTCATTGTGACAGGAGATAAATATACCCATTTACATCTTACATGTAGATAAATGTAACGATTTATAATGTCATTATTAGAATTTCTATTCTCCTCAGACTGTAATATTAACCAGAGACAACATTGCAGACATAGATAATATATTTCAAGCGAATGAAAGAAGAAAACGAAGAAGACCGTAATAATCTATATACCTATCCGCACTCCTGAAACGTTCCCAAAGGGCCCTCACAAAATCTAGCTTGTCATACTTCTATTTACAACCAAGTGGTGCAGAACCGACCAGTACATCTACCTGCTCATTTTCCTACACACCGGCACAACCTGGAGAAAATATCCTAAGGATGCTAACTACCCGGGACCTCTGAATTTAAGCCTGCCACTCTGCATGAAGCATGCCTGTCTTCACCTTTCTCAAAAGGCTCTGTGAATCATATACTGACGTCACCTGGGTGTAGGTTTTCATTAACCAGCTCTTGCATCTTCGGTCTGAAGTAACAATCACTCTTTGCAAGGCTGTGTTTATGGGAGATTTATTCCACGTCATGCGCTATTTTGTCAGTTGTACAAGCAATTCTGATCGTGGATTCTGTCTGTGTCATTCATGAGCTACCAGATGTCTCTTGCTATCCCCCAAGGTCTCATACAGAAAATGATCCCTGTCAGTTGCGTCTCGCCGGTACAATGACCCAGTAGCATCTTTGATATACAGACAGCAATGCAAGTGTGGGCCGCATGAACGTGATTGGCGTGTCTCCTGTACAAAACGAATCGCTTGGCTTCATTTTGTCTGTCCGCTAGCTTGTCTGTTTGGGTGTGTCTTGAAGTTAGCTTTGCGAAACAATACATTTCCATTCATGTCCGTCGTGATATATATATACTGTTGAGAATGCATCTGTAATATAAATAGTGTGACTGCAGTTGAGCTGAAAGCAGACTAAAAAGCTAAAAAAAAAAAAAAAAAAACGCAAAAAACAAAATCGGGCGTTTCGGAATAAGTCTTCATCGACAAGTGGCAAAAGAAGAAAATGGGACATCATGGACCCCAGCCCTGGCTCTTGAAACAAGTTGACTATAGGAGAATCTACAAGAATACTTGCATATGCAAATGATATTATTGTTGTAAAAGAAAATGAACTAGAGACTGTTAAAACACTGACTCTCTTTAAAGAAGCAGCTCACAAAATGAGACTAGTTATTAATCAAGATAAGACAGAATGCATGATAATAATAAGACAGGAAAATGATATAAACTCTGGCCACACACAAGTCTATAATATGAAAATCAAAGGAACGGATTCATATAAGTATTTTGGTGAAAACAAATAGAGCGAACAAATAGAGTCTAGAATGTCTGAAGCAATAACGAAATTCATAATTTGTTTAAATCACCATTGATCGCTGTCATAATGAGATCTAAAAGATTGAAATGGCTGGTATATTGAGAGAATGTCAAATGACAGAGAGGTACAACTTTATACACAAGGGATCTGAATGGTGGCAGACCATGAGGTAGACCAAGAAGACGATGAAGAGATCATGTCCAGACATACTTTCGAACACTTAGTGTCACTAACTGGAAAGAGAAGGCAAACCAGAGAGATGAATGGAGGCGGGTGATATCTGCAGCAATGAATCTCAAGGGCTCAAAGCTCTGAAGAGGAAGAAGAGTTTACAAGGTAAGAACGACGCTGACAATAAACCACAACGGAACATAAAATGGAGGAACAAGGAGAGATGCTGCGAAACGAAACATGAAAAAGTAACATTATTTACAAAGACAGCCTAGCATTTGTCTTCAGTTTCTGTTGGTTTAATTTATTCATGGCCGACGACTGCACACAGACGTGAATGCATAATGTACCAACCTACAGCTCGTACTCTCTGGACGACATGACTACTGATACCTTTCCCAAACCTCTCTGTACCGATGGCGTTCTGACTGTGCTAGGGCTATTCTGAATAAAATTTCCGTTTGTGGTTACCATCGACCTTACAGATGGAATATATCTCAACTTGGTTCCCTGCAGACAGAGCAGTTATCTTCATCGTCTCCTTGTGGGATGTAATTTTTCGTTATTTTAAAGTCTCGCCCTGGCTTTTGCGGCCAATATAACGCAGCCATAAATTTAGTCTAATGGCTTAAACACGGTTTCTAGGACCTCTCCACGGGTGATCCACATCCACGTGGTGGCACTTTGTGTCATCGGGTGTTTATCGAATGTGTGATGTCCTGGTGGGGTCGAATGTACTACTACTACTTCTACTACTACACAGCAGGACGGAGAATAGTGCGCTTGCCTGACGGTTCGGTGGTCGTAAGTTCAGTTGTAGTAGGCGGTGCATGGAGACCATGGAGTTATGTCCCTGGTTTTGGAAACAGCGATTGCTATGACTGTGGAGTTCAATGCGCTAGTGACAGACAGTCTCTGCCACACACACCACATAAAAACGTTGATATTCTGTTATCCTGAGAATGGCTTTTCTCTCAGAGATCTCCTCTCTTTACATCTTGCTGCGTTTGGCCTCATTCAAACGGCGATAGCCCGTCTTTTACCGTCTGCCTCCGAAGGAGTCGGTCTGTAGCTGATTTTTCCTAACTCGTTAAACTCAATTCCCCATTTGAAAATGGTTTTTAAGTTGAGCTAACAGTCACCTCGACCTACCTATGAAACAGCCTTCTAAGAAATGTTAACGAAAGTAAAGGGGTCCTCGTGGTATTGAGCGTACCACTCATGAAGTTCGGAGTGGTCAACAAATCATAGAGCTGACACAACATGATATCGTCTCAAAACAGTTGGTACGGGTCACATAGGTTGGAAGTGTTTTTTTCTGTCACTTTTTTTTTTTTTTTTTAAGATTTTTATGCTCTAAATGCCTGTTCTTGCTCTTGATGGTGTGTTGTTAGTTAAGTTGAAAAGTTAGCGTCAAGACGATTGACTTCTTTGAATTTGATTATGCCATGAAGTTCGATCTCTCTCTCTCTCTCTCTCTCTCTCTCTCTCTCTCTCTCTCTCTCTCTCTCTCTCTCTCTCTCTCTCTCTCTCTCTCTCTCTCACTCTCTCTGTATGTGTGCATAGTGGCTAGCCGCTGGCCAAGAGTGACACTCACAATAGGAACTTGCTTCACAGCCCCTGCGAAGATCCCAGCAATTTGCTCTGAAACCATTCTTCTGAAATGAACGATGTCTCCCTAAAATGAACTCACCGCTTTCAATGCGCGAAGCAGATGGTGTGACCACCTCGTCACGGAAAAGAATACTATGAAATATGACTCGCATAGATTATTACTCTTCATCGCTCTTTTACATCGGAGAGCAAACGTAAACATAAACATCCATTATCTGAATCCTCAGATGGTGCTAAATTTATCAAATATGGTCATTTAAACAAGATACTACTAACGTGCTCTTTAAGAAAAATGAATAGAATATCATAGAGGGATGGACAAATAAACGAAGCAGTCCTCGTCAAGACAGATGAAAGTTGTAAACCTATTAAAGCTAATAGACGTAGATTATCTGTGTTTTCTGACGTAGATTGTCTGTGTTTTCTGACGTAGATTGTCTGTGTTTTCTGACGTAGATTGTCAGTGTTTTCTGACGTAGATTGTCTGTGTTTTTTGACGTAGATTGTCTGTGTTTTCTGACGTAGATTGTCAGTGTTTTTTGACGTAGATTATCTGTGTTTTCTGACGTAGATTGTCTGTATTTTCTGACGTAGATTGTCTGTGTTTTCTGACGTAGATTATCTGTGTTTTCTGACGTAGATTGTCTGTGTTTTCTGACGTAGATTGTCTGTGTTTTCTGACGTAGATTGTCTGTGTTTTCTGACGTAGATTATCTGTGTTTTCTGACGTAGATTATCTGTGTTTTCTGACGTAGATTATCAGTGTTTTCTGACGTAGATTGTGTTTTCTGACGTAGATTGTCTGTGTTTTCTGACGTAGATTGTCTGTGTTTTCTGACGTAGATTGTCTGTGTTTTCTGACGTAGATTATCAGTGTTTTCTGACGTAGATTGTCAGTGTTTTCTGATGTAGATTATCTGTGTTTTCTGACGTAGATTATCTGTGTTTTCTGACGTAGATTATCTGTGTTTTCTGGACATCTGATGAGACACAGTGGACGTGAGAACTCAGTAACAACTGGCAAGACTGATGGAAAGAGAGCAGGAGCAAAGCAATGCGATAAATACCTGAATGGTCTGACTGCACTGATTGGGGGGAACAAAACGTTGAGATTATCTGTGATTCTGGTGATCCTATCAGATGGGGGAATACGTTAACCTACGCTTAACGGCACGGCATATGATGATGATGATGATGACTACTGGTGTAGAGATCGTAAAACTCCTAGCAAAAATCATCTGCATGTTTATACACATGACCCTTAAGGTCTTGCAGCGACTTGGTTTCCGGTCAGAGGACCCATACAAAGCAACAGTTTGCTAATCATCCACCCAACTATCCATCCTTCAGCCCACCCATTTCTATAACAAAGATAAACATGAATAGACAGCAATTTCGTAGATGGACTTACATGACTGACTCAAAATACGCAGATAGATTATAGAACTAAGAGAGACAACCGCATATCAATCACCGCGCATTGATAGAAGTCTATGAAACCTCAATGTCCCGAATTGAGTAGACTCAAATTGAAGGCTGCAGCAGACAAGGCTACGTCATGGTCGCCAGCTTTCTAGCCAGTCTCTGGACTTGGAGGCTTACCTCTGAGGTTTATGACTAGTAATCCGGACGTTGATTTCCAATAGTTTCGGCGCCATGTGATTTCTTACAGAAGTGCCGCCTATAAATCACGTGGTCATCGATCACTTCGGAAGTTTATTTTCAACAGTTCTCAAGCTTGTTTGTTGTTTCTGAAACTTCTAATCGATACTCAGTTTAGAAACAGCGAGGGCTTTGCTTGTTGCTCATGCATTCCAAGACTGGGTTCAGAGCACAGTTGTGGCCTGTATGCATCAGATGTTGACTTGCTGGCACCATTAATACCTAAGAAATCGTCTTCAGTGTTCAGGGATATGTGCAAAGTTAGGATGCGACAAAGGGACATAGTCAAATCACCATATAATGGCAAGCAAACAAAAAAAGCATTATGTTGACTGGTGACGAGAAATGACTCTTGAGTCTGACGTTATTTGGAAGAAACAGGTTCAAATCCTTGTTTTATTACTAACTGTTCATCATTTCTATATAACCATGTCTTCTAATTCGTACTCATTTATTTATTTAAATAAGCGTATTTATTTATCAATCGCTTGCAGAGCTAGAATAAGTAATCCTGATGAAGGAATGGTGGAGAGAACAAACCAACACTAAACATCCACAAGACCCCACCAGCAGACTCAACAGAAAGTAACATAAAACAATTTAGCCTCTAGGAACATGACACTACAGGCTCAACTACCACGTCCATAAAACACAGGCTGTACAGTCGCAACAGTGTGCCTGTTAAACAGGACCACAAACACCTGAGCACATTCTGCAGACTTGCCAACTCTACCTACAACTTAAAAAAAAAAAAAAAACTGGCCTCAAGAGTAAATTGGGCAGAGCAAGCTATGGAGAAGGACCTGCTGCTGACATGCGAGTTCATAATGGCAACCCATCTGATGGTCTGACCTGTGCATACGAAACCGATCGCTATGAAGAAGAAGAAAAAAGTGGCTAAAGCCCTCAGACAACCTATCCTGCACATTAGAAGAGGAGAGTCACATTACTTTTACTATGTGACAAACTAAAACATGATGTGACCCCTGGAAAGATGTGTGGAACGACAGAAAAGAAAGACAACGGGGGAAGATTGTTCACAGCGTTTTATCATGTCATGAATGGATGTCAGCAGATACACTGGTGCATTTGGTTGGAGATCATTGGTTGTTGAGAAACATAGTCGCTCCCACCAGTCGACTATACACTTGACGAGGATGATAGTGTATTTCTCATGCTAGTTCGATGGCTGACGAGTAGACACGGTGAGACCTCCCGAGAACATACTGAGGAGAATAGTGTTAATCTGTAGATGACCGTTCACATAGCTATTATCTAATGTAATCTTACAAAGATAACTCTCTCATACACCAACTTGAAGTATTATTTTTCTTCCTGATAAGCAACATTCGTTTCTTCAAGATCACCTGAGCCTAAACTGAACCACAGAGCACGCTTAGGGAAGTAAATACGTCAAAATGAAACGGACTTCATCACAAGCGAGTATCGCTCAGTCGTTTTAATTGCAGCAAGCAATACTTACATCAGACCATACAGTAGTTGGTTGACTTGTCTACATGACCTGCACAGCTTAGATATACTACTAAGACCGGACAATATAGTAGTTAGTTGACCTGTCTATATGACCTGCACAGCTTAGACACCATACATGTACCAAAGAACATAGTAGTTAATTAGCGTCCCTGCATTTTCTGTGCAAATTACACACAATACAGGGACCAGAGAACACATTAGTTAGCACGCCTACATGTTATGTACAACTTATACTCAAACCATGGACCAGACAATACAGTCTTGGCTGTATGTCCTGTTGTTGTTGTTCCGAATTTCCTGTGGAACTAGCCAATGCTGTAATTAGTAGACATAACCTATAACAGGCATCAGAACCAAATGGGAAGTAAACGCATCCGGCGTGATACAGCTTCATCACCCCTCGAATTATGACTAGTCTAGAAATATGGATTATTACAAGTAGCGGCATCTCTGACGTAGGTCTTGCGAATAAATTCCTAATTTCGAGATAGGTTAGTTGCGCATCCTTTACAGGACGTTGCAGAACCAACCCTAACAGCCCAAGGCTGCTGTGTTGTTTTTCTAGGCAAATGTACGTCCAGTAGTTTGACATTGCTTTCTGGACTGTCGGCTTATTTGATACCACTGTCGAAACCAACGCACGGGCATGGCCCGCAGCTGGGATCAAACGCCGCATCCCGGCATTACGAAGCGTTCGCATCGACTTAGCCACAGAGCCGACAATTTCGAGATACCAGATCAATTCCAACTGCCGTAGATTTGCAGCAGGCCTCCTTGTACTGTTTTTGACATTGACATGTAGGGTAGAACGATCAGTGGGCAATGGCAAACTACTCAACGTTAAAATGCCTAGTGACATTGCAAACTGTGAACTAATTAGAAACTGTTAGTTAACAGATTCACAGAATCATGTAACATATACATTAAATGTAAATCACAACTACTAGGTCTACAAATTCCTCAAGGAAAGACAAAGATAATTAAAATAAACTAGGTAAATATTAGTGTCATTTCTTTTAACGGTATCTCACTGCAAGAAGTGGAGTAATGCGTCTGTCTGGGCATCATTGTAGTAAAAGACTGGGGAACTGACAGAGATTTTAAAATACACTAACAAAAGGCAAGAGGAGCTAGCATAGCACTATGACATTTGTTGAGCTAAAAAAAAAAGTTAAACTAATGCTACACATACATTTTGATACAAATGATAAGTCACTACTGTTGTGTGGAGCTGAAACACGGGGAACAATTGAAACTATTACTAATAAACTAAAAACATTCATTAACTGATGCCATCGCAGAACAGACGGAAGTAATGGTATGATAGAATCAGTAATGTTGAGCTTCGTGAGAGAACTAAACAAGTTCAAGCGGACAAGAGGTGAAGAAAAGACGCTGGCGTTGGATAGGACCCGTGACAAGGAATGCTGAGAACGATACAACAATAATGTCGTTACACTTGATCCCACAGTGGCGTAGAAACAGAGGCTTAACATTTTTTTCGGGGGGGGGGGGGGGGGGGGGGGGGAAACCGCTGGAAAGAGAGCTATAGAGTGAGGTTTAACTGATGGGGTAAACATTTGGAAGTGATGCATGCAACAGCAAAAGTGATGCATACAACAGCAAAAGTGATGCATACAACAGCAAAAGTGATGCATACAACAGCAAAAGTGATGCATACAACAGCAAAAGTGATGCATACAACAGCAAAAGTGATGCATACAACAGCAAAAGTGATGCATACAACAGCAAAAGTGATGCATACAACAGCAAAAGTGATGCATACAACAGCAAAAGTGATGCATACAACAGCAAAAGTAATGCATACAACAGCAAAAGTGATGCATACAACAGCAAAAGTGATGCATACAACAGCAAAAGTGATGCATACAACAGCAAAAGTGATGCATACAACAGCAAAAGTGATGCATACAACAGCAAAAGTGATGCATACAACAGCAAAAGTGATGCATACAACAGCAAAAGTGATGCATACAACAGCAAAAGTGATGCATACAACAGCAAAAGTGATGCATACAACAGCAAAAGTGATGCATACAACAGCAAAAGTGATGCATACAACAGCAAAAGTGATGCATACAACAGCAAACGATGTAACGGATATGGCGCGACTTGGTTGAGGGTCTATGCACTACTGAGAATAGAAAGCAGCAACAGCAGAAGAAGAAGAAGAAGAAGAAGAAGAAGAAGAAGAAGAAGAATAAGAAAGAAGAAAAGAAGAAGAAGAAGAAGAAGAAGAAGAAGAAGAAGAAGAAGAAGAAGAAGAAGAAGAAGAAGAAGGAGGAGGAGAAGGAGGAGAAGAAGAAGAAGAAGAAGAAGAAGAAGAAGAAGAAGAAGAAGAAGAAGAAGAAGAAGAAGAAGAAGAAGAAGAAGAAGAAGAAGAAGAAGAAGAAGAAGAAGAAGAAGAAGAAGAAGAAGAAGAAGAAGAAGGAGTAGAAGAAGAAGAAGAGAAAAGAGAGAAGAAGAAAAAGAAGAAGAAGGAGGAAGTAGAAGAAGAAGAAGAAGAAGAAGAAGAAGAAGAAGAAGAAAGAAGAAGAAGAAGAAGAAGAAGAAGAAGAAGAAGAAGAGAAGAAGAAGAAAGAAGAAGAAGAATAAGAACAAGAAGAAGAAGAAGAAGAAGAAGAAGAAGAAGAGAAGAAGAAGAAAGAAGAAGAAGAAGAAGAAGAAGAAGAAGAAGAAGAAGAAGAAGAAGAAGAAGAAGAAGAAGAAGAAGAAGAAGAAGAAGAAGAAGAAGACGAAATGAAGAAGAGAAGAAGAAGAAGACAGAGAAGAAAAAAAAAGAAGAAGAAGAAGAAGAAGAAGAAGAAGAAGAAGAAGAAGAAGAAGAAGAGAAGAAGAAGAAGAAGAAGAAGAAGAGAAGAAGAAGAAGAAAAGAAGAAGAAGAAGAAGAAAGAGAAGAAGAAGAAGAAGAAGAGAAGAAGAAGAAGAAGAAGAAGAAGAAGAAGAAGAAAGAAGAAGAAGAAGAAGAAGAAGAAGAAGAAGAAGAAGAAGAAGAAGAGAAGAAGAAGAAGAAGAAGAAGAAGAAGAAGAAGAAGAAGAAGAAGAAGAAGAAGAAGAAGAAGAAGAAGAAGAAGAAGAAGAAGAAGAAGAAGAAGAAGAAGAAGAAGAAGAAGAAGAAGAAATCAACTGATTATCCTCACTGCAATCCAATCCTTAAATCCATACGAATCCCTTTCTGAATACATACTATTACTTCTACGTTCTGAGCTTGATTTAATATGTTTCTTAGGCTTACTAAAATCCCACTCTTGTTACTGTTACAGAATAAATGTGAACTTCATTACTGCGGTTGTGAAATTGACTGTCTTTCTAAGAGACGCTGAGATACACATTGAAATGTGCACTTTAACCCTGAAATTTAATCGGATCATTCAGATTTAACTGTACGTAGAATGGCCAGGGTTAAACGCATCCATTCTGGTCCGAAACCTGTTTACGTTCCTATAGAAATGGGTGTATTTGTGCCTTTGTTGAAGCAGCCATACGGCCCTTACAAGGATAAAAATGGGATCTAGCCTTCTTTTGTGAGTGAGCGGTGATCGATGCTCGCGGGCGCATGTCATTGAATGGGCATTGAACCAAGGGTTAGATGCACGAGATGAACTGTTTCCGCTTCTCGAGGACAAGACACATTAATATTGCTGGGTACAGCTTGTCGCTTCTTCATCATTGATAACAGTCACGGCAAATGCACTTTTTCTTTGATTTTTCTATACCAAACAGTGTATGATATATCGTTCACTTACTTCTTCATTGACAAACCGACTTTCAATTTTCCTATCGACTAATGAATTTATTCGTCTTTTTCATCTTTCGTTCGCCTGAAATAAGTTATCGATAGCAGCAGTTTTGTCCCCTGTGTACATCTAACTGTTGTTTTTAATTCATTCAGGAGTCCGTGGAGTTTATGTTCTAGTGTTGTTCTTCCTGGCCACAAGTGTTGCCTTGATGTATTATAATCGGTGCAGTCCTGCAGTACGTGTTCTACTGTCTGGGGCAACTTTCTAGCTCAGCTTTTGTGTACACTTAGTTTCGTACTCAATTGTGCTGGGACGCAGAATATTGGATTTTTTTAACAGTTCATAACAGAGCAATCTTTTTATGTTTGAGGATGGTGGTCTTCTGATTGATTTAATCATCTTTTCCTTTATATGGTATATAACAATACATCCAGATGCTCTTTTGACGCACCTTCTCCTGCCAATTGATCAGCTCCCTCAGTTCCGGGCACTCCATAATAAAACAAGGGACAGTATCCCCTGCCTTGCCACTTCAAGTAGTCATCTAATAGTTTTCCAGCCTGCAGTGCTTCAAGTTATATTTTTGTATCTGTCAGTATAGCTACAGAATGTAAGCCAGGTTTGCTATTTAGTCATGTATACGTTCCTGTGTTAGTTTCAAAGATATGCCAGTAGTGACGTCGAAGATTAGACCCTAATGTCAGCGCATTACTGCTGTATGGAGCAGAACATAGACAACCGCACACATTTCCTTGACCAATGGCTTTCATTCTTCCTGACTGACTTTCTACCCCACCAGGACATCACACAAGCGATAAACACCCGATGACACAAAGTGCCACCATATGGATGAGGATCGCCGTGGAGAGGTCCCAGAAACCGCGTTCAGACATTTGGCCATATTTATGGCCTGCCTATATTGCGGCCCCTGGCAAAAGCCAGGGTGGGGCTTCAAATAACAAAAAATTTCGTCCTAAAAAGGTCGAAACTGAATATCTATCATTCTTCCTAATGCTGAGACCCTTAAATACAGTTTTTCATGTAGTCGTGACCGCCAACCACACAGTTATTTTCGTTGCTACTTCATAACTTCAAAATATATGTGTTTTGTAATGGTCTCTGGGGCCCCTGTAAAAGGGTCGATCCACCCACCAAACAAACATACCAAAAAAAAAAAAAAAAATGTCGCGAAATAAGTTTGAGAACCGGTGTATGAAACTCTTCTGTTGCTGATCTCTCAGCCAATAGCGGCAAGTAGGCAGCCATTGCAGAACTGTATCACCCAATGTTGTCGCTGGGTCATTTGCCACGAGCGGCCAGCGACCACGTTCACAAAACCCACTAAATGTCTGCCGTCCGGAGCTCAACATTCTTCTTACAAACTAAATGTCTGCCGTCTAGAGCTCAACATTCTTCCCACAAACTAAATGTCTGCCGTCCAGAGCTCAACATGCGTCTCACAAACTAAATGTCTGCCGTCTAGAGCTCAACATTCTTCTCACAAACTAAATGTCTGCCGTCCAGAGCTCAGCATTCGTCTCACAAACTAAATGTCTGCCATCCAGACCTCAACGTTTGTCACACAAACTAAATGTCTGCCGCCTAGAGCTCAACATTCTTCTCACAAACTAAATGTCTGCCGTCCGGAGCTCAACATTCTTCTCACAAACTAAATGTCTGCCGTCCAGAGCTCAACATTCTTCTCACAAACTAAATGTCTGCCGCCTAGAGCTCAACATGTGTCTCACAAACTAAATGTCTGCCGTCCTGAGCTCAACATTCTTCTCACAAACTAAATGTCTGCCGTCCAGAGCTCAACATTCTTCTCACAAACTAAATGTCTGCCGTCTAGAGCTCAACATTCGTCTCACAAACTAAATGTCTGCCGTCCAGAGCTCAACATTCTTCTCACAAAGTAAATGTCTGCCGTCCAAAGCTCAACATTCTTCTCACAAACTAAATGTCTGCCGTCCAGAGCTCAACATGTGTCTCACAAAGTAAATGTCTGCCGTCCAGAGCTCAACATTCTTCTCACAAACTAAATGTCTGTCTGCCGTCCAGAGCTCAACATGTGTCTCACAAACTAAATGTCTGCCGTCTAGAGCTCAACATGCGTCTCACAAACTAAATGTCTGCCATCCAGACCTCAACGTTTGTCACACAAACTAAATGTCTACCATCCAGAGCTCAACGTTTGTCTCACAAATTAAATGTCTGCCGTCCAGAGCTCAACATTTGACTCACAAATTAAATGTCTACCATCCAGAGCTCAACATTTGACTCACAAATTAAATGTCTGCCGTCCAGAGCTCAACATTTGACTCACAAATTAAATGTCTGCCGTCCAGAGCTCAACATTTGACTCACAAATTAAATGTCTGCCGTCGAGCTCAACATTCGTCGCATAAATCAAATGGCAGCCTTCCAGAGCTTAACATTCGTCTCACAAACTAACTGTCTGCCGTCCAGAGCTCAACGTTTGTCTCACAAACTAAATTTCTGCCGTCGAGAGCTCAAAATTTGTCACATAAATCAAATGTCAGCCTGTCAAAGCTTAACATTCGTCTCACAAACTAAATGTCTGCCGTCCAGAGCTCAACGTTTGTCTCACAAACTAAATGTCTGCCGTCAAGAGCTCAAAATTCGTCACATAAATCAAATGTCAGCCTGTCAAAGCTTAACATTCGTCACACAAACTAACTGTCTGCCGTCCAGAGCTCAATACTCCTATCAAAAACTAAATGTCTGCCGTCCAGAGCTCAACATTTGTCTCACAAACTAAATGTCTGCCGTCTAGAGTTCTACAGAATGTCTTCGTTTACACTTCCAAATTCCGATGCTCGTTGCTCTGGAAACTTAAGCACTGAAAATTAGAGCTGCAAGGGGTGAACAAGTTGAACCTTCCTGGGGATATCCCCGCTTGGTCTGCCGTCTAGATTTGCTGCAAGGGGTGAACAAGTTGAACCTTCCTGGGGATATCCCCGGTTGGTCTGCCCTTTAGATTTAGGAGTAGATTTTGTAACCTCGGCGAGGTCTTCAGGTTCCTGCCCGAAAAGAAAAAAAAAATGGAAGGAAGGAAGAAGTTTTGCAGTGGCTAGAGGCTTCCCTATTGCTGGGATGTCTACCTTTTAAATCCGTACCGGAGCCGAACTTTTTTCATACTTGGCGGTGGCAACTATGTCGACAGCCTTAAATATATACCAGAAAAACTCCAGGAAAGTAAAGGCTGAAGGTATTATTTTGACGACATCGCTCTTCTCGCGCAATCTGGTGTTCATAAACTTGAGTCTAACATCCGGTGCAGGTCCCTTGATAATTTTCTTGCTTGTACTTTCATGACCCGGGTGTCCTTGACCTGCCGTGACTACTTTCGCTCTGGCAGACCGTTTGTAGTACAAGAGAGATAATATAGAATATAAACAACAAGAGGTGGGGTGGGGGTGGGGGTGTTTATAATGAGTAAGTAATGAAAAGAAACGCGGGGAAAAAAAGTAGGCTAGTTTAACGAGAAACAGAACGACTACGTTGATGGATCAGTCATATGCGGTCTCCACTATGAAAACTGGCTGCAGTAGATCTCCAATACGCTCTGTCTATTGTCTTGGTTCTACACTTTCTCAGAAAGCTGTTTGTGTATCTTTTAATGTTGTCCCCCACCTGTATCGTTGTCTACCTCTTGCTCTCTTGTCTTATACCTTTTTCATCCAGTATGGTTTTTAAAGATTGCTACATGAATGAAACACACACACTCTCTCTCTCTCTCACACACAAAATAACACCAACAACGAAGACAGAGAGAGAGAGAGAGAGAGAGAGAGAGAGAGAGAGAGAGAGAGAGAGAGAGAGAGAGAGAGAGAGAAGAAATGAGAACGAAACAATGGATATATAAAACAGAAATATCATAGTCATGTTACCGAAAACTGTTTCCTAAGTGGAGCGGTGATGGCCTGGTGCCGGTCCACCGCGATGACCACCAACATGTTGGTGCTGGAGCAGATGGCGAAGATCTGCAGCATTTTGATGATACGACACATGACATCACCTGCCAACCAGCGTCGGTCCAGATGTTCCCACACCAACTGTGTGACGCAGGAAAAACAGATCACCAGCAGATCCGCCACGCACAGGTTGAGAATGAGAGCATTGACCCGAGACAGTCTGTGTGGACAAGAGAGTTGCATACTTGTATGTGTGTTTAATATCAGTACCTAGCAGAACAGTTGACAAAACGAAAATCAGATAAAGAAACAGCAAAAAAGCGTTCATTATTGTTTTGCTTCAAGGGGTCTTTCACGAGTTTGTAAACTATATTTCATTATTCAGCTTGAGTAAGTATCACATATGTTATTTCGATCGATCGCCATTTTGTCTTCTTCTGTGTAATAAATATTTCAACGATCACTATATCTCGATAAGGAGTCAGCGAGAGAAACTGTAGCGCATACAGAATGAAGCTATGCGGGTAATCCTTGGATGTACAAGAGACACCCCAATTGTTTCCATGCGATACATCCTGCATTGGGAGTTGCCGTGGCGGAGTGGCTAGACGCTCACCGCGGATCTGAAGGTCGTGGGTTCGCTCCCTGGCAGAGCCAGAATTTTTTTCAAAAATGACCTCGGCTTACAGGTCGACCCAGCCTTGAGTGGGTACCGGGTGCAGTCCCAGGAAGTAAGATGCTGACCACATCACCCATCTTGTGCCGATCGGTCTATAAAATATAGGTCTAGCCCTATATGGCCTATACGCCTAAAGGCGTGGAAAAGGGTCCTTAACTTTACTTTACTTACATCCTTGCATTGCCAACTATTACATATAGGCTAAAGGTGCTGCAGGCTAAGTAATATCTCAGAGTAGCTGCAGACAAAAAACACCCTCTAAATGCAGCTTTGGCTGCAGGCAAGAGTCAGAGGCTGAAAAGGGGGAAATCGTGGATGGCTCAAGCAGACGACACAATAAAACAAGTATGCATGCTGGAGAACATTGGGCGAGGAGAGGAGTGGGTCACAGTACCAGCAGAAAAGTCTGTCCTGTGTAGTGTTATGAAAACATTGGGACGGGTGTGCAGAGAGTGTTCAACGGGTGCTACGGACGTTGAAGTCCAACAGTTGATACACGATCATTCTCAACCAGTGTACGTGCGCGAGGTTTGGTTGTCTGCTTGATCATTGTTTGCTGATGAGGGGTTTTTGCAGCAAAATATCTTATTAATTGTAAATTGTACTTTGTAAAACTGAACTGTATTTGATGTTTTCCAATTGCTGGCACATGTGAAGCGTCCCGTCACATGAACAATTACACATGATGAATCCTATAATAAGCCAGTGTGAGTAGCACAGGACGATCAGGCAGGAATGTGTTGCAATTATTACGTGTCATAACTATCATTATCATCACCATCATCATCACTATCATCATCGTCACTATCATCTTCAACAACACTATCATCATCTTCAATATTATCATCATCATCATAAATTTCAATATCATCAATATCAACATCATCTCTACCTACATCGCCATCATCATCACAATTATCACTATAATCATTATCATCACTATATTCATTACCATCACTATCATCATCACTATAGTCATCATAATCACTACCATCAACATCACTGTCATCACCCTGAGGTTAGTTATAGTTAGTCCAGGGTTATCTACTGTTACAGTCATAAGACGATGACAACTTGTCGTTCCAGCTACCTGTATATTATCGATCCAGCGGCGCATGAGCTTTCGCCCTTTGGCCCATGCTACCTGTATATAACAGAAGGAATTCCTGTCACACTATTGGTGCTCTGGACAATTCGTTTCACTAGACACATATTATTATAGGTACCACATTACCGCTTGCATGTCGGCCAGCGTGTCAAGGGTTTGAATCTTAGCAGCAAGATCAACCTGGCATTAAATCGGTACCAGGATATTTCATGGGGCCTATCTTAGAATGAAGTTGAGCAAGGAGATAACATTAGTTATATAATATCGGCCTTTATTATTCACTTCAGTATTCCTCCACATATGTCATTGTCTTCAAAGCTTTATCCAAGACTGTTTGGATAAAATAGTCATCATGTTTTATATCTGGGTAAAAAATTCACTTGCTTTTGTTTCTGGTATAGGCTAATTAGATATCTTATTAATAAAAGGCAGATTCCAATAAAGAAATGTTCTTTAGGGGAGAAACAAGGAATTTTTCACTTGCAATCGAAGGTTTTCACAAGCAATAACTGAAAATAAAACATTGCAAATCATCTTGTATTTATATATATATACACACACACACATTCCCAAGGAATAGACACAGTGTGACAGACTTTCGTAGGTTTCGTAGGTTACGTTTGTAGGTCATGCAAAAGAAATAAAGGGCATCTAAAATGTATCACCAATGACCGGAAACAGACGGCGGTGAGAATGCGATTGACGGCTTCTGTTCAGGACAGGTCATTATTGGGCCTATTTCTTTCCTGCCCAGAAAATCATGTTTGCCGAATCGTATTGAGGTCTTTCACAATCATGTTTGTCTTTATTTCTTTAATTTCGTGCACGGTTTCTTTTCCTTGACGTTCTTAGTTTTCATTTTCCTCCACAATGTTGAATTAAGAATCGATATCACTGCAGTTGGGACACCACTATAAGCGCTCCGTCCCCATCTTCAGAAGCCAACCAAGAGTTAAAATTCCCATGGTAACAGTATTTGTCTGATTGTATATCCGTCTCGCCTTGCCCCTGAGTGTCGAGCGTCGGCCAGATCCCCCTGTAACTCCTTGCAGCGCCATTCTCTTCAGACCGTAATGATCTATCTGTGCCTCGGCACTCTTCACTCGCGTCTAAAGGGCCCTCGCAACATCCAGCTTGTCATATATCAGTTAAAAAACCAATGTGTAGAACAGGCCAGCCCATCTGCCTGCTCATTTCCCAATACACCGGCATGCCCTGGAAAAAATATTTTAAAAATGCTAACTGCCAAGGATCTTTGAAGTGATGCTTGCCAATCTGCACGGAGCATGTCTGTCTCCACCTTTCTCAACAAGCTCTGTGAGTCAATGTCGGCATGTGTGTGTGCAGCTGATTGTCAAGCCAGCGGAAGGCAGCAGTTACTGCCTCCACCTCCATTCTCAAACTAGACGTTGTGATATCCTATGCCAGGCTTTGTTACGTCAATCAAGGTCCATTCGCCTTCGCTATGAACCCCCATGCACTTCGTCTGCCCCTCAACATAGAGCCAACGTCTATTGTATATAATCACATCATCTGGCAGGAATTTTCATGAACCTTTTATTAACTGTGAGGTTTATAACGTTAGCTTGCACAATTCTATTTCCCAGAGAGCACCACAAAACAGCTGTCTTTTGTGAGCTGATGACAGCACCCATTTCTGCACACCAGTCGATCACTTTGTCTACCGTTGCCTGATGCTCATGGTCTATCCGTCGCCTATCTCTACCTTGGCTGTATGCAAGAACAACATCAGCAAATGTCAAAATTCTTCCAACACCCGGTGATTCAAGTTCTTGATTCCTGCTTGTATACACATTAAAGAACACTGGTGAAATTGCAGAACCCTGAGGTAGTCCCGGGGCGATGGTTCTGAGGTCTATGTACCAAGGAGAAGGGCAACCATACATGAATGCAGGACAGCTGCTATCCAGTTCACAAGCCACGGACAATCCCATTTCTTCATGACTGCAGATAGCAAAATATCATATTTGACTCTATTATAGGCATCCTCAAGATCAAATGCTGCCACAACGGTCTCCTGTCTGTTCTGGAACCCCCCATAAACATCAAAAGTGAAAGTATCTACACTGGACCAGGTATTTTCCGTAGCCGGTAACTACCCAAACCTTTTGGCTCTTCCCTTTTCCTCCATAATTTGTTTGCTTTTGTGTGGATTAGTTTTTATAACCAGGTATTTTTTTAGTGTTGGAATTAATCAGATCTTGTCTTGGTATGCCATATTCGCTTCGGCTTTGTTGTTGTTTTTGTTATTTGTTTAATATTGTGTCCTTTTTCTCGCAAATTACCATAAAGCTATATCAAACGCATACATTCACCTCCTATCGTTTACATCTGCTTTAATACTCCTTTACAAGATGTATGTGTCCCCACACTCAATTAGCAATGTGAATTCAAGAGAAAAGATCGCATTTTAACTGTATAAGCAGCGCACCTCAAAGTGTATCTACTTAAATTTCGCCGTCTTTATTCGTAAATAGTCGTCCCAATGTCGGAAGCAGGTTTTTCTTGTTTTAAAGCTCCGCGCTGTTTGTTGCTGGAGGTCCTCATATAATTTGGCTTGAACAGGTTTTCTGCTACCTATACCCTGGTGATCCTCATTCGAATGGTGGCACTTTGTGTCATCGGCTGTTGGTCGCTCAGTGTGATGTCCTGGTGGGGTTAAAGTTCAGTCGGTAAGTCAGTCATCGTTCTTCTCTCTTCTCGATTCACTGTGATTTTTTTTAGGTCACCCGGCGAACAACATATTGTTGTTTCAGGGATATTACATTAGTCTCGTTCTCTCGTTGATACAGCCATTCTGTTGTCAAAAGCTTTTAAACTGGAAGTGGAACAACTGGCTTCACACAGCATTGATTTCAGAGTTATTTAGCACAATATAATATCATGTAACCATCGCTAAGTGCCTCCCTGACTAGCATATCGGTCATCCGTATCTGCATCTAGCAATCTTCAACAGATTGTCTCAGTTCGTATACTAACGCCCCCCCCCCCCTCCCCTTTTCCCCCCTTTTCCGATGGCATGGCAAAAGTATCCCAATAATCACATATTCTCTTCCATTGTTTCTCTGTCAAGAAATCGTCCCTCTATCATCATATGCTTCCACCTGTCGATTTCAATCCAGCTGCCAACAAAAATGGAAAAATGCAAGAACACAAAATAAAAGAACATATTTGTAATATTAATCTTCTAAGTAAAAGAGTCTCTTTTTTTTTTTGTTAGTCATTACTTTCTTCATTCATTGTCCGGTGCTCTAAAGACGAGATCGCTTTCATTGTAACATACCCCACTGAAATGCAATGTATCTTAATTTGATATCGTCGTTTTATTTATTTTTTGTTTTCGCCGGCAATATTTTCTGTGATTTCTTGTCTGTATTCTCTCAAACATCTTTCTTGATCAATTCTCCGAGGATTGATCAACAAGAGAGCCAACAATACACTGGAGAAAATGTTAAGGCAACATTCGTCTTCCCAATATAAAGCCTATCTAATCCAAAACCAACGTTGAGGCTTTTTTGGTGGCCTCTTCTGTATTTCTATTGGGTGAAATCCTGTCCCCTTGAAAGAGGCCAGAGGGTATTTTGGCCGCGGAAATGAAGTTTAAATGGACGCACGAGCGGAAGTGCTATCAAGCTTAGGAGGAAAACAAACACAGGTTTGCCGGTGAAGCAGAATCGAAAGCAGTAGAGAAGTAGAATGAAAAAAAAAAATACATGGCAATGAAATATGAGAAATATAAAAACTATGTAGAATGAGTGGCTTAAACACAAGCAACATTTGGAATGCAGCAACAACGATAGGTTTTCTTGCATTATAGCAGTAACAAACAGTAACGTTTTTTTCATGCAACTACAAGTGAATCAGATATTTTGTAAAATGTAAAGAACCGTTTTCTTACACCTACAAACGAATTAGATATTTTGTAAAGAGTAAAGAACCGTTTTCTTACACCTCCAGGTGAACTGGATATTTTGTAAAGAGTAAAGAACTGTTTTCTTACACCTCCAGGTGAACTGGATATTTTGTAAAGAGTAAAGAACCGTTTTCTTACACCTCCAGGTGAACTGGATATTTTGTAAAGAGTAAAGAACCGTTTTCTTACACCTCCAGGTGAACTGGATATTTTGTAAAGAGTAAAGAACCGTTTTCTTACACCTCCAGGTGAACTGGATATTTTGTAAACAGTAAAGAACCGTTTTTTTTTACACCTCCAGGTGAACTGGATATTTTGTAAACAGTAAAGAACCGTTTTCTTACACCTACAAGTGAATCGGATATTTTGTAAAGAGTAAAGAACCGTTTTCTTACACCTCCAGGTGAACTGGATATTTTGTAAACAGTAAAGAACCGTTTTTTACACCTACAAGTGAATCGGATATTTTGTAAAGAGTAAAGAACCGTTTCTTACACCTCCAGGTGAACTAAATATTTTGTAAAGAGTAAAAAACCGTTTTCTTACACCACAAGGTGAACTGGATATTTTGTAAAGAGTAAAGAACTGTTTTCTTACACCTCCAGGTGAACTGGATATTTTGTAAAGAGTAAAGAACCGTTTTCTTACACCTCCAGGTGAACTGGATATTTTGTAAAGAGTAAAGAACCGTTTTCTTACACCACCTGGTGAACTGGATATTTTGTAAACAGTAAAGAACCGTTTTTTTACACCTCCAGGTGAACTGGATATTTTGTAAACAGTAAAGAACCGTTTTTTTTACACCTCCAGGTGAACTAGATATTTTGTAAACAGTAAAGAACCGTTTTCTTACACCTCCAGGTGAACTGGATATTTTGTAAACAGTAAAGAACCGTTTTTTACACCTACAAGTGAATTGGATATTTTGTAAAGAGTAAAGAACTGTTTTCTTACACCTAAACGTGAATTGGATATTTTGTAATATTGGTCACATAGTGATAGAACTATATTTTATAGACTAATCAGCATTCGGTGGGTGATGACGTCAATATCACGCGGGCAGAATATACATCCCATGACATGATTACATTCAAGGCCGGGTCAAACTAGCAGACAAGTTTTGAAAATAGCAAATCTGAACCCAAGACAAACAGTTTTCGGTCATTATATTAGTTAAACACACAAACACACATACACACACAAACACACACAAACACACACACGCATGCACGCATGCTCACGCTCTCTCTCTCTCTCTCTCTCTCTCTCTCTCTCTCTCTCTCTCTCTCTCCCTCTCTCACGCACACACACACACACACACACACACACAGTAAAGGATATTTTCCTTTAAATGCATTCAAATTTGAATACATGGTGCTAAGCTAATAATATATAGAGAGACCTATCGGCACTCACTGGGTGATATGAACAATGTGAGACCAATCGGCACT
The DNA here is from genome assembly GCA_905116865.2 of Candidula unifasciata. Taxonomy (NCBI): domain Eukaryota; kingdom Metazoa; phylum Mollusca; class Gastropoda; order Stylommatophora; family Geomitridae; genus Candidula; species Candidula unifasciata. Next base: position 363,610 of record CAJHNH020002924.1, read on the forward strand.
CACACTGTGATATGAACAATGTGAGACCAATCGGTACTCACACTGTGATTTGAACAATGAGAGACCAATCGGCACTCACACTGTGATATGAACAATGTGAGACCAATCAGCACTCACACTGTGATATAAACAATGAGAGATCAATCGGCACTCACTGCCTGATATGAACAATGTGAGACCTATCGGCACTCACACTGTGATATGAACAATGTGAGACCAATCGGCACTAACTGGGTGATATGAACAATGTGAGACCAATTGGCACTCACTGGGTGATATGAACAATGTGAGACCAATTGGCACTCACTGGCTGATATGAACAATGATAGACCAGTCAGCACTAAGTGGGTGACATGAACAATGAGAGAGTAATCGGTACTCACTGGCTGATATGAACAATGTGAGACCTACCGGCACTCACACTGTGATATGAACAATGTGAGAAAAATCGGCACTCAAACTGTGATATGAACAATGTGAGACCAATCAGCACTCACTGGGTGATAGGAACGATCAGAGACCAATCGGCACTAAGTGGGTGATATGAACGATCAGAGACCAATCGGCACTAAGTGGGTGATATGAACAATGTGAGACCGATCGGCAATCACTGGGTGATATGAACAATCTGAGACCAATCGGCACTCACTGGGTGATATGAACAATGAGAGACCAATCGGCACTCACACTGTGATATGAACAATGTGAGACCAATCGGCACTCACACTGTGATATGAACAATGAGAGACCAATCGGCACTTACACTGTGATATGAACAATGAGAGACCAATCGGCACTCACTGGGTGATATGAACAATGTGAGACCAATCGGCACTCATACTGTGATATGAACATTGTGAGACCAATCGGCACTTACTGGGTGATATGAGCAATGTGAGACCAATCGGCACTCACACTGTGATATGAACAATGTGAGACCAATCGGCACTTACAGTGTGATATGAACAATGAGAGACCAATCGGCACTCACTGAGTGATATGAACAATGAGAGACCAATCAGTACTCACTGGTTGATATGAACAATGTGAGACCAATCGGCACTCACACTGTGATATGAACAATGAGAGATCAATCGGCACTCACTGGCTGATATGAACAATATGAGACCAATCGGCACTCACACTGTGATATGAACAATGTGAGACCAATCGGCACTCACTGGGTGATATAAACAATGAGAGAACAGTCGGCACTCACTGGGTGATATGAACAATGAGAGACCAATCAGCACTCACTGGGTGATATTAACAATGAGAGACCAATCAGCACTAAGTGGGTGATATGAACAATGTTAGACCAATCGGCACTCACACTGTTATATGAACAATGTTAGACCAATCGACACTCACTGGCTGATACGAGCACTGTCACGCCTGCCATCTTCACTTCCATAACTTTCCCTGGTATCTGTTTTAGGCCAGTCTTGTGTGACTTCAATTATTATTCTGTGCTATCATTTTTTGTCAATAAGAACGAGAAACATTATTGTCAAATGTTATATAAATACTATTCTGTTATACAGAAGTGAATCACGACCAGTTGGTCAATTAGTTGACAATGACTAAGAAGCGGCGAAGATGTCTTTTTCTAAACCTATGAGCAGAATACTATGGGTAGATAACAATACATTATCATCACCAGATGCCGACTGGCGATGGCAATCATGCCTCTCCACAATCTGCGATCTCCTGCAGCATGTGTCAGTCTGAATGCTGACACACCTCCATGCCATGCAACAAGACTGTCAGGAATCTTCTCTCGTTTTCTTCCTCTATCCCTCCTTCCACAGATCTTTCCAGTGGTCACAACATGTTATATTTTCCGTCTTCTCAAAACATGGCCGATAAATGATAACTCTCTCCTTCTGTTGTCTGTGATGAGTTGTTGTCGGGTTTCCGCCTCTTTCAAAACCTCTTGGTTGCTCTTTTTGCTGTCCAATGTATATATTAAAATATTGACGAAACTGACTAATAGAACTGATTGCCAACATAAGGAGAAGACAATCTACTGTTTTCGTCATATCATGAGAAGGAGAAAAACTGAAAAACATCGCGAGAGAAGGAAAAGATGCAAAGGAAGACCCAGAGAAAAGATACAGGTTAATTTAACATCTTGGCATGGAGGATCAGAACTGACTGAAAGTACACGAGACAGAAGTGTGTGGGTAGACATGACTTCAACAGCTACACAGCATGGACTTTAGGAAGAATAAAGCTATGTCTTTATTTACTGCCTATAGCAGCATTTGTTAGTTGTGGTGACGAACAATGGGAACTTCAGCCATGGGATCAATGGTTGTGTGCCTAGTGCAGTGAGCCTGGACTGTGCAGGTTCATTATCCTCACCATCCCGTAACACTGCATGTCGTTGAGTCACCAGGAGCTGTTGACTGCCTGAACAATTCACTCTACCTTTGATGGTCGCTTGCTATGGACTTCATGGTTGCATGCCTAGGGCCTGCCCAGTCAGTCAAGTTCCGTGTATATATATTTCTTAGCCTGCCCCCTCTTCGCTTCCCTTCAACTGAACATTGTAGTTTAGCAATCATTAGTTGTAGGTTGAAATGTTAATTTTTGCCTCCGACATAAAAAAAAAAAAAAAAAAAGTTAGCCGAGGATTCAAACACAAGTGTCCCGCATGAGAGCACCGAGTTTTAACAATTCACTCAGTCACTTCTCAGCTCAGACGTGTCCCACTGATCAATTTTCCGAATAATGTGTCTGAAATAAATTATACATTTGCTTGTTCTATGTCAAAGCAAAGTTATTTCAAAATGTACGTTAAAGATTATTGTAACAATGTTGTGAAGAAGCAAGCGTCGAGTTAAAGTCGAGACGATCGAATGTATTGTACCTGGTCTTATCAAACAAGCTCGGTCTCTCTGCCCAGAAAGGCTAGTCGCCTGCCGAGAGCATTGTACAGAGCACGAACTCCGCAACTACAGCAACGATCCCCATGGAAATCCGTAAAATGTGCACTCTTAAACTGAACGACAAATCCGAGAAACAAACAAACGACCTTCAGAGCTCGTGGTAAACGGCTTGACCACACTGCCATGAATACTCCAGTGAGAGGGAGGGCTGATGGACGTCGCGGTTTTTGAAAGACGAACAATCAGGAACGACAAACACGGCGGACGACACAAGATACTGACAACGCCCAGAACGTGGATTTTCACAAGGCAGGAAAATTATCCAAGCATCGAATCCCGTCCCCAAGCTTTGTATAGACTGTTGTTTAGCGAAAGACTTTGCTTCATCGGTGATAACACCTCAAACAGAATACACTGTTTACGCCTGCTATTGAATCCTGGAAGAGATTCGCATCACTATCAAGTGCCTTGCCTCTCCACAATGTGCTATTTACGACAGCATCGTCTGCTGACACCTTTTCATGCCATGAAAAAAGGCTGTCAAGAATCGTCTCGCGCTGTCTTCTGCTGCCTCTTTTTTCTAACATATTTTCCCAGTTGTCAAAGCTTCTTCCAAAATTGTTTTCTTTGTGTGATGACCAGAAGATGACTGTCTGTGATAAATTTGTGATATTTGTGATAAATTGCCTTCAAGCTCCCGATTCGCTCAAATCGGGATCACTCATTTTGGCTGTCTTCTGTAAAACCACATTTCCGAGGCTTCAATAAACTGTAAGTCTTGTTCATTAATTTTCAGGGAATTCATAGCCAAATTTTTAAACTGGCTCTCTATAGCTTGTGAGAATTCTGTTTTTAGCTTCCATGGATTCATTTTTAGTAAATGTTATTTGCTTTTAAAAATGCAGTTTTAATTTGTAATGTTCTATTTTTTATCTCTGGATGTTATCTAGATGACTAGATATGTAAATGCCTATGCTTGTCATAAAACTATCGATCACCCTATTTACTCTGATAGCACTGATACACCCACCTACTATGATAGCACTGAAATACCCCACCTACTATGAAAGCACCGGTACACCCACCTACTATGATAGCACTGATACACCCCACCAACAATGATAGCACTGATACACCTCAACTTCTATGACAGCACTGATACACCCCACCTACTATGAGAGCACTGATACACCCCACCTACTATTAGAGCACTGATGCACCTCACCTCATATGAGAGCACTGATAAATCAACCTACTTTTAGAGCACTGATACACCCCACCTACTATGAGAGCACTGATACACCCCAACTCATATGAGAGCACTCATACAGCCCACCTACTATGACAGCACTGATACACCCTACCTAATATAAAAGCACTGATACACCCAACCTTCTATGAGAGCACTGATACACCCAACCTTCTATGATAGCACTGATACACCCAACCTACTATATGAGTACTGATACATCCCACCAACTATGAGAGCCCTGTTACACCCCACCTACTATTAAAGCTCCAGCACCCTTCCACCTACGACAAAAGCACGTATCACATCCCACCCTACTACCTGCAACAACATTCGTAGTAAGATAGCACCTACACCACACCATCTACAGCACCCTAACTACTGCACCCGACCCAAGTCCCCCCTATACCACACCGCCCAGACAATTCCACCCACTACTCCATCTACAATAAAAGCACAAACATAGTCAAATCTACCACAAAAGCGAAAATACCACCACACCTACCATGAAATCATTCACACCAATCACCCTTTTACCATATAAGCACCTACAGTATCCCATCTCTTATGAAAGCATATACAACACCTCACCTTTTACGAATGCATATGCACCACCCAACTGTCTGTACAAGCGCCTACACTATCCTTCGGTGCCATATATGGAACCCAGATCTCTGTCAGTTATGTTGCTTAACTAAGTGAAAACAGTTTCGTCTACACTGTATTCTCCAAATGTTTTCTTCCAACCTCTAGGCGCGTCTTCTGTTTTTTTTACTTCGTGTATTCATTTTAAGAGAACACATATTTGACATGAATGTGGTAGCTTACCTCCTGGCATGAAACATGTAACCAAATAGGAGAATGGCGCCAAGTATGCCCACTACGATCTGCACGTACAAGATGGCCCTCCGGATGGACACGTCGTACTCGATGTCGTGCACCGAAGTTTTCGAGTCTTTGTCTGGTCTCGTGTGGTTGCTCACGGCAGAGACGTTGTAGAGACTTTCCCACAAGGTGTTGTTGGAACCAAAGAGCATCATGCTTGGGTTCACCGAGCTGTAGGCACTGGGCATGACCGTCTGCCAGGGGATCATGACGTCACTGTAGTGATGGATGCTCTGGTAGGGACTCGTCATGTCGGCTGCTGGGTCTCACCTGTAAACAGATCACCATGGTTACTAGATGTGTACACTACAAAAGCAAAAATGACAACAGATAAGAGATGACAAACAGATACAGCGGAATAAGAACAATTTCACACAAATATTTCATCATCATTGCACCCTCTTGGAAGACGCTGAGGGTCAAGGTTATCCATTTTTCGCTCTTTCTTCTAGACATCTAAATACTTATTCATTTTCGACCTCCTGATCTTTTACTGTATTAAATCTCCTTTCGTTTAGTCAGGCAAATGTACAGTCACATCACTACAGCGTCTCTGAGTCAGGCCTGTCATCATCTTCATTATAATCGCAGGCCCTGCTAACTGGCGTAGGTGCTCAAGCATCTCCTCAGATCACGATCCCTGGTTGCCTGGAAAAGCTCTCTCGATAATATCCGTCCACGCCATTGTTTCAGCCTTTCACTGATCTTTCCAGTTGTCATGATGTTTTCCAATACTTCTCTTCTCATTACGTGACCAAAAATAGTGTTTGTCTCCTTCCTAATGTTGTATGTAGAGATCTACTTTCTTTAGCTTCTTTCAAACGATCGTAATTAGTTACTCTGGCTGTCGAAAGTATTCTTAATATTCGTTTCAAAAACCAGACTGTGTTTCTTCAGGCCTGTACATAGAAAATATTCAAAAAACTCACAATAATATGAATAAAGTAGGCGGTACTTTTGATTTGCTAGCGGAGGTTGTTTTACCGTTGAGCTGCAGAGTGCGCTAGGCTTGACTTAGAAATTAGAAAAATAATTTGTGAAAAGTATAGAATATTTTTATTGTGGTATTGTCAAAGATCTTGTCCGTGTGGGTTCCGGGTTCACGCTGTAGAGGAAAACGTGAACAGTTTCACTGTCTCCACAACCAAGCATGTCACAAGAGTCGCATATGTAACGGTTTCTTTCGAAGTAGAATCACATCTATCCGAAACGCAATGGATTAACAGTCTTTGTATAAAGACTCTCTATTTGTCAAACGGATCTGCACATGAAAAACATCTAAAGAACAGAAGTCAACAAACAACCAGAAATGTAACAATAGTTTGCAACTGATGAACGCAAAGAAACTAAAGAAAAAGATCCCACCAAAAATGTAATTTTAGCTAGTTAATATATTAAGTACGTATTTTTGTTAACAAGTGTGTCAAGATGACATTTGAAGGTTTGATATCTATCAATGATAAGATACACAAAGTGCGTCCTATTGACACTTTCCACTATCATCTCGCTAACGGATTCTATGAGACGTCAGTGTTCACTAACCTTTATTTACACTACACACTTGGGCATGAGCTTGAAAGGTAGCAGCACTTGCAAGGGCAGAGAAAGGGAGGCAGACTAGAAAGAATCGTATTGCTGATCCCACACTTACTGAGGCTTCCACCTGTTGTCCGCCCTGCTCAAGAACTTTCCAGGCTCATATTGGACAAATAAGTCTTCTTCAATGATCATTACTTCTTTGGATATAAAGTGGTCTTTATAACCCGTCATGGACAAACAACAAACACTCTACGGATTAGTAACCGTACACTCACTAGCTTGACGTAACCAACGTGAGCTTATAGACAGACAATAAGTTTCGGACCTTTTTTCAGGTGGGACCCCCTTGATAATATGGCAAGATTTCCCAAGTTGCACCCCCACACCCTCCATCCCTTTTTTTTTTTTTTTTTTGTTAAACTTTACATACAAACAAACGAACGAACGAAGAAAGTTTATATTTAAAGGGTTAAGAACTGGGTTCTCAGGCCCGTCTAAAAGTCTGCCCTTCGAGGTCTCCCTCCATCCCAGGCACATTTAACAAGAATTTGGAGAAAAGATCTTCATTAAAAAAAATGGTCAAATAACAAAAGACACAATCACCAACAACTGATAATTTAGTGTCCACATGATCACTGTGATTGTTGACACTGTTTTATCTTGATATGTGCCTTTTTTGGGGGCCTGGATTTGGGCTGGGCACAGAGAATATCACTCTCCACGTCAAGCTGCCAACGTCTTTTTGTTTTCATGATTGTTAAAGCAGAAACTCCGGATTAGGAAGGAGTACGCATGAACTCCGTTTCAAATTAATTCACACCCCCTTTGAGATTTTCTTTCGGCCCCCATGGGGCTAGGGGAGAGGGAGGGAAGGGGGAGGGGGTCCACGTCTCATAGATTGAAGACCACTGGTCCAGACAACTGCAGTTAGAGTTTTAAAAATGTCTGTATTCTGTCTCTTGTCTGCCTCTGTTCTTCTCTATGATATCAGTTATTGAAAGAAAACAAAGATACCCGATTATTCATCTTTTTTTAATAAAATGATATATCGATGCAGCACGTCTAGCTGACGACCTCATTTAGCTAGGTGTCAGTCACTAGACCATCAAAAATAAGAACAGGAAACCTTTTGGTGGATCGAAAAATAATCTAGGACACCTCAGCACGATCATAAAAAGGAAGGCAATGACATTCACAAAGCTATTTGACAGTAATTTTTCCGATTGTAGGAATCACAGGTATTTACGTCTTTAGGATTTGTAACAGAGTAATTAGAAAATATGATATTATCATCCACCAATGCAAATGTACAAGGAGGTGATTAAAGAAAAATCAAATTAGAACAAAAAAAAAAAAAAGACAAATTTTGGAACAAAGAAAAAGAGCTGTCGCGTGCGAATGTGCACCAGAACGCACCGGTACGGAGTGAGCAAATAAGACGTCAAAACAATACGTAACGTTGTTATGATAATATTGTTGTCTGGGCAGTTGATGTTTATAGTCCGAAGGAGACGGACGTGGGAATCCTTGAGGACGCCTTACCCCGGGATCCCACGGAAGCAAACGTTATATAAAGTTGGATCCTTGAGGACGTTTTACCCCGGGACTCCAAGACCTCAGCAGGAAGCTGGTGAGCACTACATTTTCGGCAGTATGCCGGTATACTTTCATTGCTTAATTCGGACTTGTCCGAGGAGAAAGTAAATCGTCTGGATCTCAAGGTCGGACTGCAACCTATCGTGAGGACATATCATTACATGGATGTACGAGCGAGCTTTGGTTGAACGAGTTGATTATTACGTGCATATGAATTCTTGAAATTGATCATTGCATTTGTCAATACACAAATGGAACTTTGAAAGAGAGTTCTTGTTCTACTACGTTGGAAGCTTCACTTCAGCATTCATCATGTTCTGTTACTCTTGGCCAGTGGTATGTTAAGTGTTGATGCCACTTGTTAACTTGCGACACCCCTAGTCACTTTTACACTCGTTACAAAGAAGCTCCCGCACGTCACAATGGGGGCCAGCCTTTAAAGAATGAGGAACCTCTCGTCACAAGTGTGATACGACATTTTGTCGCATTGTTATTGTTTGCCTCAAGTTGTACACGAAGCACATTCCAGTTGTCACAGTCTTAACATATCTCTAGCTGTGGATATCGTTCAATGTATCAAGTCGCCGCCGCCGCCGGTCTGTTCTAGCCATCGTTGGATCTTTATCTGGACTTTATCAATCACTCTTCGTTGGATCTATGTGCCACTCTTCGTTGGATCTTCATCGGGACCGTATCATTCTTCGTTGGATCTCCGTATCACTCTTCGCTGGATCTTCATCACAATCAAGTCACCGTTACCGTCTGTGCCACTCTCCGTTGGATTGGATCGGATCAAGTCGTCCTTTTGGTTGTACATTGATCTGCTACTTGCCGTTGTACCGGTCGTTATTTAGCGATTTTTCATCGCTAACATTGCAGTGTGTTGTTTGTCTGCCACCCAATTGGTAAGTCAATTGTGGTTTTGTGGTTTCTGTTGCGCTGACAATTTTAACTCTTTCCTCCAGAGAACAGACCTGGTTTTCCCGTGCGCAAGTGGAGAGCGACATTAATTGTTACGTGTTATCAAGTAAGCGGGAGGTTGGGCGGTGAGAGCCTTATTCGATATTTCAACTAGCTCACCACTAGAGTGTCATATCGTCTTTGGCTCTGTCTGTAGCCAACTTCAACCCTCGGAGTGGTCCCCATTATAACAGGGAGATAGTTTATCTATTCGCGACTCAGTGGATTGATTTAGGCTAAAGTGTCTTAGTCCGGTCTCGTCACGTCCTGTACGTTTAGTTTGTAATAGTGCTACCTGGTGTTCTTTCGACGATTGTCCCTTCTCTATTTGTTAGTTCCATTGGTGTATTTGTGGAGTCATTTTTTTAATTATCGTCTGTCAGACTCGTCGCATTGTACGTGTGTGACAGTACGCAGTATTCGTTGTCCTGTGGCGTCACTTCACCACACACTATCATATATATATCATATATTGTATATTGATTGTCATATTACTTAAATATGTCTACATTTGCTGAGTTTTTGGAGTTAGGTCGAAGTATAGGCCTAGAAAATGGACAACTCTTAGCTTTCGCCGAAGCCAGAATGAAAGAGTTGTCGGACAGAGATAACCAGTTACGCGATGAGAGAACAGCGGAACGCGCCTGGAAAAAAGAAATGGAGTTGGAGAAATTACGCATGGAAAAAGAAGCTGAGGCTGAGAAACTACGCTGGGAAAAAGAAGCTATGGCGGAAAGACTGCGTTTCGAAATGGAAACTAATTTGGAAAGGTTACGTTTGGAGAACGGATTAGAACTAGCGCGTATAGATAGAGACAAGGTTGTTGCTGTGTCAGAATCAGAGAGCCGTCGTCTTGTGTCTAGTAGCCGTTCGGGTTCCGAACAAGGGGCATGTGTATACATACCCAAATTGCCGTTTCTTACACCTACAGAAGATCTTCATAATTTTTTGGATCGCTTCTCTTTAGCGATGAATACCGCTAAGATACCAGAGGAACAATGGGTGTCTCGTTTAAGGGATTTGCTAACGGGACCAGTTTTGAACACGTTCACGAACTTATCAGAAGACGAACGCGCGTCGTTCGAAATAGTCAAACAAAAACTGTTGGCGTCGAAATGCATGACTGAAGAAGGTTACCGTGTGCAGTTTAAATCTGTGGTGCCATCCGTCGATGGAAGTTTCGCTGATTTTGTGGCCCGCGTTAGAACGTTGTTTACGCGTTGGGTGACATTGGCAGATGTTAAAAATTCTTATGATAAGTTGGCTGATCTCATTATTCGAGATAAAATTTTGTCATCATGTAGTTCGGAGATGTTCTCATTTTTTCAAGAAAGGAAACCGAAGTCAGTTGAGGAGATGACAACATTGGGAGAACAGTATGTCACTGCACATCCTGGTAAACCATTGCACAACCCCAGGTTCGAGGACATACTCCCAGCTGCATCCAGTATTAGGGTGCACCACAACGCCTCGTCAAATCGGCCCGGGTGGAACAAATGCCATAATAGGCAGGGGCGCTATCGCAGCCACAGCGAACAACAGAGACAACCACCCCAGAGAGATCAAACGTCCAAAAAGCAGGGTGAACATTATCAACCCCGTTCATCTGCTTGTTCAATCTGTCTTTCGTGGAGACACAAAAGTCCCGATTGTCCCCACAAGCGACACAGGAAAGATGATGATGATGGTCCATCATCACGAGGTAGGTTTCAACGCAACACAGGTCCTATAAGGTGCTATGTCTGCAGGGGTTTCCATAAACGTTCTGAGTGCCCAAGGGTTGTGAACAATCATGCTAATTCCGCGCAAACAGTAAACGCAGCGATGTCACAAAAAGTGACAAATTTAGCGGACGGTCAGGTTCGAATCCATCCAGAAATTGTTTACCCAGCGTTGTCAGCTGTACCACTGGAGGCTGGTTTGCCTTTGCATAATGGTTATGTTGGAAACATAAAATTTAAAGTATTACGTGACACGGGCGCAAATGTTATAGGAGTGGCTAGATACCTAATCCCCAAATCGGCATACTTAGGTCGGTATTGCAAGTGTCGTACTTTTGGTGGTCGTTTAGAAAGATTTCCTTTGGCAAAAGTCTATTTAAATAACCCGTATTTTCAAGGGGTTGCCGAAGTGTGTGTTTTGGAGAGACCGTCAGCAGACGTACTCCTTGGATCAGTTCCAGGAGCAAAGATGCCCTCGCGTGAGGAAATCGAACGCTGGTATAAAGAAAATGAGGGTGTGACTGAAGCTAATGCTGCAGTTACACGCGCTCAACAGAGAGTAAGTAACGAGGAAGCCACACCTGCGTTACAGTCAGCTACTTCGAACGAAAACCAAATAGCTATCACATGTGGGATAGCTAGCGAAGAAGCAGCAAAGAATGAACCAGAACGACCAAAAGAGCCTGGAAACGAACCACACGCACCGAAAACAAACAGTTTTGCGATACAACAACGGGCGGATCCTACACTCACTAAATGCTTTTCTAGGGCAGAAGTAACCGGTGTTAGAACATGTAAGCAAGGTACATGGCATTTTTATGTGAAGAATGGAATTTTAATGAGATATTTTAAATCACCTGTTATGCAATGTAAACAATTAGTCGTTCCTTTATGTTATAGAACCGATGTTCTGAGAGTTGCACATGACACACCTTTTGCTGCACATTTAGGTATAGGTAAAACACAGAAAAGAGTTCTTGCACAATTCTATTGGCCTGGTTGTTCCACCGATATTAGGAAATACTGTAGGTCATGTAAAGACTGTCAAATGATGGCGAGAAAGGATGCTTCTCAGAAACCTCCCATTCAAAGGGTCTATCTTCCATGTCGTCCTTTCGAAAAAGTTGCTGTCGATCTTGTGGGTCCGCTACCGGTTGTTTCACAAAGAGGATTTAGATACATTTTAACATTTGTAGACATGGCATCACGTTGGGTTGAAGCAGTACCGTTACGTCATATCACTACTGAGTCAGTAGCAGAAGCATTGATGCTTATATTCTCTACCCGAACTGGTACCCAGAGAAACATGGAGAGACGTGGAAGTCGCGCCCTCGGTTCCACCAGATATGGTGCGTCGTATAAAGCGTATTTTGGCTACATTCGACAAAACATTATCGGACATACCGGGTAGAACGACAGAAGCAGTGCATTCCATTGAATTAATAGATCATAAACCCATCAAAATGAAACCATATGTTATACCTTTTTATTATCGGGATGCAGTAGATAAGGAAATCGATAACATGATTAAATGGGGTATAATAGAACCGTCGACATCACCCTATGCTTTTCCTATAGTGGTTGTCCGAAAGAAAGATGGAAGCCTTCGGATCTGCATAGATTTCCGAAAATTGAATCGAATCACGGTTGTAGATGCTGAAAATATCCCAAATATGGAAGATATGTTTGTTGCATTGTCGAAGGCTAGGTATTTTACAAAGTTAGATCTTACCAAGGGTTATTGGCAGATTCCCTTAGCCGAGGATTCCAAAAAATACACCGCGTTTCAGACGAACAAAGGTTTGGTTCACTTCAACTATATGGTCTTCGGGCTTTCGGGAGCACCGGCGACGTTCACCCGCCTCGTACGCAAGTTGTTACAGGGTCGTAATGATGTTATTCATTATCTGGATGACATTCTGCTTTTCCATAATGACTTAGACGAACATATTCGAGGTCTAAAGACATTACTGGAACGCATAAAATCGTTTAATCTGACAGTTAGACCAACTAAAGTGAAGGTCGCTTTCGAGGAGGTCACGTTCCTCGGTCATGTTGTAGGACACGGGGTCCGTAAACCCGAAGCCACCACGGTGGGTAAGATTCTTAACATCCCTATACCAAAAACGAAGAAACAAGTGCGTGCGTTATTGGGTTTATGTAACTTTTATGCCAAATTCATTCCTAACTATTCAACCATTACAGCCGTGTTGTCCTCATTGACGATGAAAGGAATGCCAGCGAAGGTTATCTGGACGAGAGAGTGCGAGGACGCGCTCCAGAGATTACAAAAGGCATTTAATAGTAATCCGTTCTTGTGTTTGCCAGATTTGTCTCTGCCGTTCTATGTATCCACAGATGCGTCCGATGTGGCGATTGGTGGGACGTTGTTGCAATCCAGAGAGGGCACCCTACTCCCTGTTGTTTATGCCAGCAGGAAGCTGTCTCCTACTGAATGCCGTTACAGCGTGGGCGAGAGGGAAGCGCTGGCCATTTTTTGGGCAGTAGGGAAGTTTACCCAATTTCTGTATGGCAGTCACTTCTTTGTCTTGACAGACCATCGTCCACTCGAAGTCTTGAACTCAGCACCCATCAAAAACTCACGCATATTAAGATGGACAATGTTTCTACAGACGTTCAACTTCACAGTTATTTATCGCCCAGGGAAAGAAAATGTCTTAGCCGATTTTTTGTCGCGCACCCCAGAGGCATTGGAAGACGATTGATGTTTATTTGTTGAATTTACATGATATTTAAAATGCATGATGTTATGAAAAATAATTTGGATAACAATAATGTTGTTGATAATAATGCTTAGTGAAGTCAGGAATCTATATTTTGCATGCATTTAGTAATGTATTGACGATATATTGAGGAGTGAGTGTGTGTGTATTCAAGTGTTCTTATTTGCTCTCTCGTACTGGTGCTGTTTGCCGCGACATGACTCCAGTTTTCCGACCGAGACTAGGACAAGTCCTAGTGCTCGGTCGTCCTCGGGAGGGGGGAAAAGCTGTCGCGTGCGAATGTGCACCAGAACGCACCGGTACGGAGTGAGCAAATAAGACGTCAAAACAATACGTAACGTTGTTATGATAATATTGTTGTCTGGGCAGTTGATGTTTATAGTCCGAAGGAGACGGACGTGGGAATCCTTGAGGACGCTTTACCCCGGGATCCCACGGAAGCAAACGTTATATAAAGTTGGATCCTTGAGGACGTTTTACCCCGGGACTCCAAGACCTCAGCAGGAAGCTGGTGAGCACTACATTTTCGGCAGTATGCCGGTATACTTTCATTGCTTAATTCGGACTTGTCCGAGGAGAAAGTAAATCGTCTGGATCTCAAGGTCGGACTGCAACCTATCGTGAGGACATATCATTACATGGATGTACGAGCGAGCTTTGGTTGAACGAGTTGATTATTACGTGCATATGAATTCTTGAAATTGATCATTGCATTTGTCAATACACAAATGGAACTTTGAAAGAGAGTTCTTGTTCTACTACGTTGGAAGCTTCACTTCAGCATTCATCATGTTCTGTTACTCTTGGCCAGTGGTATGTTAAGTGTTGATGCCACTTGTTAACTTGCGACACCCCTAGTCACTTTTACACTCGTTACAAAGAAGCTCCCGCACGTCACAAGAGAGGAATCGTTTTCTGAGGGTTTAAGATTAGGTCAATGATTGGTCGCAATCTGGAAGTGATTAAGAACCTGCAGTTAACTGGACTCAGCGATGATAATAATAAAACACAACTGTCAGACTCATTGTCAAAATAACAATTTGCAACAAATTCGTTAAGAAGGACAGATCAAACTGTTCCTTTATCTCGTTAGAATGCATCGACATTAGCTACAACACTGTTAGCACAAGTGATACATTTATTAACAGAATAATTTTCCTGAAAAAAGAATAATTGTCGCGAGAAAGAATAATTTTTAGAAAAAACTATAATGGTCGTTACAAGAACGATTCCAATTTTTTTTTATTTTTTTTTTTTATTTTTTTTATAGCATAATTTTCATGACAAAGAATAATGGTTAGAACAAAGAATGTTTGAGGTGATAAAGAATAACTATCACAGATTATAGTATCCAAATTGAAAAACAGTCGCTGAATAACAGTCGTAAACAAATAATAGTGACTAAGACCGACAGAAATGGTGGGAGTAGATAGGTAGCAAGCTGTTGATTAACATGAAACCCACATCTGACTGGCGTCGAAAGCCCTGGAGCGCAAGGTGGAGACTCTATGGGTTGTCGTGAAAAGAAAACACTCCTGGCCACAAAAATATTTGAACTAGAAAAACATATAGTGTTGGCACAAAACATACTTTGATCATCTTCATCTTCTTCTATGTTATGCGCTATCCGTGCCAAGTGTTGTGGCTGTAACTAGCCTCCAGAAACTCCATGTCCTGCCTGGAGGTTCCACGCATGAACGCTTCTTCCCTCCCACCTGCTGCTGACAGGCATCTTTACCAGCACGTGCAAGTTCTACTTGACTTTTGAATAAGCAAAAGTAAAGTACAGAACATTTTTTCACGGCTTTGGGTGTATTGGGCATACATGGATGCACCTATATTTTATAGTCTTCAGTAAGTCATGTGCTCAACATCAATCCAGCCGCCTTTACTTCCCAGGACTTTACCTGGTAGACACTGAAAACTGGGCCAACCGCTGAGCCACGGTCAGTTACTATCTGAACCCACGACATGTAAATCTGCATGAGAGCGTGTAGCAGCTCCACCACTGCGGCTCTCTCTCTCCTCTACTATCCTGAAAATACACCAGGTTGTGTGTTTCTGTATGGTATCAAGTATCCTAATATGTTACATTCATCGCAGACAGTTATTGTTTCTGTATGAGTCAGGTATCCTGTTTTGTTACCATCAACGCAGCCAGTTAATGTTTCTGTATGAGCTAGGTATCCTGATATGTTACATCATTGCATGTTTTTCTATCTCTTTCCTTGGCCCTTAAAAATACGCATCGAAATTATACATTTTTGCTCACGCTCGCACGATGTGTCTTCGTGGCTGTGCCGGCTGCTTTCACTGCAAGCGAATCTGACACCCAATTTAGGTCGCTCGACATTACAGACGAGATCAATGAATATAAGGTGTACTCGATGAGGATAAGGGCCTTTGAATGAGGATAATGATGCATCCCTGACTCGGGTGTGAAGTCTGGGTACATCAGCTGGAGCAATGTCATGGATAACCCACAAGAGTCCACATCACCCAATACAGAGCAAGTGAAAACACTCAAGGAAATGATTAAAGTAAACATCGAGACACTTACAAGTAAGCCCGACGTGCCATCAACAAAACATAACCTCTTGGCCAAGAATCTTTTGCTCCCCAAAACAAAATCATAAACAATGTAACAACTACTATCATCAAAAAAAAAAAAAAAGTTTCAATTTAAAAAAACAAAAGAAGGCTTGACCTAATTTCCCAAAACACGACATTCAGGTTGCCATCTTGTACCGAGATGTTCCGCTATCAAACAAGCTGGACTCGAGTCCGAGTTAACGGCAACGGCTCTCATTGATCTGAGCGGATATCTCGTGAATAGTCGCCATTTGTAAAAACACATTGATTGGAAACACCAAAGAAAAGCGGACTATTTCCCAATAGCCTTTCATTAACTATCACGTAGCCATCAATTTCAAAGCAGGCTTATCCGTCATCCCTGAGGATGAAGATGCAGAAGGTCGGGAGACTACTTGTTCTCACGCCGTATTTCTTTGCATTTGTTTCTTCATGCCCGTAATCACCAGAGGACAGAATGGACTAGAAGAAAATCAAAGAATGGAATGAAGAATTCCTTTAAGCGACCTCAGGGATATAAATCTACTCCTGTTGGGTAGTACCAGGAGTCGCAGGTTAAAGCCGTTGAGGTCTGCCTCTACAAACTCGTCAATCTCTGGTTCCCTTTCAGACTGAACATCGCTCTGTTCGCAGCGATCGATTATTCTCTCCCTTGTTTACAGGAGTGACCATCCCGCCATTTGTTGAGAGAAACCGACTAATTTATGTGTGGTTGTGTTGAAGAGATTGTGCTGACTGAATTCACAGCACTTGAAATCTGATTTAGCCAACAACGAGAAAATGCATAAAAAAACGTTTTATAATTTTTACAATTCCTTTTTGTGTTCAGATCATTGAACACTTACAGACGTTAAGGCAACCACGAACATAAACATACACCCCCACACACACATACTCACACTCATATATATATATACACACATATATATATATATATATATATATATATATATATATATATATATATATATATATATTACTGAACGCATGTTTTCATGCCTGTTTGTTTGTGTGTATGTTTGTCAGTTAATTAAAGTATGTATCTGACTGCACATCTTCCTCTTTGTCTTCCTGTTTGTCTTTTATCCCAGTCTATATGCCAGTCTGTCAGTCAGTCAGTCTGTCAGTCAGTTAGTCTGTCAATCAATCAACATTAACAGTTGTCTGCAATGGATCTCCAACACGCTGTCTCTTGTCCTGGTTGTACACTCTCTCAGACTGCTGCTGTCCATTCTTGATGTTGTCCTCCCACCTACATTGTTGCCTACCTCTTGCTCTCTTGCTTTTGACCCTTCTCCCAGTAGGGTTTTTAAAACTGTGTTATTTCTTTTTTTGTTTTATTTATTTCATTAATCCTTTTATTTTTTTTTTATTTAAAACCTTTCCAGAACCTCTTTATTGGACTATTTTGGTTTCCATGAAACACGATCTATTCCTCTGTATACCCACATCTCGAGACTCAATTCGATTTTCTAGCTGCTTGTTCATTGTCACAGTTTCTGCACCATATAGCAGAACTGGGTATACATACCGTGTGACGACTCTCGTTGTTTAGTGTGTGGTCTGTCTCTCTAGCTGTCAGTAACTTGCGCATCTTATTGAAAACAGTTTAAGCCATTCTATTTTCTTTTTGATTTATATTTCGTTTCTTCCAGTCAGTCTGTATGTCGAACTTTATCTCAAGCTGATGAAATTACACAATAACTCAGATATTAGATTTATCAAGCAATCAGAGACTTCCGTGATCACAAACATGCTGTAATCTCTACGTGCTTATCTACCCTTACATCTAGTCACGGACTCATTTGCAGTTATTTATTCATTTTATTTCCCATAGCACGCTACTGCCCCACAGACATGTTTCTTAATCGTGTTCTTGTCGCTGTCGTTATAGTTGTTGTTGCTGTTGCTGTTATTGTTGTTGCTGCTGTTATTGTTGAGTGAATGTTCTTCCCTCTCCCCTACCTTACTACTATCTGTATGTTAGAGCTGTATAACATGGAACTCCATATTTTGTTCAGGTTCTCTAACTGATTTACATGTGCATAATCATCAGACAATACTTTCAGTACATCAGTTCTTCTCTTCAAAATGATTAGATCGTGTGATTTGTTTTTGACATTTAAGATGTACAAACTGAGTCACGTGATTTCGTCACTTTATCGAGGCAGCCTCTTCAGGAAATTTTGCTTGCGTGGACTTCACAACATCAACGTCAGATGGCTTTTTTTTTTTTCTCACTGCGAGTTACTGAGTACTGAGTTAGAAGTCTCAAGTATTTCCCCCATTGTTTCCTGTACTATCTAAAGTGCATGATTGTCTCCAAGTATCTACGTCCTTTGTCTGGCACATCAGCTTTCTCCACAGTTGATTGTATAGTCTCGTATCCTCTGTTTTCCGTTGGAGAACTCGTATGTCTACACTGGTCTAGGAATGTCGTCACTGGTCTGCGTCCCCTCGCAGCATTATGGTTTCTAGGTATCTTTATAGTGATAGTTCTTGACATTTTGGTTTCTAGGTATCTTTATAGTGATAGTTCTTGACATTTTGGTTTCTAGGTATCTTTATAGTGATAGTTCTTGACAATATGGTCTCTAGGTATCTTTATAATGATAGTTCTTGACATTATGGTCTCTAGGTACCTTTATAGTGATAGTTCTTGATATTTTGGTTTCTAGCTATCTTTATAGTGATTGTTCTTGACATTATGGTTTCTAGGTATCGTTATAGTGATTGTTCTTGACATTATGGTTTCTAGCTATCTTTATAGTGATTGTTCTTGGTATTTTGGTTTCTAAGTATCTATATAGTGATTGTTCTTGACATTGTGAAAAGTGAATACAATGATTTATTTATGTTTTTTAAAATAACCGTTCGCCATTATCTTTGTCCTAATATATTGTTCTAACCATGTAGATTGTTTAGCATTTATTAATTATTGATACATCTTTATAACATCCAGTTATATACAATACAGCCTAGAGAAACCAACAACATACCGTACTTATCGTAGAATCCAACAATACACCATACAACTTGACCTACGGACACAAATTATCCATAATAGCAGTACTGCACCTGTTGTACACTAGAACCTGTTCAATCCTAACTCTTGAGATTCATGCCGTAGTTTCTGCTATGGGAAAAAGGTGTGTGTGTGTGTGTGGGGGGGGGGGGGGTAATTTTGTATCAATAATAATACTAATGACCAGTGTTTCGACATGTTTTTTTAAACATGCTCAGAGAATAATTAATATATCCTGGCAATCGATGTGAGTTATGGTACCAGTTATAACTCCCGGCCGTATTGTAAACAGTAGAGATTTAACTATAGTTTTTTTCAAAAATTGCCATGACTGACAACTTCAGACCTTTTATTTAGAATATAACTATGAATTTATAATAACTACAATGTACGTTTTTTGTTTATATACATGTATACAGGCATATTCTTATACTCTTTATGTGCAGATCTGTATCTATGAATCTATGTATTTATGTATATCCTATTGATTACACTCCAAAGTCATTAGCCTTTCGCAGTTTTCCCATTTATTGTAAGCAAATAGCCCCATCGGGCGGGTCATTCTGCAGCCATTACGAATCTCTGTCACCGGATTATACCGCCATCTTGATTACTTCCGTTTCCGGTGTAACTACTTGTCTTCTCTCAACGCGGGGCGCTTATTCGGGCACATTTGGCCAAATATATGACGTCATGAGTCCACATGGGGGAATTTATGTCTGGATATTGGTTTCAGAAGAAAGCGATTACTCTGTGACTCACGTCATGGATCCCTGTCAGTGCCTCTGTGTATTTTTGGCATGTTAATAGCCTCATTTTGTCTTTGACTACAAGGCGTTCAGCAAATATAAAAAGTCAGCCAATTTTACTTCTCCGAACATTTCGATTTTTAATTATAGATTTGATCTACATGGAGGCACAAGCCGATTTTATTTTTAAAAGAGATCCCAGAGCACCAGCATCCCCCCTCCCCCCCCCCCCAATCCCTTTTCCGCTCAAAAAATGGTCTAGGCTATTTTCAACATGAAAAAAAAAAAAAAATTTTAATCTACAGATATGGTCAAGATTTTGACATTCAGAATCGTCAGATGTCATAAATGCAAGCAATGGGTCCCCGTTGTTATCAGATACGTTTGGATCTAAATGTATTCTTGATGTATAATTAAATGCATGTGTTATCATTTTGGTTCGTGGTGCAAAAGTGAGTAAGGCATGGGCTGCATTGTCTCCTCATTACCTATTCAATCGATACAGGTCAGTAAAATGAGAATTGCCCAATCAAATTGCGTGAATTGTGACAGTTACGAACTTCTCATAATTGGTGGCAAGCTTATTCATGAACTTGGCTATGCAGACGACACATCCCGCCTTTCAAACAATGTGAAGATAGTAACCAATTTAATCATGTCTGTACATAAACCTGCTCCTGCCTATATGCGGCCCCTGGCAAAAGCCATTTAGAGTATAACAACACGTCCTAAAAAGTAAATTCCACATACAAAACTTGCTGTCACCTGAATAAAGCAATAAATGACAAACAAATTTAAAAACACGTCACACAATTTGAAAATCTAGTCTGTAATTAACAGCAGTGGGAATAGTTCCACACGAGGATGGCGATAGCTATACAAACATTAAACAGTGTTAACATTTTATGGTTGTGCACCAGCAAGGAGATCACAAAAAACAATTTTGAGAGCATGCATCTTCACTGTCGCAACATACGGATCTGAGTCATGGAACCATCCCCCATTGCTTAAGAAAGAAAATAGGGTCTTTTGAGCTGAAATATTATAGATAGATTCTCAGAAAAACACAAACAAGGAAAAAAGAAATACTGTCATTTTTAAAGATCTGAACATCAAGGAAGATTGGCTAATAAACAGCATCTTAACTTAATATTTTGGTCATATCAAGCGCCACTGTGGATTGGGGAAAAAAATTACAGAAGGCATGGTGCTGGTAAGGAGGGTCAGGGGCCGACGAACAGGAAGATGCACACAGGATTTAAGTAACTCATTGAATATGAAAGTGCATGAGGCGAGAGAGATGTCGAGTGACCGAGTCTCTTTCAGACAGACCGTGATAAAAGCGGCGTTCTCCAAAGGACACGCCACATGATGATGATATTATGATATAAATTATATTTTCACTGATAAATGTGCATACTGCTCCAACTTATAAATGTGCCTACTGCTCCAACTTATAAATGTGCCTACTGCTCCAACTGATAAATGTGCCTACTGCTCCAACTGATAAATGTGCCTACTTCTCCAACTGATAAATGTGCCTACTGCTCCAACTGATAAATGTGCCTACTGCTCCAACTGATAAATGTGCCCACTACTCCAGCTGATAAATGTACCTACTGCTCCAACTGATAAATGTGCCTACTGCTCCAACTGATAAATGTACCCACTGCTCCAACTGATAAATGTGCCCACTACTCCAACTGATAAATGTGCCTACTGCTCCAACTGATAAATGTGCCCACTACTCCAACTGATAAATGTGCCCACTGCTCCAACTGATAAATGTGCCCACTGCTCCAACTGATAAATGTGCCCACTACTCCAACTGATAAATGCTTCACGAACTCCAACTGATAAAATTTTTGATTTATAATTTGACTCCAACTGATTAATGTGCCACTATTTTGACTGAGAAATGATCCCACTACTCCAATTGAGCAACTTTGCCCACTGCTACCTTCTGATAAAGTGCCCACTGCTCCACCCCCATGTTTATGCCCCAGGGACAAATGCGCCCGCAGGTTGCAGAATAAAGCGGAATAAAAAGATAAGAGAAGGACATTGTTTCCGAAAAGAACAAGGACACGGAGACAGAGGTTACTGGGTGTACATTGAGACAGGAGCAAAGAGGATGCGCTAGATTGGACAGGGTAACGACAGACATCAGAAACAGCTTACCAGGCCAGGGGACGCAAAACTACGTTAAAAATAGCGACAAAGAAGAATGGGTATCTCGCCCGCCATGACGTGTGAGAAAGAGATGCAAGATCACACACACACAGACACACTCCAACTGATAAATATGCCCACTATCCAAAGAGAGAGAGACAGAGAGGGAGAGAGATAAATGAGCCCAGAGCTCCAAAAGAGAGATGTGCCCACTGCTCCAACGAACGAACGTGCCAAACTTTATTTTCAAAGGGTTAAGAATTGGGCACGCAGGCCCGTCTAACATTGTGCCCTTCCAACTCCAACTCCTTTCATACAATGCTTCATGTTTATCTCATTTCATGCTAATAATAATAATAATAATAACTAATACTAATAATGTAATAATAATAATAATAATAAATAATAATAATACTCTTTAAAAAGAGGAATGCACAATTAAAAATTTGAGAAATATAGAAAAGAAACAAAAGAACAAAAAGCGGAAGAAAAAAATTACAATATTTAAGTCTTAATTACCTTGCTGGCCGCCCCCCCTTCTAATTTATACTGGGATTACTTGAACGTTTTAGACCATAATAATAATCCCCGTTTCCAAAAATGATGTAAGTCTTACAGGCTGCATAATATAAACATAATCGAAAAAACAATTAAATATTAGTTACAAATATTGAGAATGCATTCGACAGACACATTCAGTTTTAAACAATAATAAGCATCAGTTTTCAACCCCACCAAGTTTCCCGACACCCCCCCCCCCCCCCAATAAAAAAAAAAAACGTTAATAAGAAATACATGAACGCCTTAACATACTATACTCTTTTTAGGGGGGGGGGGGGGGGGCACATATTATATATATATATATATATATATAAGTGGGCACATTTATCAGTTGGAGAGAGAGAGAGAGAGAGAGAGAGAGAGAGAGAGAGAGAGAGAGAGAGAAGAGATTTTGCTTATCTAACTATTTCTGAGTTCTTATTCGTCCCTAAGTTCAATATCTAGAAAGTCTAGCTTTCTACACTGGCAAATAGACCATAAGTTTTCACCTTTTTGATGTTGCTTCGACAATTACTTGTTCTCATGAAATCCCCATGCAGTATGAAAGAACATTATTTACAAGGGTTATGAGTGGACACGCAGACCCGTCTTACATCTGCCCTTCTAGTTGCGCACCTTACATACAGTTAATCTTTCTTCTACGACAGTTTGGTCTTCATTACAAACGATGGAATGTATTCTAGGTTAGGTTCGTGTTAGTCTTCCCAAACAGAGTAGGTCACTTTTCATTCACAAGTTTGTTGGGCTATTCGATTTTACGGATGTATTCCACTCTGTTATTTGCTTGTTTTGATGTCTTCCATTGACGTTTTTATTCCTAGAAAGAGAATGACTGTGACATTGACAGCGTCGCCACTTTTCTTTGACAAAAAACATCCAGAACGGAGTCAATAAATATCTAAACACATCTAAATGTGCGTAGGAAACATCTAAAAAACATCCAAATGGAACTAGTCACAAATTAGATACCTATTGATAGGACTTACTCTATAGAATCGTGTCCTCATTTTCACTGATGTCTGCCTCACAGGATCTATAGGATAAGCTTAGCTTGGATGATTAAGTTCAAGCTTCAGATCCAAAATGACTCTGGTATGCTTTAGCTGTTTCAATTTATTTTAATACACAGTCAGGGAGCTGATAAGTTGAACAGCATTTTCATACTCTCATCAGGCCGAATTTTATTGTCGAGATAGCATTTAAGAGGTCAAGTTTCATCCTATTTCTTAGGTTAGATTTGATAAATTCATATCAGTGTACACTTGCTGCGATGCATTTTCACATCATCCGTAACTTTACTGTCAGAAATAGTGTTTCTAACCAAATCAATCAAATGTTCACAGTTTGAAATTGCACAATGACAACTTAAAAACATTGCGACCCATTCTTCAACTTTTGATAATTCATTCATCAGTGTAGTTCTGAAAAGAGATGTCAGCGGTGTAATCCCTTTGAATGGAACTGCAATTTTTTGCTTTTTAGTCTCTGCATGACTCTTCAAGACTTATATTTTCGCTTTAATTTCACATTTGCAGTATTTACAACGAGCCTTGGTCATATCCACAGGAACTGCCATCACCCAGTCTTCAAATGTGTCATCATGCAGCCACTCTTTCCGAAATGTTTACTCATACTTTACTTTTGGTATGGTGAAAGGTTTTTTTAAAGTGAAAGGTGAGCAATTATTTTTTTCCTTTTCTAATCACATAAAAAAGAAACAAAGTCAACACAGTGAGGATACGGTTGAAACGAAGTTAATGTGATCTACGCCCGCTTTTAATCAATACCGGAACTGCCAGATATTTGAGCAGTGACCCCAGTGAGAGTTCAAAGTTTAAGTAATCGTAAATGTCCCAATGTATGTGCCAGACCAAAACAAAAATATTGTAGTAAATTGTTTACACAGTATTTATTATACTGACACTAAAAGAAAAGAAAATCTATAAAATATCTAACCCCAAATGAACAACATCTAGAAAACCATCCACCATCTGAAAGTTAAAAACACCATCAAAATGCAAGGAAAAACATATAAATCTGGATGTAAAACATCTAAAGTGGCAACACTGGACATGGATTGCAGCACTCTCTTGTGCCAAGGTGATAGGTTCAGGAACTACCAATCAGAAGTGATCTAGTGGGTGATATTGGCGAGGTCACCAGCAAAAAAAAAAAAAAAACGTTACCATGTTTTGAAAAAAACATTTGCTACTTGTGTCCCATGGAAAGAAAGACATAACCTTTCTGATTGAATAACTGTGACTGAAAGTTCCAAGAAAAGCATTATAGATATAAACCTTTATACTATACAATAATCGACACTCGATGCGTGATATTTTCTTCATCACGTCGACCGTCTTGTGAAAATGATTCCAGAGAGAAAAAGAATCTGCGGTTTACGTTAAGGTGGTCTTGTATACATCTCTCGACTAAACATCGTAGGTGCCTGTATTTTGTTTGGAGGACAGAAGAAGTGGCGGCAGGTTGCAACATCTTATCAAGAACTAACCCCAACGAAGATCGGGATGCTGATGCAAAGTAACCCTTGTGGGGTGTCAGCCCATATTTGGACATTTTCCGTGTCGTGACTCTCCTTGTTTAAGAGCTCAAATAAAATAATAATAACAGCTCGTGCTTGGGTAAGACTGTGTGGCTTTTAAATATGATAATATAATTAAGATAATATGAAAAGTGATAACAAATACCTGAAAAGATGCAGTGGTTGGCAACTGGGTAGAGGGGGAAGGGACTTAGATCACCCTTATAACAAAATTGCTCAATAGCGAAGCCTAACACTACCCTTAAAAGCTTTTTATTCGGGCTCAGTTGCCCTCCACCCTCCAGCCAAAAAGTGTGTTTAGAGTGGTTGTAGGAGGAGGGAGGGGAGGGGTTGGATCAAGGTGGCTGAGTTCCCATATTTCAGCACTCACCAACTCAAGTCAGCAGAACAAGAAAAAGCAAGTACTTCTTGCGTCCCAGGGGAAGATGGCCATAACCTTTATGGCGGAATAACAGTGACTGAAAGTTCCGAGAGAAGCATTATCAGACTTTTGGGGATCTGAACAGGAGACTTCTCTGAGAGGATGGTCCCGTCAGTTTATGAAAGCTTTCCCGTGGTCTCGCCCAGCGCTGTCATCTTTTAGGAACGGTGTGTTTTTTGTCTTATGGGTATCAGACTCAGTTGAGGGTTAATGTGTACCTAGTGATATAATAATAGCCAGAAAGCAACCTTGCCATTACTTCAAAGTATAATTCATTTAATGACACCCTCTTGATGTCAACAATAAGAGATCTGATAATGTTTATTTAACAAAACAAATTTAGAATACATCAATTAAGGAAACAAACGATGAGAAAGTCGAATGGGGCCCTTAGTAATTCGGATATACAAAAAAAAAAAAAAATATTATTACATTTTTGCAGAAATAATCTAAAGATGACGTGAATGAAAAAGCGGATGAGGACATTTTAGGATAAAGACACGGTCATACATTTTAGGATAAAGACACGGTATACGTTTTAGGAGAAAGACACGGTCATACATTTTAGAAGAAAGACACGGTCATACATTTTAGGAGAAATACATGGTCATAAATTTAGGAGAAAGACACGGTCATACATTTTAGGAGAAAGACACGGTAATAAATTTAGGAGAAAGACACCGTCATACTTTTCAGCTTCATTAGAAAGACAGCGCTTTTATATTTTTATAACTGAAGGACAAACACTTGTCCAGAGAGAAAAACTAAAAAGCGGTTGAAAAAAAAAAAAAATTAAAATCTGTACAAATGAGAAGATAACATTAAGATCTAAGATATAGACTAGCTAACAATTGACAGGCTGTGTGCCAATTTGTACAACATGGACGAGATGTAGAGAGTAGGTGATCCATAGCAACCAGCCTTCACTACGGAGATGACACTCGACTGAAAGATAAAACATTTTATTCCAATATTGTGTGGTCATTACCTGACATGTATGGCTGTGTGGTCATTACCTGGCATGTGTGGCTGTGTGGTCATTACCTGGCATGTATGGCTGTGTGGTCATTACCTGACATGTATGGCTGTGTGGTCATTGCCTGTCATGTATGGCTGTGTGGTCATTAATAGGCATGTATGGTTGTGTGGTCATTCCCTGACATGTATCGCTGTGTGGTCATTGCCTGGCATGTATGACTGTGTGGTCATTACCTGGCATATGTGGCTCTTTGGTCATTGCCTGGCATGTATGGCTGTGTGGTCATTACCTGGCATATGTGGCTGTTTGGTCATTGCCTGGCATGTATGGCTGTGTGGTCATTACCTGGCATGTATGGCTGTTTGGTCATCGCCTGGCAAAAGTGGCTGTGTGGTCATTACAAGGCATGTATGGCTGTGTGGTCATTCCCTGACATGTATGGCTGTGTGGTCATTCCCTGACATGTATGGCTGTGTGGTCATTATCTGACATGTATGGCTGTGTGGTCATTACCTGACATGTATGGCTGTGTGATCATTGCCTGGCATATGTGGCTGTATGGTCATTGCCTGGTATATGTGGCTGTGTGGTCATTGTCTGGCATGTATGGCTGTGTGGTCATTGCCTGGTATATGTGGCTGTGTGGTCATTCCCTGGTATATGTGGCTGTGTGGTCATTGCCTGGCATGTATGGCTGTGTGGTCATTACCTGGCATGTATGGCTTGTGGTCATTACCTGGCATATGTGGCTTGTGGTCGTTGCCTGGCATGTGTGGCTGTGTGGTCATTGCCTGGTATATGTGGCTGTGTGGTCATTGCCTGGTATATGTAGCTGTGTGGTCATTACCTGGCATGTGTGGCTGTGTGGTCATTACCTGGCATATGTGGCTGTGTGGTCATTGCCTGGCATATGTAGCTGTGTGGTCATTACCTGGCATATATAGCTGTGTGGTCATTACCTGACATATGTAGCTGTGTGGCCATTACCTGGCATGTATGGCTGTGCGGTCATTGCCTGGTATATGTGGCTGTGTGGTCATTGCCTGGCATGTGTAGCTGTGTGGTCATTACCTGGCATGGCTGTGGTCATTGCTGTGTGGTCATTACCTGACATATGTGGCTGTGTGGTCATTGTCATTACCTGGTCATTGCCTGGTATGTGGCTGTGTGGTCATTGCCATGGTAGCTGTGTGGTCATGTGGTAAATGTGGCTGTGTGTGGTCATTACCTGGCATGTGTGGCTGTGTGGGTACTGTTTGGTATATTGGCTGGTGGTCATTGCCTGGCATATGTGGCTGTGTGGTCATGGCTGTTGGTCATTACCTGGTATATGTGGCCTGGTCATTGCCTGGGTGGCTGTGTGGTAATTACCTGGTCATTGTGTGGCTGTGCTGTTTGGTACCTGGTATTGCCTGTGTGGTCATTGCCTGGCATATGTGGCTGTGTGGTCATTGCCTGGTATATGTGGCTGTGTGTTCATTGCCTGGTATATGTGGCTGTGTGGTCATTACCTGGCATATGTGGCTGTGTGTTCATTACCTGGCATATGTGGCTGTGTGGTCATTACCTGGCACATGTGGGTGTGTGGTCATTACCTTTCCTATGTGGCTGTGTGGTCATTGCCTGGTATATGTGGCTGTTTGGTCATTACCTGGTGTACGTGGCAGTGTGGTCATTACCTGGCACATATGGCTGTGTGGTCATTACCTGGCATATGTGGCTGTGTGGTCATTACCTTGCATATGTGGCTGTGTGGTCGTTGCCTGGTATATGTGGCTGTTTGGTCATAACCTGGTATATGTGGCTGTGTGGTCATTACCTGGCATATGTAGCTGTGTGGTCATTGCCTGGTATATGTGGCTGTTTGGTTATTACCTGGCATGTGTGGCTGTGTGGTCATTACCTGGCATATGTGGCTGTGTGGTCATTGCCTGGCATATGTGCCTGTTTGGTCATTGCCTGGCATATGTGGCTGAGTGGTCATTACCTGACATATGTGGCTGTGTGGTCATTACCTGGCACATGTGGGTGTGTGGTCATTACCTTTCATATGTGGCTGTGTGGTCTGGTATATGTGGCTGGCATTATGTGCAGTGTGGTCATTACCTGGCATATATGGCTGTGTGGTCATTGCCTGGCATATGTGGCTGTGTGGTCATTGCCTGGTATATGTGGCTGTGTGGTCATTGCCTGGCATATGTAGCTGTGTGGTCATTGCCTGGTATATGTGGCTGTTTGTTCATTACCTGGTATCTGTCCCTGTGTGGTCATTACCTGGCATATGTGGCTGTGTGGTCATTGCCTGGCATATGTGCCTGCTTGGTCATTGCCTGGCATATGTGGCTGAGTGGTCATTGCCTGGCATATGTGGCTGTGTGTTCATTGCCTGGTATATGTGGCTGTGTGGTCATTGCCTGGCATATGTGGCTGTGTGGTCATTGCCTGGCATATGTGGCTGTGTGGTCATTGCCTGGTATATGTGGCTGTGTGGTCATTGCCTGGTATATGTGGCTGTGTGGTCATTGCCTGGTATTTGTGGCTGTGTGTCATTGCCTGGCATATGTGTCTGTGTGGTCATTGCCTGGCTGTGTGTGGTCATTGCCTGGTATATGTGGCTGTTTGGCTGGTATATGTGGCCGTGTGTCATTGCTGGTATATGTGGTGTGTGGTCCATTGCCTGGCACATTACCTGGTATATGTGGCTGTGTTGTCATTTCCTGTCATATGTGACAGTGTGGACATTTCCTGGCACGTGTGGCTGTGTGGTCATTGCCTGGCATATATGGTTGTGTACCGAGAGAGTCAAGCCGGTCGACTTGATTATGTCCTAGTAACACTTCCCGTAGCCACATCACGCTTCAAGTCTTCCCATTTCTCACTGGTCAAGTGTATATTAGCATTATTTTATCAAGTGACATCAGGATGGTCAACCTCGGCTAAATTATTTCTCCGCACTGCACCCTAACTTTTTATTTCATGATCATCATCATCAGTACCACCACCACGATCATTATCTTGACCATCGCCATTTGCAACACCATTATCATAATCATGAGACTTGCTTGATGGTCTGGTTGTCACAGAAACTAATTACATAAGATAATGCGGTGGTTTATTTTAGCAATCAAATCCACCTGGGGTAAATTCTTTGTTTCCTATAGTTAGTTCTGACCATTATGACAGTTTTCCTGTGAAGCCCATTTGCGATTATGTCCACTTAGTTCAATGAGTACTCGAACCCTGGAGCTGTGCTTACAACACAACAGTTTTTGCCTTCTCTCCACCACAAGGAGGCGTAGCATAGAGATTACTTTCATCAAAAAACCTCATGTCCTATTTCATCGACTTTCAGCTGTCGAAAATTAATGCAATAACACCTACCCTTTCCTGAACGGTTTTATGTTATCTGGTAAACATAGTTACAGCTTCATAACAAATGGGTGACCCTTTAATTGCTCCGCTTCTGTGCCTACGACTTAGTTAACTGATTACGTCCTTTTCACCCTGGTTTTTGCCAGGAGCCGCAATATAGGCAGGACATAAATGTGGCCATTTGTCTGAGCGCGGTTTCTGGGACCTCTCCACGGCGATCCTCACCCGCATGGTGGCACTTTGTGTAGTCGGGTGTTTGTCGCTTGTGTGATGTCCTAGTGGGGTGGAAAGTCAGTCATTCAGTCAGCCTACGACTCCTAAACTGCTCTGTTCTAGGCGTGTCATGTGTTGGTTGTTTTCAGCGTGCTCATCGTTTAGAGCGACATCATGTCCTGTGTGTTACTTTCATTCGTTCGTCGCCAACACTGCGTCATGTTTGCAAGCAGTGTTCTTACTTCACCGTGAATGTCCTTGACCAGTCAGCCTTCAGATGTCCAACCTAAGCCTCACAGACGAGTATGCACACACGAAGACAGTCGCTCCTTTCCAGGGCCCTCCGCCGTCGGCACCCCAAGATGGCACATTTCAGGGCCAGCCCCAAAATATCTCCCAGTTCGCATAGCACAGTCTAAGATCTGCCTAAGAAACACCGGATCAAGTCGAACTGTACGGGTCGTTTAGTGAATTACAAAATACAGTGAACTTCAAACAAGAGACCACATTGCAGATATGCATATGTTTTTCGGGCTAACACACGTAGAAGAGGAAGAGGTAACAAAGCCCAACTCTACCCCCCCCCCCCAGCCCCCACCCCTTTTCTATCATATTGTAGGACTTTTTGTGGAACCACCTAGGAATGTCTTACCAAGTCTCGCAGCCGACGAAATGTGGTGAAAAAACTTAAAAGTGACTAGAAAAGAGATGATATTGACGTAATTGCATTACTGCATTATAAATTTATAAACAAAACAAAACAAAAAACAAAAATAATAATAACGATAAAAATGATATGAGTAATTTTTTTTATTTTTTTGCAATCACCCAGTCTTACATTAGGTTTTAATATTTTCATTGATGGTTTTAATGCTGCTACTGAACCGCCCATTCATGTACTCTCATAATTGCTCTGGGAAGTTCACATTTTGTCCCCACAGTTATTTACAAAACTGGCAGTAATAAGGAATATGTATACGATCCAGTCAAAATGTGCCGTCCCTTGTCCCCTCTTTGTCCACTTGGGCAGGCAGCGGTACGTGACCTGAAAGCCTGATCAAGGCACACACTCCAACAAAGCGGAAACCACAGTGCAGACAGTCTGTTTACCAGTTTGATTGAAGTGTCTGAGAGTGGCCGAGCCACGTGTCAGGCTGCGCATTTCAATTGAGCACAGATCGTGTAGCTTTATGTTCTTCACATCCTGACTATGTACTATTGAACCCCTGTACTGGGACGCTGGGTTGTCAATGGAAACTGATTGTTATTACTGAAACAAAGAGGATCTTTTCTTTTATTTCCCCCTATCTTGGTGACTCCGAGATCTCGTGAGGAATTCCAGATAAATTCTGGGGGTGGGGGTGGGGGTTAGGTTTAGGGTTTGTCGGTGTTTATTTCACACTCTAAAACCCCAAAACTATTGAACATAACTAGGAATCCCCACTAAATATTGAAGTCCCCTCGATAGGGTTAAAATACAAAGCTGGAACAGTAGAGTGCTTCAGACAGTTTCTGTACTACAAGCTAGGAACATTACAGTGCCCCAGACAATCTCTAGAGTACAAGCTAGGAACATTACAGTGCTCCAGACAATCTCTACAGTACAAGCCAGGAACATTACAGTGCTCCAGACAATCTCTAGAGTACAAGCCAGAAACATTACAGTGCTCCAGACAATCTCTAGAGTACAAACCAGGAACATTACAGTGCTCCAGGCAATCTCTAGAGTACAAACCAGGAACATTACAGTGCTCCAGACAATCTCTAGAGTACAAACCAGGAACATTACAGTGCTCCAGACAATCTCTAGAGTACAAGCCAGGAACATAACAGTGCTCCAGACAATCTCTAGAGTACAAACCAGGAACAGTACAGTGCTCCAGACAATCTCTAGAGTACAAACCAGGAACATTACAGTGCTCCAGACAATCTCTAGAGTACAAACCAGGAACATTACAGTGCTCCAGACAATCTCTAGAGTACAAACCAGGAACATTACAGTGCTCCAGACAATCTCTAGAGTACAAGCTAGAAACATTCAGTGCTCCAGCTATCTCTTGAGTACAAGCCAGGAACAGTACAGTGCTCCAGAGAATCTCTAGAGTAGAAGCTAGGAACATTATAGTGCTCCAGTCAATTTCTAGAGTACAAGCCAGGAACATCACAGTGCTCCAGACAATTTCTAGAGTAAAAGCTAGGAACATTACAGTACTTAGGACAATCTCTAGAGTACAAGCCAGGAACATTACAGTGCTCCAGACAATCTCTAGAGTACAAGCCAGGAACATTACAGTGCTCCAGACAATCTCTAGAGTACAAGCCAGGAACATTACAGTGCTCCAGACAATCTCTAGAGTACAAGCCAGGAACATTACAGTGCTTCAGACAATCTCTAGAGTACAAGCCAGGAACATTACAGTGCTCCAGAATTCTCTAAAGTGTAAACCGCCCTGTCCTGATCAAAGCAACTGGAAGAAGAATGAGTTCAAGAAACCACTATTCTAGAGCGTCTACTGTAACAAGTGACTGTGACCGGATTGTCTGTAACATTTATGCCTACCATAATTACACACGGGGATTAAGCATTCTGGGAGCGGTTCCACTATGGCCGGCTGTGCCGTCATCTCTCTAAAACGTTTCATCACATTGATGACAGGGATCGCTCCACCCCATGTGCCTGCCGTCGTTCAGTCACATTGCTTTTAGTATTATTGAAAGTAATTTACAGGGATTTTCACCCCTCTCTCTCTCTCAGTCTCACATTGCGTCTTAGTATCTCTCTCTCTCTCTCTCTCTCTCTCTCTCTCTCTCTCTCTCTCTCACTCTCTCTATGTCTGTATCTCTTTATCTGTTTTCTTTCAATCTCTCTCTCTCTCTCTCTCTCTCTCTCTCTCTCTCTCTCTCTCTCTCGCCCTACTGTCTGCCCGTCACTGATCCTTCATCCTCTGTATCTCGACCTGCCTGTCGTTCTTTGTATTTACACATGTGATTTTCCTTAATAAAATGAAAATTATTATTATTTAAATAATAAAGGAGTCAGACCTCTCTTTTAGTCGCTGTATCTGTTTGTTTGTCTGCAAGACTCTCTGTCTGCCTCCTTTTTTCTATGTGTCAACCTGTCTGTTTCTGTGTAATTGTTTATGTCTCTCTCTCTCTCTCTCTCTCTCTCTCTCTCTCTCTCTCTCTCTCTCTCTCTGTGACTGCCTTTCTGTCTGACTGACTCTCTCTTTGTAGCCTCTTTCTTTTTAGTCTGTGTCTATCCTTTTGACTGTGTGTCTGTCTCCTCTCCTCTCTATGTGTCTGTTTTTCTCCAGCTGTCTGGGTCTTTGTCTGTTTGTTTATCTCACTAAGTCGTTTATCTTGCTCTATCTTCCCCCTCTCTCACTCTCTCACTTTATCTTTACCTTTTCTGTCTGACAGCTGATACACTAATCAAGACACGGCGCTAGTTATGTTCTGTCTGACAGCTGATACACTGACCAAGACACCGTGCTAGTTATGTTCTGTCTGACAGTTGTTACACTGACCAAGACACGGCACTAGTTATGTTCTGTCTGATAGTTGTCACACTGACCAAGACACGGCGCTAGTTATGTTCTGTCTGACAGTTGTTACACAGACCAAGACACGGCACTAGTTATGTTCTGTCTGATAGTTGTTACACTGACCAAGACACGGCCCTAGTTATGTTCTGTCTGACAGTTGTCACACTGACCAAGACACGGCGCTAGTTATGTTCTGTCTGACAGTTGTTACACAGACCAAGACACGGCACTAGTTATGTTCTGTCTGACAGTTGTTACACTGACCAAGACACGGCACTAGTTATGTTCTGTCTGATAGTTGTTACACTGACCAAGACACTTCACTAGTTATGTTCTGTCTGATAGTTGTTACACTGACCAAGACACCGTGCTAGTTATGTTCTGTCTGATAGTTGTTACACTGACCAAGACACGGCACTAGTTATGTTCTGTCTGATAGTTGTTACACTGACCAAGACACGGCACTAGTTATGTTCTTTCTGATAGTTGTTACACTGATCAAGACACGGCACTAGTTATGTTCTGTCTGATAGTTGTTACACTGACCAAGACACGGCACTAGTTATGTTCTGTCTGATAGTTGTTACACTGACCAAGACACGGCACTAGTTATGTTCTGTCTGATAGTTGTTACACTGACCAAGACACGGCACTAGTTATGTTCTGTCTGACAGTTGTTACACTGACCAAGACACGGCACTAGTTATGTTCTGTCTGACAGTTGTTACACTGACCAAGACACGGCACTAGTTATGTTCTGTCTGATAGTTGTTACACTGATCATGAATCGTAGTTTTTGTAAATCTAACGTAGT
Source organism: Candidula unifasciata (assembly GCA_905116865.2). Classification (NCBI taxonomy): domain Eukaryota; kingdom Metazoa; phylum Mollusca; class Gastropoda; order Stylommatophora; family Geomitridae; genus Candidula; species Candidula unifasciata. The sequence continues at coordinate 398,201 of CAJHNH020002924.1, forward strand.
GTCTAACAATGTGGTCTGCCGTGGTTTAGCCTCTAGACATTCGCCTGTGTATTAGAAAGTTGTGGGTTTGGGACCTGACACAACCGGTCTTTTTTCAAAAATGAACTATTTTCGCAAGTTGGCCCAGCCTTAAATGGGTACCAGGTAAGTGTTAGGAAGCATAGGCAGTCGGCGTGAAGATGCCTACATCACCAACGAAGTGCCAATTAGTCAATAACATATAGGTGGCCCAATACGACTGGAAGCCTGGGAAATGTTTATTTGTGTCCAACACCATTGACACAGACATTGCAGATAGACCAGAAGCAGAACGACTCCTATAGAGACAGAGAGAAAGGAAGTTTGCAAAAAAATAAATGCAGTCAGACATCAAAACCCAGGCTCAGTAAATATCAGTAGACTGGCAACATGTGTATGTGGACTACATGGCAAAGACTCCAACTCCTGCATTAAAATGTTCAGTCGTAGCCAACACTGTTCTTAAAATGATCGTTAGAGTTTCAGGGTCTCTATCGTCTAACAAATGCCTACATGATGTTCTACTCCACTCTAAGCGTGGGGAAAGCTCTCTACTGTTTTGACTGTTATAATGTATTTCAAATGTCGTACCCTCACACTTCAACAAATATTTTAAAACCTCGTGTACGCATCGATATTAATATTTACATGTGGCCTTAATTTCATGGTGTCCTTAAAATTTTATAATTTATAGTTGGACATAAGCTGCTGTTTTTTGAAAGCGGCGAATTTCTACGATCTTTGACTAATAACGTGTAAATCCCGTTAAAAAAATTAATATATACGGTAACGGATACACTCTTGGAGCTTGTTTGGAAATCATATCACATGTGAATTACAGATTTTTAAGTGAGGCACGATATCTTGAACAGACTATAGCTGGGAGCTACAGCAGTATATGTCTGCAGTTCGGATGCATTGAGTTGAAACCGGTACTGAAGCTGGCCTATTTTCTCATGTGTTTGAGTGATTTCTCTCGCGTAACTTTGTCTGTAGTTCCCGCCTGGTTTCTTGTCCGTATGATGTCCTACTCAAGGCACTGCAGCCTACTACCAAACTGCTCACAGCTGACATAAAACCCCTCTATTACAGGATTGTGAAAATGTGGTCCCAACCCTTGAGCCATACATATTGTATGGCATCTTGATTTTAAAAGAAAAGACGAGTGAACAAAATATGAACACATTTCGGATGTTAAAAACAAAACGTATCTTGCATATGTTAGCGAGTAAATCAACATCGTTTGCATGCCCTTCATTATGATTATCACCAAGTGTCATCTACATAAGGAAGATTCCTCTAATGGGTGTCCAACACGCAAGGTCTTGTTCCAGGTTTTGTCGCTCTTCACGTATGCTTCATTATCAGTTCATCTCTTGAAGTTGTCTGCCTACATGTGGTTCGTCTTTTTTCCCCCTTGTCTGTTTCCCCCTTGTCTGCTAACTTCTCGTCCATTTTAGGATGAAATTTTTCTTTATTTGAAGCCCTGCTCTGGCTCTTGCCAGGGGCCGCAATATAGCCTGGCCATAAATATGGCCTAAAGGCTGAATGCGGTTTCTGGGACCTCTCCACGGTGATCCTCGAGCGCATGGTCACATTGTGTCATCGGGTGTTTATCGGTTGTGTGATGTCCTGGTGGGGTAGAAAGTCAGTCAGTCCGTCCCCTTGATCTATTGTTCAGGCTTGCAACACTCAACATGTAGTGTGGTTTGAATGAATGGTTCAATAAGCACATTCGCCTGAATTTTTCTTCTGTTCATCTTCTTTCTTCTTATCTGTTCTCTACAACCAGGGGGAGAGACACGGTGTTGATGATGCACTGCAATCAACCTTTATTGCGGAAAATGTCGAACTGATTGATGGGTTCACAGAGTATCACTTTGTGAAAAAAGCAGTGACATATAGTATTTTACCCATGCTGGCTTCGTGTTTCGAAGTGCAAGAAACATGTCATTACACTATGAAATAATGCTTTGAATATGTGTTCCTGCGTCGCCCTTATACCTACACTCGTTCTGCCTCAGTGAGTGCAACGGTAACAAGCGTGACTGACTGACAAAACATCAGCCAGCAGACTGAGATGTGTAAGTGAGAGTTTGTGTTTGATGTCAGTAAAACCTTTTAGATCAAACGACAAACTGGCCATCTCCCTGTCGGTAGAAAATGAGGTCATGCTCTGTAAATCTCATTTTCTATATGTGTCAAAGTTAAGCCGAAAACTGCATGATATTTTCGGAGTCCATTATTTTTGCAAAACCCTGCATTCTTGGTGATTACTTGTTACGTTTATTATTTTTCATGTAGGACACACAAAAAACAGAAGGGCAACCACTGAGACCGTAAAAATATTATATACACGTGTGTGTGTGTGTGTGTGTGTGTGTGTGTGTGTATAAACATATATAAACGCACATACAATGTATTGATCGGCATTCATATAAACAAGTACAAAGATTGAAGGCGCTAGCTCTGTCTCTGTGTGTTTGTGTGTGTGTGTGTGTGTGTGTGTGTGTGTGTGTGTGTGTGCGCGAGCGCGCGAGAAGTTGGCGGGGCTGTAAGAGCATGTTTCCATAGCGAAGTAGCCAAGGGACTTACCTCCCCACTCTGGAAGTCGTAAGTTCGCTATTGGACTGCGTTGATGAACACACCAATGATTTCATACATTCATTGGAGTTGTGGATAGAGCTATATACTTCTTCATTTTAGTATGCGCTTTGCGAAAAGATCAGATACTCTACAGATAGGTTTCCCCAATTATTACCAGTGTCGCCACTTTTCTTTCACACACAAAAACACATCCAAAACGGAGTCAAAAATATCTAAAAACATCTACATTTGCGTGGAAAAATCTACAAAAAACATCTAAATGGAAAGAGTCACAAATTGCATAGCTATTGATATGACTTACCCTATAAAATCATGTCCTCATCTTTACTGAAGTCTGGCTTACAAGATCCACAAGATAAACTTAGCTTGAATGATGAAGTTGAAGCTTCAGATCCAAAATGACTCTGGCATGCTTTAGCTGTTCCAATTTCTTTTAATAAGCATTGAGGAAGCTGATAAGTGCAACAGCCTCTTCCTACTCTTATCAGGCCGAATTTTACTGTCGAGATAGCATTTAGGAAGTCAAATTCTATCCTGTTTCTTAGGTTAGATTTTCAAAAATTCACTCCAAATGAAACACATCTAGGAAAAACATCTACCATCTAAACGTAAAAAACACCATCTAAATGCAAGGGAAAACATCTAAATCTGGATGTAAAACATCCAAAGTGGCAACACTGATTTTTACTGGGGTGCTGGCATGCGTGGTATGTGTTTTGTACTCACTAACTGCTTCTAGAATGATCTAGTACGGCTCATAATGTTTACAATGAACCTTCTCACGTAGGATTTTATAATTGATCTCGAATGCATCAGATTTTCTACACTAAAATATACTAATTGGATTGACAGGTGTCCTTCTATGACCTTCTAGAAAGCCAGTACGATCAGGCTCTCTTTCTTTGATATGGCCCGTCACCGATTGCATCTGATGCTGTTTATGTAACTAGGTTATTCACTAGCAAATAACTCTCTGCTAAAACATAAAATATGGTTCTAGAAAAGAATGTCCTGATTCTTAAAACTTGTTGACTTCGTTCCCTTCAACTGATACGCAATATCCTTCCTCCTGACAAATAAGTGATGACGTGTCCCTGTTACAAGGGAACAGATTAGAATAACGTAAATAATGGGGTATAACAGATCAGCTTACCAACTGGGTAACATACATGAGGTGCAGAATGAGCGACTGGGCTAACCGGGTAGCTTATACATAGTGAAGAATGGATCAATGAACTAATTGGGTAGCTCACAAAGGATGTAAAACGGGTGAGAGGACTAATTGGGTAACTTACATGTAGTGCAGAATGGGTGAGAGGACTAATTGGGTAACTTACATGTGGTGCAGAACGGGCGAGAGGACTAACTGGGTTGTTTACACAAAGTACAGAATGGGCCAGTGTAAAAACTAGGTAGTTTACGTTGAATGCAAATTTGGCCAGTGTACCAACTTGACAGAATGGGCTAGTGGACTAACTGGGTAGTTTACATGACGTGCTGAACAGACCAACTGTTTAGGTTAAATTTAGTGCATAAAGGTGTATCAGTTCAGTCGGTGAGTTGAGTGGTACTGACCAGTTAAAAATATGCGTGCCCACAGAACTGGCAGACGAGCGTTGCCGCCATAACTAGCGACTCCTCTCCAGAACTGCGTTTCGGACGTCTTGGAGATGACGTCAGCATTTCCTATTCTAGACATGTCTCTGACGCATTGCGCGTCCGCTTATAGACGATCGCAGTAACACGAATAGCAGAATTATCATAGTTGCACTAATTCATTTGTGGTGTTTCAGTGCTGACTAACGAAACTAACTTTTCTCAATAGATCACACTAAGTTAACTATAGAACATATTACGGAGACCTGATCCTATAATATAGTATATTGTCCACTCCAACAACTCCAGAACTCACAAATTATTATCCTCTGTAATTAACCCTATAAGTGCCAACTAATCCCAAAACGTGTTACTGTTATATACACTATAATGAGCTCCTGCAGCATTAGATCTAACAAGTATGGGGTATTCGATAATATCTTGTGAGGGAATTACATTTCAAAAACGTGACACTGTTATAAATTACAAAGAACTCAAGGAAAGATATATTCCAGTCAGATAATTTACCTGATGATTTCACTCCAGCAACAGCAGATCTCACAAAGACACAACTATATAATACACACTAGGTGGACTTCGGCAGCCTCGATGGTGTCAGAGCTAAACACTACACCTACCTGACCACGGTGAGTCGGATAGATTTCTTAAAATAAACTTGGCTTCCAAGGCGAACCAGATTAAAATGGTATCAAGCTAAGTCATGGGAAGTAAAGGCTGTCGGCGTAAGGTTGACCACACCACCCATCGAGATGATTACCTCATCGGTCTGGAAAGGTGTGTGTAGCATCAAAAAATCGATAAGACAGTTTTGTGGAAATGGTCTTTGACCTTTACTTTTACTTACTGAAATAACTTCATACAGGTCTCTACTTGAAAAAAAATCAGGCAGTTCCGAATGCGGAAATAACTTCATACAGGACTCGACTTGAGAAAATCAGGCGATTCCAAATGCGGAAACGACTTCATGCAGGACTCGACTTGGGAAAATCAGGCAATTCCAAATGCAACAGTTACTTTATGTGGGCCAGGGCTGTAGAATATCAGACAATTCCAAATGCTCAAGATTAAAATAGTTCTACTGAAGTTACTGTGTGTTCTGGTAGTGGACTGGAAATATATCGCGCATCAGTGCCGCCTAGAAACAAAAGCTGTCGAAATGGTGGCCTTACAACATGACCTCTGCTGTAACGACCTTTTATGATGGCATTACTCCATGAAGGACTTACAGCTGCCGAGGAAGAACGGGTCTCAGTTTGTGAACTTTCATCCACTTTCAATCTCATTGTATGGTAATTTCAGGAACTCAGGTGAGGCGATCTACATACAAGTGGCATCTGGTTTGGTTGGATGGCTTTACTGTTGAATGGCAATCTGATTACCTAGAACATACCGTAAGAGAGACAGTGAGAAGCTGGGTTCGGAAGGGAAGGGGTGAACTTGGGAAAGGAGCTTAGTTAAGACAGACGATGCAAGCAAAATAAAACGTGTAAATAACAACTGAAGCAAGAAGAGGGTGAGAGAGAGAGAGAGAGAGAGAGTGACGAGAGAGAGAGAGAGAGAGAGAAGATAAATTATATATATAGAATATAAGTATATATATAATATATATATATATATATATATATATATATATATATATATATATATATATATAAATCTTTTTTTTTCTTTTTACTGTCAATGTCTGCTCATGCCGCTAGTCGTGCCAGCTCAACAGACGAAAGCAGCCAGGCCAGGGCGCGCTCGGTCGTTTGATATATTGTGATTTTATGCAGTCTCAATGTGTCAGTAACTCCTCCAATCCTTGTTCCTCTTGGTCTTCCTCTGCCTCTTGGTGTTTCGATTTTCAGGTGGTACACTCTTGCTGTTGGCATCGTTCATTTCATTTTCATTAGGTCAAACCATTGTATTCATTGTCTATAAATACATTTGACGATGGATGTTGTTCCAACAGTTCTTGTGATAACGTCGTTTCTTACTCAGTTTCTTCTGGTTTTATTCACAACCATTCTCAGTCATCTTATCTTACATGTGTTAGGTTTTCTTACGTGTTCTTTTGTCAATGTCCAAGTATGACATTGGTAAAAATATTGTATTTATAATTTGTCTTGTTGTCTCTACTGGGATGGCAGGGTGTTTTAAAACTGGAGCAAGTTGGCTTGTTGGATTCTCGTTTCTATCTCTCTTTCTTTTTTACCATCGTGTGTAAAGATGCTTCCCAAGTATAACTTTTGTTTTTCCTTTTTCTATTGATCTGCATGTGATGTTTAAGGCCATTTTCGTGTAGCTGGTTTATGTGGTGCTGCAGCTGTTTAATTTCACTGTGGAACATGCACTGATCGTCGGCAAAGAGCAGCTCATTGAAGTCATCCATTTTATTGATATATGGTGGTGTTATGTGTATTTGATTAATATTGTGCATGAATATTATAAAAGTTGAAGGTGAAAAAAATATATATGTATGTATATATATGTATCGAATGTCCACATAAAATACTTAAGTAGCAAAGTGACTTTTTTTAAAAGGGTTCACAATTTAACAAAAAGAATATTCTAATATTCTGCCCTTATGGCCTCATTTCTCGTTATTTTGTTTAATCCGGCATGTAACAAATAATGATAAACATCGCAGACGACAACTAAGTCTTAAAAAACTCCTGGATTTTAAATCCTCTAATGTGCTCTAAATATACCAACATTTTTCAACAAAAATAATAATTCGTAGAGAATTTGCGATAACTGTAAATGTACAGTGTGTTTAATCTACGTTTTTTTCCCCCACACAGTCTGCATTTAGAAAAAATTTAAATAGTTTAAAACTGTATGTATGGGAAGGTGGGGGGGGGGGGGGGGGGGGTGGGGAGTGATATGTATGACTGGCTGAAAAAGATGGTTCCACGTGTGAGTCGTGGGGCGGGATACGTCAGGCTTAGATCCTTTCGGTCTGTCCTATGTTTCGTTATGTGCAGTATGTTTATGCGTTAGTTATGTCTTCAGTAACACTGACATAATCGCGAGAGGCAATTTGTGGCATTTCCAGGTACTATTCTATGTATAGGTTTAGCCTTATCTTCTTCTTTGCCTTTCGCTGTCTGTAAACTCCGGCGGAAAATGATGGGTGTTCATCCACCTCTGGATTTGTGTCTTCTTACAGAAGCCGAGTGTTGCGTGCACATCCGCGCGACACATCTGCCTTATATTTGTGCTGGCTCTTGGTTCCTTGTCTCTCAGTCAAATGTACTCCGACTTGAAGGATACCCCAAGTTAGTTGACTCATATAGCATTGTTGTTGATGAGGCAGTAAGTTTATTTTTGTGTACCCCCCTCCCACCCCGCCCCCTCCCGGTAGGCTCTGTGGCTAAGTCGACGTGAATGCTTCGTTATGCCGGGATGCCAGGTAAGATCCCAGCTGCGGGCCAAGCGCCTTGCCTTGGTTTCGACAGTGGTATCAAGAAAGGCGACTGTCCAGAAAGCAATGGCAAACTACTGGACGTTAGAAAAACCACACAACAGCCAGGGGCTGTTGGGATGGATTCTGCAACGTCCTGTAAAGGATATGCAACTAAGCCCCCCCCCCCCTCCCCCACAATGGGGTACTGGATACACACCGAGACGTTGGGCTTTATGAAAAATAGGAAATTGCATCGCGTTGATAGCAGCAGACAGCCGGCAATAAGGTCGCCAAATATATAGACATCAATATGTTGTTTCGACTACCCTTTTCTAATTTGTTACTCTTTTTCCAGTTGTCTGTATGTGCACATACATTCGCTGTATCTAATTCGCGGCCTAATCAATTCACTCTTTGTAAAAACATAATAGCTGATACATCACCCACTTATACAAACTCACTCACTGACACACAAATGCAATCACCTACACACAAAATCAATTACTCACACACAAATACAATAACTCGCTGTCATGCTGAGGCTTCCAAAGATTGGAGGTTGGAGGGGCGGTTATTGCCCCTGTTTCGCTAGTGCCCTTACCAACAGCAAAGAATATCAACACTGCAACCCACCAGGCGTCGGCGTGATGCTGACGTCACTCACCACGTACCTATTGTTCTATAAAATACAGGTCTGACCGGAAGACATGGACAAGAGGCCTTTATTTTACTTGACCTCACCCTACCAGGCAGGTTATAAGAGGCGACCAAACGTATGGTTGAGCTTCCAACTGGCTACTTGTTCTTGTACAGGTCTCTAGCTACAGAAAACCAATCACCTGAGTGAACAAGTAAAATAAGTCAAGTTAATGGTCAACTATACAGAAGAGCTGAAAACTTTGAAGAACTTTTTAATAGGCGTTCACTGAAATTCTACATAATATAACCAACACAAGTAATCTTGGTAATGTTTGTAATCTTAGTTTCAGCTTCATAGCAAATGAGTCACCCCATAGTTGCTCCGCTCCTGTGCCTACGAAAAACACACATAATGTTCGTCGCAGTCCCTTGTGGAAAGATTGTCAGACTGCTGTCTCAGCATATGCACTAGCATACACACGCATTAAAAGCATACGGTAGCCGTTAGAAGTGCTAACACGAACAGTTTGACATTAGAAACGCAGTTCATCATCGACGGTAGCAAAAGTCGCCAATAGATCAGCAGTTGCGCACGCGATCAAGAATTAATCACATAAGGGCATCATAAATATTGCGGCGACAGGACACGCGTCATTTTCTGAATCTTCAGTTCACAACACCACGTTGGTCACAGTCGAAAAACATTCCAAATGAAATCTGCAGCTCGCAGGGTCGCGCCATGCACTCAACTCAGTAGCTGGCGCGACGAAACTGTATCCTTTCAGTCTACAAATGGATCAAAAATGCAACGGCCACCGTCTGGCAGAAGCAAAAAATTTGACTCGACGCGAAACAGTAACCGCGCCTGGCGTCCATTTTGACCGGAGGCCACCACCATCAAAAGTGTAGGTACCAATTATAAGGTACCATCCGAGGAGTAAATTATACAAATTATTACCTTCTGTCAGATTTTATCGGGTATGGACAAGAAAAGAATTCAAAATTACCATAATTAACTTCTGCCTGATACTAGTAATTTGTATGTAACAGAAACGCGGAGGACAATTAACATTCTTGTCAGTAAACTACAAAATAAACATTTTAAGCAGGAAGTATGGACGTCTGTTGAGGAACACAGAGAGAAAATGGGTGGGGGGGGGGGGGGGAGAGGGGAGGACGGGTGTTAAAAAGCCGTGGTTGAGAAGGAAGAGAAGTAAAAGAGGCATAAAAACAATAAAAAGATATCCTACTTCAGCCGTTTAAAATTTAAGCACTCGTTTTCCTGATCCAAAAATGGCAGATAATGCGGTCAAGCCCACACACTGCACAAGACTCAAAATAAAATATGTCAGGACATAAAGACACTTGTATTACACGAGACAGTTCTGCGAAGGCTGAAGATATACAATATTCCTAATATTAAAGCAACGGCCGGACGAGCAGTTAACAAATTTGTGCTCACCTCTAGGAGAATGAGATTCTTTTTTTTTTTTCCCCCGGGGATATTAATAAAATCCTAAACATGCAAATCTCTTGAACACAGCCCCGGCTCTCTAGCGTAGTTGGCTAAACCGGACTGCGCGGAGACCGGGTCGACGAGCTCCTTGTGGTCCGGGTTCAATCCCGGGGGTAGGCAGGAAAGCCATATTTCTCCCAGATTTACGGTATTTACAATGGAATCAAGGCCGAAAGGTTGCGATATCCATAATACCGAGCCTAAGGGTTAACAACTCAAGGCTTCTGGATACTAAAACAAACAAACTTGAACACAGCACCAGCCATGCGGCCTTAAATTTGCTGTCAAACAATGCCTTAAAAACTGGTAAATTCAAACAGTAAAGAAAGTTTTATAAAACAGAATTACAGAATCACACAAGGATTTTAAACGACTAGCATAAATACAATAACATAATGAAACTGGATATTTTCGATGGCATGTGACATAACAACAACACAAAAATATTTGCCTTTTCCAAATGTTTTTTTTTTTGTGTGTGTGGATCTGTCATAAAATTACAGGAATTTGTTTACTTGACTTTGTGATTTATGGCGTCAACAGGGCAGACAAAGGAAATAACAGATGTTAGTTGACATGGGGTTCGGCAGAAGTGTGAGTCTAAGTGGCAGAGAATGGACAGCACAAGCCAGACCTGTCTCATCAATGTTCAGGCATGCTTATTAGACAAGAAAGTGATGTCCTTAAATAATTATTTTGTGTCACATAATGAGTTGACGCAGCAACTGGGTTTATATGGCGTGGGCAGTGTTATCACTTGTCACAAGCAGATGCAATTACAATGACGATGATGTGCGCATATTCGTCAAATTGGGATTTTTTTAGACTAGGATTGGTCCTGTTCTAACATTTGACCTTAATTTACTTTGTAACTCTACCGAGACCTAACATAATCGTGTTACGGGTTTGTGGGAATTACTCCTATCTGATACTTATCCCATCCATTGTCAAATCTACTGACAACAATCCTTGATAAGTAAAGAAAAAAGGACCTTTTTCTATGTCTTCAAGCTTTTTGGGCATATAGGGCTAGCCCTATATTATTGGAGAATCGGCACTTGGTGGGCAATGTGGTCAGCATTACGTCGGTCGCCTTTATTTCTTAGTACTGCTCATGGTACTTACTCACGGCTGAGTCGACTTGGCCGCCAAGGTTGTTTTTGAGAAAAATCTGGCTACCTCAGGACCCGAAGCCTTGACCTTCCGATCCACAAGTGGGGGTCTAGCCGCTACACCACGGCGGCTGCCAGATTTCCTTGATAGCAACAGTTAACTACCTACCTCCTGTATGCCTTAGATTTTCATTGAATCACAATTTGTTTTTAAATAACAGCTGTACACGTGTCACGGCTGTTTACTTATATTCGTGTACAAATAGACCATGCCTTGTTGTGCCACTACTGCCAAGTGGATTAACAGCGACATGTTCACAAAGTCAAGTATATTGTGAAGACAACAGTATCGTCAGGTGTCGGATTCTTCACAGTGATAAAGAACGCAATATGACAACTTGAAAAAAAAATTTAAATAAAAACACAAACATGACATGCCATAAATGCCTGTCAATGAATGTCATGTAAGACTTGTTGCGTGTTGCACGGTATCATGTTTTACATAATCCTCTGTAGTTGTTAATCATAGACAATTAGCTGATAAACAACGTCAGATAAGTCTCTGTGGATCTCAGAGACACAGCTCTATAGAAAAATGCTGAAGTATCCTTGGACAGCTAGAATGAATAATTTAAGGTTTTGAAAGATACTGCAACACAAAACCAACTTGTCGCAAACATCAGAAAGAGGGTAAGTCGTGTTCGGTCACATCATAGGAAAGGGGGTGGGAAGGGCGGGGGGGGGGCGGGGGTTGAAAATATCATAAGTAGAAAGAATGGTACTTAATTTATAACTTACCCCTGACGTCACGACAACGTCACGGGAGACATTCCCAATAAATTCTAGGGTGTTCAGGTTGTAGTTTCTCGCGATTTATCTACAGATAAGTTTAGGGTTAGGCTTAGGGTTAGGGTTAGGCTTAGGGTTAGGGTTAGAAGACACTAGATGAACACTCAACATCAGCACAACACAACAGCACACTTGCACCCTTTGAAATAATGGACTGTCAGGTCAGCTGTGGATTTCCGACGGGAATTTCGTGTTTGGGGTACGTTATAAATTGAGAAATGAAAGAATTGAGGAAATACAGATAGTGAGTATTTGTCTCCTTTTTGTGTACAGTTAAAATGTATTCGGCATTCACTAGCACTCTGCATTTGTAATGCAGTTGCCAAGCTGCCATCAAATATTGGTTTCTTCCTCTCAGAAATACCTCAGTGGTTTTGCTATAGTGTTTTGAGTCGAGCAGGCTATAAAGAACTGTGTAGAATGATGAACACATCTACGGAGTTTTAATCAGCACTTACATCTATCGTATATCTGAAAAGGTTTACGCAGTAACTTCTTTTTGTTCCAGTGAGGATGACAGTCAGAAATTCAATCTAGATCTGTTGATGTGAAGTGACTACAATGTTACATTTTTATGCGTGGCTTTTTCTGACTTAATTTGGTTAGTAGTTTGGCGTAAATTATGTTTTTTTTTTTTTTAACTGACAACCATGGTCTGTCTTCTATGATCCCATTAACCATGCTGGTATCCTTTTCAGAGCTCTTCGTGGCACGCAATGTTAAGCCATTTTATATGCCGCACAAAACCTTCTTCTTCTTCTTCAGCATTCCGAACCCTTGAGGTTCGTTGCTGTAGATATCAACCGCCTCTATTCGTCTCTCTGGTTGACCTTCTCTTTCCAGTTAGTAACACCAAGTGTTTGCAGGTCTGTCTGGATATTATCTCTCCATCGTCTTTTTGGTCTCCCTCGTGGTCTACGACCATTCATCTCCCTGGTGTGTACAGTTTTTACTTCTGTCATCTGACATTCTTTCAAAATACCCCAACCATTTCAGTCTATAAGCTCTCATGATGTCAGTGATCAGTGGTGATTTAAACAGATTTTGAATTTCGTTGTTGCTTCTTACTCTCCATTCACCGCTGTTTACATCTTTGATGGGTCAAAGGATTCGTCGTAAGACTCTGTTTTCGAAAACCTGTAATAAGGCTTCATCTCTTTTAGTTGTGCTCCCCGTTTCAGAGCCATACAACACGACTGGTCTTATCAACGTTTTATATAATTTTATCTTGGTGTTGCGAGACAGACACTTTGACTTTAGCAGATGTTAAAGGGCATAATATACTTTATTTCCAGATTGTATTCTATATTGTATTTCTTCTCTCAGCATGTTGGAACAATTGAAGTTTGCACCCAAGTACTTATACGTTTCCGTTCGTTTGATTTTCATATTATCGACTTGTATGTGACCGGAGTTTATATTCTTTCACTGTCTAGTTATTATCATGTATTCTGTCTTATCATGATTGATAACTAGTCCCAATTTTTTGAGCTGATTCTTTTAAGACATTCAGTGTTTTAACAGTCTATAGTTCATTTTCTCCAACGATATCAATGTCATCAGCATATCCAAGTAATCTTGTAGTTTCTCCTATAGTACCCACTTGTTTCAATTTTCTTTTAATTATCTCCAGGGCCAAGTTGAAAAGAATTGGGGACAGAGCATCACCTTGCTTTAAACTAGATGTTATTTGAAAAGGGTCTGACTTTCTGCTTTTAAATATTACTATATTACGAGTGTCTTTCATATAAGGTTTGGTCATGCTAATTAACTTTTTTTGGTATTCCAAAGTGCTTCATAGCATTCCATAAACTGTTTCTCTGCACACTATCATAAACCTTTTTAAATCCACAAAAAAAACATTATGTACATCTTTTCTATATTTCCAATTTTGCTCTGCTATTTGCCGTAAAATAAATATCTAATCTATTGCTGATCTGTTCTGTCGGAAACGTGCTTGGTCTTCGACGTATGGTTTTAGCCGGTTTAGCAGTATCTTATAGCTTGTAGATAATTGTGATATTACTCTATAGTTTTCACACTTATACTTGTCTCCTTTCTTAAACATGGGTAATAATAAAGACACTTTCCATTCATGGGGTAGTATCTCCGTCTTCCAAACAAGTTTTATCAATTCATATATCTTTACATATAATGCATGACCTCCTTCTTTTAAGAGTCCAGCTGCAATTCCATCAGAACCAGTTGCTTCATTATTTTTAAGCCGTGTTATGACATACAGTACTTCTTCAAAATCAGGCTTTTTAATATTTAGTTCACATGTTAATATCTCTTTCTGTGGATAAGTATTAGGTGGGGTTTCAGAATTCGGCAAAGTATTCCTTTCATCTGTTACATATTTCCTTATTATTATTTATCATGTTCCAATTGTGATCTTTTAAACTATAAAGGTCTTGTTGATTTCCTCGTTTTACATTCTTTAGTTCTTTCAAAAACTTTCTGGATTCGTTGTTCTGGTGGTTAGCTTAGATATCCATGACAATGTTGTTCATGTATACTCGCCTTTTGTTGCGTCTTTACATTCAGTTCTAAATTTTTCCTCATTTCGTATGTTACTAGTATTATTTAGCCAAATCAGCCTGGCATGTTTTTTTTATTTTTACTGACTGCTTCTTCAATTTTGTATCGAACCATTTGTTATTTTTACTTATGCTGGACACACCAAGACATTCTTGTGCAGTGGTTTGAATTATATTCTTAATATCCATCCAGATCTGGTCAACGTCTTCCTCTGACAGAATTTAAAAATTTTTAATTTTATGTTTTAACCCATCTGCAAATTTCTCTGATATGGATGTTTCTTGTAATCTTTCTCTATTGTAATCTGGATGTGATCTTTGCAACGTGAAGTAGAAGAATCTATTTAAAGTCCACGTGAAAAAAAAATTCAAGCCTGCACCGGTGTTTGAACCCAGGATATCCAGCACTCGAGGTGAATGCAATACCTCGAGACTAGGCAACCCCCCCCCCCTTCCTCCACCTCCGCCCCTGATACCATTATATACATATAAATCATTTCTCATTAAAGGTGTCACTGACAATACAAGTGGTTTCGAAGCTCACGTAGGCAAAGTAAAATGCCATAAAAAAAATATAATCTGCTAAGGAAAAGGCCAGACAAACTGCGAGACTTCACACAAACTATTACGAACACGTCAATGGCGTTGCCGATTATAATGTGGCTTGCGATCTTTGACCATGCCACGTTAAGGAGAAAGATTTATTTCGGAACAGTGCAAGAATTACAAATAAAAGCACCATCTCTCAACACTGAACTCATGTCTGCAGTGCACAAGGGCACCCCAGGGGGGTTCTGGCGCTCTCCATTAATACTGGATTTCCGTTTCCGATTCTAGTTGCGTGACCTTTGAATTGCAGACGTGGTTTGATGTGTTTAAGACATTCGTGAATAGCAAAACGGCGGGATGGTTTTTAAAACTAGCACACAATCGTCGTGTGATTTGGCCACCTGACTCTGCAAATAAGCAGCATCTGAAGCCACGTCACTTTGTAACCTCAATTCCAGATTTATCTGAAACTTGCGAGACTAACCCCTATTTCCGACCTTTGGCTAATGTTTCCCTACCCTGGAAAGTGACTGGCACCAGAGTGCAGTTAGTCCCTTCCTTGTGGGGTTTCCTGTAGACATCAGATTTGGTTTTCTTCTATGGGAGTTTAGGCACCTAATCCCATGAGAATGATTAAAAACAGACATACGAGATTTCTAGGACGATTTAACGCAGAAAGATGGACTGAAATTATAAGAAAAGACAAATTCAAAGAAGAAACTGTACTCACTAATGACTTACAATGAAGTATGACGCAAGCTATGATTTTGAAAAACTAAAAACAGCTTATAGTGACTTTGCTGGGGCATATAATATGTTATATAATCTCTCATTCTCGCACACACACAACATTCTCTCTCTCTCTCTCTCTCTCTCTCTCTCTCTCTCTCTCTCTCTCTCTCTCTCTCATAGACACACAAACACACACAGTGTGTCAGCGTAGGCATGTTTACCTCGGGTCTGTGTGTGTGTCTACCTGTGAACGGTGTGTCTCTGTGTTGTGTGTGTGTGTGTGTGTATGTTGTGTCTATTCATGTGTGTGTTGTTTGTTTGTTTTAGTATCCAGAAGCCATGAGTTGTTAACCCTTAGGCTCGGTATTATGGATATCGCAACCTTTCGGCCTTGATTCCATTGTAAATACCGTAAATCTGGGAGAAATGCGGCTTTTCTGCCTACCCCCGGGATTAAACCCGGACCACAAGGAGTTCGTCACCCGGTCTCCGCGCAATCCGGTTTAGCCAACTACGCTAGAGAGCTTGGCTGTGTGTTGTTTATATGTGTGTATTCTGTGTCTGTACGTACGTCTGTGTGTATGTGAAGAATCAGTGCTGTGTTTGTGAGTAAGTGGATGTGTGTGTATATGATGCTGGCCTGTGTTTGTGAGTAAGTGGATGTGTGTGTATATGATGCTGGCCTGTGTTCGTGAGTAAGTGGATGTGTGTGTGTATATAATGCTGGCCTGTGTTTGTGTCTAAGTGTGTTGTCAGTGTTGCACCTCCTTGTGTGTAAGTGTTTGCATATGTGGGACTGTTCGGGTCTGTACGTCACAGGTGAAGACAGCCATGCTCCGTGCGAATTGGCAAGCATCGGTTCAGAGGTCCCGGGTAGTTAGCGTCCTTTGAATATTTTCTTGGGAATGCCGATGTGTTAGGAAACGAACCGATCATAGACTGGCCGGTTCTGCACCACTTGGTGGTGAATAGATGTCTGACAAGCTAGATGCTGTGAGGGCTATTTGGGAGCAAGCGAACAAAAAAAGAGACACAAATAGATCATTACGGTCTGAGGAGAATAGCGCTTTCGGGAAATAGCACGGGATCTGGCCGACGCTCAACACTCTGGGAAAAAGCGAGACGGGTATACAGAGAGTTACTGGTGCCATATGAATTGGAACTCTTCACTTGCTGCTGATGATGGAGACGCAGCGCTTATGGGAGTGTCCCGAATGCTTAATTAAACATTCATTATTAGGTGTTATTATGTTTTCTGCCAATTCTCGTCTAGCTCGTGGACC
This sequence comes from Candidula unifasciata, assembly GCA_905116865.2. Classification (NCBI taxonomy): domain Eukaryota; kingdom Metazoa; phylum Mollusca; class Gastropoda; order Stylommatophora; family Geomitridae; genus Candidula; species Candidula unifasciata. The sequence goes on from CAJHNH020002924.1 coordinate 415,054, forward strand.
TCGGTGATTTCTAGGGAACGTCTCTGGAACTATGGCATTTCGTACTTTGTGCAACACTCGATGAACCAATAGGGGCTTTCGGGATATAAACTGAGCCATAAAATTAAAATTAGGTGAAGGACACGGTCAACGCCTTCATGCGTTTTGGGCATATAGGGCTAGACCAGACGAATGTTGTGTACATGAATAGGCACTGTGGATGATGTTGTCAACACTACGCTAGCTACGTTTACTTCCTATGACTACGCCTAGTAGCTATTTAATGCTGGGTTGAACTGGAAGTAAAGTTCATTTTTGAAATATTTATGGAATGGCCCATATGTGATTTTAAATATTCTCTGTACAATTAAGTCGAATCTCTACCCTTAAAAGAAAATATAATCATAATCTCATGAACAATAAATAAAGACGTCAAGAAAGAACAACAATCGATATTTGTTTTTTGTTTTTTGCAGGCGTGTCCTGTGATTATGAGATTATAACACAAAATACAATATCGATGAGAAAACAAAAATGAGACAATCTGGCATCACCACCAGAAGCTGTCTGTAAACACAAACATGATCATTTATATTGGGCAAATGCCAGTTATAGTCACCTCAACACAGAAAGAGAGAGTGAGATAGATAGATAGATAGACAGACAGTCAGACAGACAGACAGACAGACAGACAGACAGACAGACAGACAGACAGACAGACAGACAGACAGACAGACAGACAGACAGACAGACAGACAGACAGACAGACAGACAGACAGACAGACAGACAGGACAGACAGACAGACAGACAGACAGACAGACAGACAGACAGACAGACAGACAGACAGACAGACAGACAGACAGACAGACAGACAGACAGACAGACAGACAGACAGACAGACAGACAGACAGACAGACAGACAGACAGACAGACAGACAGACAGACAGACAGACAGACAGACAGACAGACAGACAGATAGATAGATAGATAGATAGATAGATAGATAGATAGATAGATAGATAGATAGATAGATAGATAGATAGATAGATAGATAGATAGATAGATAGATAGATAGATAGATAGATAGATAGATAGATAGATAGATAGATAGATAGATAGATAGATAGATAGATAGATAGATAGATAGATAGATAGATAGATAGATAGATAGATAGATAGATAGATAGATAGATAGATAGAACGAACGAACGAACGAACTTTACTTTCAAAGGGTCACAAATTGGGCACGCAGGCCCGACTTACATTCGGCCCTTCCAGTCAACCATCTTTCGCACAGCAGTTGTATTTTACTAATAAAGCATGTTATGATCATATGATGTTATGCATATTATGAATATTATAAAAGAACACAAAAGCATGAGTTGTAAAGTACATGCAAAAACCCGCGCGTGCATACATTCACCCGCATACACACGCTCACCCACTCACTTACACACACAAACCTGCATGCATACATTACATACATACATACACAGATACATATAAACAAACATGCATACACACATACACACAGGCATACGTACACACAAACATACATACATAGATACAAACATACAGGCATACATATATACATTCATACATACATACGTAATACAGGCATACACACATACAGTCATAAATCCAGTCATGTATGGAGACACACACATGCACACACGGACACTCCCACAGATACACAAACACTCAGACAAAAATACAGAAACGCACACAGACACTTACATATAAGCACACACAGGGAAACACACAGCACACATATTTACATTCGTGCTCACACACTGACACACACACCACACATACGCAGACAAACATGCAGACTCATACATACAGCCACATAGACACACACGCAGTCAAACACAAACACACACACAAATACAGACAAACAGGCAGACAAACACATACTGACACCCACAGAGACAAACACGCAGAAATGCATATACATACAAACACATAGAAATACACACGCAGACACATATATTCAGCACGCACAGACAGATACTCTGACATGCAGACGCATACAGACAACAAAGGGGAACACACAACACACACAGAGAAACACACATAGACATGCACAGACAGACAGACACATGCTGACACATACAGTCACGCAGACAGACATACAGACACCCACACACAGAGATACATACATACAGCCTCATAGACACACCCGCAGACAAAACACATAAACAGACACAGGCAAACATGAAGACAAACACATACGGGGACACACACAGACACAAACGAAGATATACACACAGTCACATCAAATATGCAGAAAAAGAAACCAGTTCACACTGAAACATACACGTGGACATACGCGCGATGACACACACAAGGACACAGACGCATACATTCGCAGACACACACGCAGATACACAAGCAGACAAACAACATACTCAGAGTCATATGTATTCAAACACGCCTACACATACATACGTATAAAGCACACGCGCGCGCGCAAACATACATATCATACACACCTTGTTTAATAATAAATTGATAATGCAATATGAATATATAATATATCTATATAATATAGATAGATAGATAGATAGATAGATAGATAGATAGATAGATAGATAGATAGATAGATAGATAGATAGATAGATAGATAGATAGATAGATAGATAGATAGATAGATAGATAGATAGATAGATAGATAGATAGATAGATAGATAGATAGATAGATAGATAGATAGATAGATAGATAGATAGATAGATAGATAGATAGATAGATAGATAGATAGATAGATAGATAGATAGATAGATAGATAGATAGATAGATAGATAGATAGATAGATAGATAGATAGATAGATAGATAGATAGATAGATAGATAGATAGATAGATAGATAGATAGATAGATAGATCGATAGATAGATAGATAGCTAGATAGATAGATAGATAGATAGATAGATAGATAGATAGATAGATAGATATAATAGAATAGATAGATAGATAGATAGATAGATAGATAGATAGATAGATAGATAGATAGATAGATAGATAGATAGATAGATAGATAGATAGATAGATAGATAGATAGATAGATAGATAGATAGATAGATAGATAGATAGATAGATAGCTCCTAGATAGATAGATAGATAGATAGATAGATAGATAGATAGATAGATAGAAAGATAGATAGATAGATAGATAGATAGATAGATAGATAGATAGATAGATAGATAGATAGATAGATAGATAGATAGATAGATAGATAGATAGATAGATAGATAGATAGATAGATAGATAGATAGATAGATAGATAGATAGATAGATAGATAGATAGATAGATAGATAGATAGAGAGAGAGAGCCGAGAGAGAGAGCGAGAGAGAGAGAGAGAGAGAGAGAGAGAGAGAGAGGAGCGCAAAATCAAAGAGCGAATAAAACTCCAATTTTCAGAGGGAAGAAGAATTAGACACCTCAAGTAGGTCCCGCCTAACATTCTGTCATCCTAATCTCCCATCTTTCATTCATCATTTCAATCATTCCTCTGTTAACACGTAACAGTTACCAGTATCGAAAACAACTAAATAATAGCAGTGCTTATATTTAATTATTAGCTGTTGTTAATTATGGTAGCTAATATATGAATAATGTTCAATAATGTTATCATTGACTACATTAACACACCTGTTAACTGGGGCTCTGTTTAAAGATCCTCACGGCCAAATGATCTCAGATTTCAACAGTGCTAATCATGCCCTATTCCTCCTCGGAAGAAGTGTCTTCTGCGATCTCTTCTTTCTGCTGCTCGTGAAGGTGTTGATAGGCACATATTAGGCTTTCGGTTTCCAATGCGATGTTCAAATTCTGAGGCAAACATCACTAGAAAATTTCGTTCGGCTTCTAATTCTTTTTTCAAGCTCTGACGCTTTCGAATTCTAATGTAACACTCCACATGCATAAGACACACAATTCAGTTCGGTACTGGATTGGCAGATCGGTAGGTAAATTGGTATCTGTTTGTGTGTGTGTTGTAGTTTTCTGTGTAAAGAAGTTAACTGTGCATAACATTTCCCAAACAACATATTACAATATCGATCCTCGTCAAATGTAGTGATTTGCTAGTTTTAGAAATATTACATCTAAATTAATCTTTTCGCCTTGTCTGCCCCTGGTTCCGGGCATTTTGATTTGCCTGAACGCGGGCTCCAGCAAAAGGTTAACTCCTGTGACCCGACTCCATTCAACGAAGTGGGCCTCTAGCATTCATCACGTGGCACCCTCACGACTAGCGTGATTGGTTATGTCAGGACTTGTCCTTAACGAAATGTTTGCAACTAAACTATACATTGTGTTCGTGATTTACCCCCCTCACCCCATTCTTTGTCAGTAAAACCATGGTATTCTCATGTTCTCGTCCGTATCCCCACAGTTTGGACTGTTGCCGCTTAGTTCTCCACGAGCCAGTAGTTAGTTACAGGACGTGTCAGCACCCGCCCGAGCAACTTTATGTTCAGGAGCTTGCCACTGATTGATAATTGATCTATACAATAGAAGTCTAGCCCTATTTGCCCAATATGCCTAAAGGTATGGAAAAAGGTAATTTCTTAACATTTTAAGAAGCCATTTCTCTCTGCGTAGTTAGCTTTCAATATCATTGTTGTAATGAACGCCAAGCGGTCTGCTGTGAACTCCACTGCAGATGGAATCTAACCGAGTATCTCAGGATGGCACACCGCGTTTACATCGCCTACGCCACAGAGGCCAACGTACGAAGACTAAACTGAAAATAGCCCTAAAATTAGCCAAACTCTTTGGGCGTCTTCACTGTTGAGACTATAAGCCGTGCTGAAGTCAATTGTCGGGGCTTTACAAGTGCAACTGAAGTCAATTGTCGAGACTCTACAAGTCTAGCTAAAGTCAACAGTCGAGAATCTAAAACTCCAGCTGAAGTCAAGTGTCGAGACTCCACAAGTCCAGCTGAAGTCAACAGACGAGACTCCACAAGTCCAGCTGAAGTCAATTGTCGGGACTCCACAAGTGCAGCTGAAGTCAACTGTCGGGCCTCCACAAGTCCAGCTGAAGTCAACTGTCGAGACTCCACAAGTCCAGCTAAAGTCAATTGTCGAGACTCCGCAAGTCCAGCTAAAGTCAATTGTCGGGGCTCCACAAGTCCAGCTGAAGTCAACTGTCGAGACTCCACAAGTCCAGCTAAAGTCAATTGTCGAGACTCTACAAGTCCAGCTAAAGTCAATTGTCGAGACTCTGCAAGTTCAGCTAAAATAAATTGTTCAGCTGTGTAAGTATGCTCTTTTTTACAAAGTCTTAGTTCTTTTTCTTTGCTTGACCGACTGTCAACTCCGGAAAGTTTTGTGTGTTCGTCCACCTCAGGACTTGAGTCTTGTTCCAGAACCATGGTGTTGCATGCACATCCGTTTCACAGATCATGTTTATTTTTATGCACACATCTTGTCTCTTACCTCACAGGCAGATATGCTCTGACTTCGAAGGCGTTCACCGCTTAGTCGACTCCTACGACATGCTTGTGATTCCTTTGCTATGGCTTTGGGCACACGCTAGGTACGCTACAACCTATCTGTAGGGACCTTGTAACATTCCTATTTGTGGTTTCAGACATTTCGTTTTATATTATTTAGGCATTTTTTTTTTTTTTTTACTTTAGAGCATTGGTTCTGAGCCTGCGGGTCGGGACCTTTTGTTGTTGTTGTTGTTTTTGGTCTAACGACCCATTCACAAGGTTCGCTTAAGACAATTGGAAAACACATATTCATCGAAGTTATGGAGGAAAATAATTATTTGGGAGTCGCCACAACACGAGGGGACTGTGTTAAAGGGTCGCCACAACACGAGGGAACTGTGTTAAAGGGTCGCCACAACACGAGTATTGAAAGGTCGCCACAACACGAGGGGACTGTGTTAAAGGGTCGCCACAACACGAGGGGACTGTGTTAAAGGGTCGCCACAACACGAGGGGACTGTGTTATAGGGTCGCCACAACACGAGGGGACTGTGTTACAGGGTCGCCACAACACAAGGGGACTGTGTTACAGGGTCGCCACAACAACACGAGGGACTGTGTTTACAGGGTCGCCACAACACGAGGGGACTGGTGTTACATGGTAGCCACAACACGAGGGGACTGTGTTACAGGGTCGCCACAACACGAGGGGACTGTGTTACAGGGTCGCCACAACACGAGGGGACTGTGTTACAGGGTCGCCACAACACGAGCGGACTGTGTTACAGGGTCGCCACAACACGAGGGGACTGTGTTACAGGGTCGCCACAACACGAGGGGACTGTGTTAAAGGGTCGCCACAACACGAGGGAACTGTGTTAAAGGGTCGCCACAACACGAGGGAACTGTGTTAAAGGGTCGCCACAACACGAGTATTGAAAGGTCGCCACAACACGAGGGGACTGTGTTAAAGGGTCGCCACAACGCGAGGGGACTGTGTTAAAGGGTCGCCACAACACGAGGGGACTGTGTTACAGGGTCGCCACAACACGAGGGGACTGTGTTACAGGGTCGCCACAACACGAGGGGACTGTGTTAAAGGGTCGCCACAACACGAGAAGACTGTGTTAAAGGGTCGCCTCAACATGAGGGGACTGTATTGAAGGATCGCGGCATTAAGAAGTTTGAGAGCCACTGCTTTAGAGAATTAGATACCATTTTTTTTTACATTTTGCAAACACGATATTTATTATTTATTTTACTCAAAAATCTAAAAGAAATTATTTCTCCATTGTCTATATGTTTAAAAAAAGAGTATATATGTTAGTGTTCTGAAACTAGCTGGTATAATTTCAGAAAAAGAGGCTCCTTTGGTTTCATGTAGTTCATGGCCTGATTCAGTTCAGGCCTAGATATTACGATTTGGTTTCGAACCTTTACCCATTGAATCGGCAAGTAAACATCATTACATGCTAACCACTGAGTAAAGGTTATGAAACAAAGGATGATCCAAGGACGTCTCCAAACACCGGAGACAGTCATGCATGACGGGTTTGGTAGTGGCAGGGCGTGAGCAGGTTGCTTTTACACTTGAGAGATTATCACGTGATATTTTCCTCGTCTCTTCGCTGTTGACAGTATGCAGCCGAACGAGGGAACAAAGGTAATTTCCAAAAGGTTATAAATTAGACACGAAGTCCTGTATAATATTCGGCTCTTTTAAAAATGCATCTTTCATTCATTAGTTACATTGTATGTATCAAGAGTATACCGTTGATACATGAGTGTGTAAATGACGGTACTGCCGTGTTTACACACTGTCTTATGACAAGTAAGTGAGGTACAGTTGTGTTTATGCACTGTCTTATGACAAGAAAATAAAGGAAAATATGAAAATTCATATTATAAATGTATATTAAAATTACAAATGCATATTTTCAAACATAGAAGCAAAAATACACATACTATGAAGAAACACGCACACAGGGGATAAGAAAAGAAGCCACAAACGCAAACAAATATACACACATGAACACACGCAGGCGCAAGCACGCTCAGACACAACACATAATAACAGACATAAAACGCACACAGACAAAACTCACACAAACAGACAAGACACAATCCTCACAAACACAACACATACTCAGTAAACATGCAGAGACCCGAAGCATACACTGAGACAAAACACATAGAGACTGACACAACACATATAGACAAACACAAATACACAAACACTCATATACAAACAAGTATACGCACACACGGGTACACTTACAGTGCGCACAAAACACCTGCGTACGCAGCAAGCATCGTAGTACAGTACTAGCAACTGATAGTTGTTACACTTTACAGTTTCCGCAGAGGTGGCGTTCCCGTGTAGCGAACATTCTTTTGGCTATCTTCGAGACGTAAACCGAGCGGCGAATTTGTAATAAAGAGTAAGCGGTAATAATAAGTAGTTAAAATATGCATTTCTCCCTCCGCAAGGGGAAAGTGTCAGCGGCGGTTACAGCATTTATATGCCCGCCTGGTTACTAGCTGGCATCCATACATAAATCAATGCCCTGATGTGGAAGTTTTATGAAGGGGTAAAGGAGCGTTAGGACTCGTCCATGAACAATCAAACATCCCTACCGAAATCTTTGTCAACAAGCAAGCACCACGGCAAGAATAATAGTTCTAGATACCAGACCTCAAAGGGGCAGTCAAGCGAATGACTACAAGGGAATATAAAATATAGGAAGATGATTTAATAATGGGAAACGAAACCTAAATAAAGAAACAACAAAAAATGATGAATAATACTAACAGTGATAGTAGTTGTGGTGGTGATGGTGGTAGTAGTAGCAGCAACAGTAACAGCATCATCATCATCATCATCAGCAGCAGCAGCAGCAGCAGCAGTAGCAGGTTGAAGTTGTAGTGTGTCGCATTGAAAGTGTGTGGAATTCGTTGTTATTGCGAATGTATAATGTGCAGTCTACAAAGGGAATCGCAAACAGTGAAACATCCTAAAAGATTTTCTTTCTCCAAGCCTTCCTTGTTAAATGAAAGGTTCCGAGGTTTGCCCACACAATATGATATTTAGAATGTTATTTAAAATGTATATGTATATAGTTAAATTATAGTAGCTATTGTTCACTGACATACACTGTTAAAATAAACCTTTAAAAACTGAAAGTATAATTAAAATATATAATATTTAATCTGGACTTAATCGTAGGACTGGGTGGGGAGATAGAAATGAATTGACGTAGTGGATCAATATGTTCACTTATCTCTAGCTCGTGTTCCTTAGTTCAGCTTCTGGCTAAGCCTTCGTAGACACCTCAGGCAGGTCGAGTCGAGTCTATACAATCTGACATCTGCATCTACACTAGAACTTCACCTGGAACTTCATATGGAACTAAGGTAACTGAACAGTCCATATAGACGCAGTTGGGAAAGTCTGACCGAAGGCCTCACTGCCTTGTCCTCATATATTGTTACACAATGTATACACGTTTGGAGTAGGGTTGTAACATGCTTTCACATTTGTGAGTGGGTATAGAATGGTATTTACCAAACAGAATCTGGTGAAAAATGGCGGGATAAATATTTCGTCCACCTCAGTTTCTGAAGGATATGATTTCCAAGCACATACGTTTAAGATCACAGAGACAGAAAACATTCGGCTGTGTGAATTGTTATGCTCTCTTTATATCAGTATTCATTTCAGCTGTTAACAGGTTAAACACAGTCACATTTCACAAGATATTCTCATTGCAAACACATGTGTTCACATAACAAAAAATGGGAATCAGGAAGGGAATTTAGATTGCAGCGCTGGTTGTTTAGTTGTTCTTTGCTATGCTTGTTTTCTCGGCGGCTACCCTAATTAGCGTTGCGATACGTCTGTTCTTGAATTTAAAGAACACGAAAATAATGTCCACAGATAAAACTGGCTGTCACCCAAAAATAACAATAAATGGTAAAGAAATTAAAAATGTCCTAAACTTTGAATTTCTACGCTCTATAATAAATAGCAATAGAGACTGACATAAATTAAAAGGAGGATGGCCATAGCAATGCAAAGATTAAACAGCCTAAAAAGTCTATGGTTAAGCACCAGCAAGGAAATCAAAAACAGAATTTTGAGAGCATGCTTCTTCCCTGTAGCAACATACAGATGTGAGTTGTGGACTATCTCCCAGTCTTTAAGAAACGGAATAGGGGCTTTTGAGCTGAAATGCTATAGAAAGATTCTCAGAATATCTTGGACGAAAAAGAGTAGAAATACTGGCATCTTGAAAGATCTGAAATTCAAGGAAGATTAGCTAATAAACAGCACCCTGTTATGGAAGCTGAAACACGAAGATGGGCAGGGGATATAAGTGATTCCTTAAGTATGAAAGTGCATGAGGCGGGAGAGCTGGCGAGAGACCGAGTTTCTTTCTAGCAGATCGTGATGAGGGGGACGTTCTGCAAAGGACCTGCTACATGATGATGATGAATATTGAATGAATATCATATCAGCCACTATATATAATATGTTTACTTAAATGTACATGCTAGAGAATAAAAATGGTTAATGAGGGGAGAAAAGGAACTCATCAAGGTTTCTCCCACATGGGGACAGCACATTTAAAGAGCCCAACAGATAAAATGAAGAGGAATTAGCAGGAATAGAATAATAACTATTAACTTACCCTGGTAAGGATTGCAAACACAACTAGGCTTCACCAATGACCAACAATTGGGTATCTCTGAGCCAGTTGAGGAGGAAGGGGGAGAATGTTCCAATTCTCGTTCCACCATTTCACTTCATAATAAGGAAGTTATTAAAATTGTTTTTGTAAAGCAATAATTATTAGGTAAAACAAACTGAAGTCCAACCAGCTCGTCACAATAGTACAAAACAAATAACAATATATAGATAGAGCCGTGCTGAACATTTATTCATGCTTGGCTCAGAACAAGCAAAACTAAAAATTGGGACTATTTTCTACTGAGAAACCTGTGGTTCCATCACAAGAGTGTCCCATTACTTCCTAGTTAAAGGGCATATACATATACTGTTGTTTTTATCGCAAATACCGCTTCCTCCTAACCTCTCTAATCAGAGCATGGTTGCACCCTACTATTTTCTGTAGTAATCACTGAGTACCGTAGTTCGATTCTATCCACCTGAACCACTAAGCATCATCACTCACCCAGTCCTTCTTAAATACTGAGTACCTTCACTGCCTCTTATCCTCTTTAACTACTAAGTAAAATTACTCCCTTCTTTCCTCCTTAATCACCCAGTACCATCACTATCTTCTTTCTTCCTTAACCACCTACTACTATCACTCTCTTCTTTCTTCCTTAACCACCCAGTACTATCACTCTCTTCTTTCTTCCTTAACCACCCAGTACCATCACTCTCTTCTTTCTTCCTTAACCACCCAGTACCATCACTCTCTTCTTTCTTCCTTAACCACCCAGTACTATCACTCTCTTCTTTCTTCCTTAACCACCCAGTATTATCACTCTCTTTTTTCTTCCTTAACCACCCAGTACCATCACTCTCTTCTTTCTTCCCTAATCACCCACTACCATCATTCTCTTCTATCTTCCTTAACCACCCAGTACCATCACTCCCTCCTAAGCTTCTGTGATAGACTACTTTTGAGATGCTCCACATGACCTCACTGTAAATACTGAACTGAGTCTTCATTCCGGGACAAGCGTCCGGCTACTGGGAAACAGGATATTTATCCAGTGGTCACTGTGTGATCATCACGACTCAAATGTTACTACTAAATCTGACGTTCTCCATGATAAGCATGACTAGCCATTGCCAAAGCCACCCCAAACACGACTTCAGGGCAGGGACAAATACAAGATTAACCTGATCTGTTTACAGTTGTGCTATGTCGAGTGTCTGTTGGCTTGGTTGATATTGGGGAGAAAATATTGACAGTTAATTTGCTTTTATATTTATTGCAGACATAATTAATTTTTTTTTGGGGGGGGGGGGGGAGGGGGGAGGGAGAGGCGGTATTATTAAAGATGTTTGGTAAATGTCTACTTGTAGCAGAGTTCTGTTCTTTGCGTATGGTGATGTCACACCCAGGTTCGTCTTCAGTTTGCTGCAGGAGTCGATAGAAAGAGAATAGACTACGTGAAAGATGGTCGTGTCGATAGTGGTTATCATGATGATGTTCTGCTTGCTGCATGCTTCTCACGTGACTCTGATGCTTGTATAATAACATTTCTGGCAACAACTATTTTCTGTACTCTATTTAAAGTAATACTTCAGGAATATCACTAACAACATCAATGATATTCTGAATGGCGCTGTGTTCTCTCTATGGTTACACTCTTAAGGTCGTGTTGTGTTCTTCATCTCTAGTTACTTTGTTAACTGGCTCTAGTGTCTGTAAAGGCCACCTGGCATTTAGTAATGGTAGCAGTAGTGGTAGCAGCGCAGCAGCAACAGTAGATGTAGTCTTACCAATAGGTGTAGTAGAAGCAGTAAGATAAGGAGTAGGAAGATTAGTAGTCGTATTAGTAACAGTATTTGTAGCATTATTAGCAGCAGTAATAGTGACAACAGTAGCAGACGTAGCGACAGCAGCAGAAGCATCGACAGCAACAGTAGTAGCAGCAGCAGGAGAAGCAGAAGCAGCAGTATAGGTAGCAGCAGTGGCAGCAGAAGTAGTTGTATCAGTAGCAGCGGCAGTCTAAGTTGTGCATTTGACATGATGTTCTTCAACAGTTACCTATTTATGCAACGCATACACTACCATAGGATCATTCTGATTGTGCAACCTATTTACTAACAGGATCATTACGACGGTGTTTGAACTTTTTTTTTAAATCATCTACTTCTGCGTTTGCATCCTTTACATGTCAACGGCGAGATACAGATAGAGTACATCGTAATCCCTCTGGCCCCATGCCATTCTCAACAGTCTAGAAACATAAACTTATCTCACTTCACAGTGGCAACCGTTTGTCTCCATTAGTATTCGTTGGCAACCAACGAGCAGATACAGCTAGTAAAAGAGTCGTTATTTATAAATCCCAGCGCTCAGTTTGGTTGCACAGTCTGTCATCTACACTTTGTTTATGAATCTGTGAGTATTTTAGGCGTCTGTTTGTATGTTTTAGGCGAATGGTTTTCTCAATCCCACTAGACTTGATTTAGTCACTGTTGTTAATCTCGGCTAGTCTAGAAAGCTACAATCTAGGCATAACCCACTTGTTTCCAATCTGGCTGAATTCAGCAACGATATTATTGTGTTATTATTATGATTATTTCTTCTTCTCCTCCTTCTAGCCTTCCACCTACACCTCATCCTGGTCCACCATTTTCTTCCTGTTTATTATTTTTTTTTTATACTTCGTCTTCAATATCTTCTTTTTCTTCTTCTTCTTCTTCTTCTTCTTCTTCTTCTTCTTCTTCTTCTTCTTCTTCTTCTTCTTCTTCTTCTTCTTCTTCTTCTTCTTCTTCTTCTTCTTCTTCCTTCTTCCTTCTTCTTCTTCTCCTTCTTCTTCTTCTTCTTCTCATATTGCAGTATCAATTTATTATTAAACAAGGTGTGCTTGATATGTATGTATGTGTAGGCGTGCCGTAATATATATAGACTCTGAGTATGTTTGTTTTCTGCTTATTGTTCTGCGTGTGTGTCTGCGAATGTATGCTTCTGTGTCCTTGTGTATGTATGAATGTGTGTGTGTTATAGCGTATTTCCACGTGTATGTTTCAGTGTGAACTGGTTTCTTTTTCTTCAATTTGATGTGACTGTGTATATCTTCGTTTGTGTCTGTGTGTGTCACGTATCTGTGAATTATTGTTAAGATCCTCTCTCTGTGCTGTTTATGTGTGTTTTGTCTGCGGGTGTGTCTATGAAGCTGTATTGTATGTATCTGATCCAGGGTGTCTGTATGTCTCTCTGCGTGACTGTATGTAAAGAGACATGTGTCACTTTTGTTCATGTCTATGTTTGTGATTCAAACGTCTTGCCTCCCTTGCGTGTGTGCCCTGTTTTGTTGTGCCTGTATGTGTCTGCATGTCCAGTATATGGATTGTGCGTGCGAATAGCATGTGTCTGCGTGTGTATTTCTATGTGGTTTGTATGTATATGCATTTCTGCGTGTTTGTCTCTGTGGGTGTCAGTATGTGTTTGTCTGCCATGTTTTGTCTGTATTTGTGTGTGTGTGTGTGTTTGACTGTGTATGTGTCTAGCAGTGGCTGTATGTATGTGTCTGCATGTTTGTCTGCGTATGTGTACTGGTTTGTGTCAGTGTGAAGACAGTCACGAATGTAAATACATTGCTGTGTGATTCCCTGTGTATGTTTATCTGTAAGTGTCTGCTGTGTGTGTCTGTATTTTTGTCTGAGTGTTTGTGTCTCTGTGGGAGTGTCCGTCTGTGCAATGTGTGTGTCTCCATGATTTTGACTGGATTTATGACTGTATGTGTGTATGCCTGTACTAAAACTGTATGTACTAAGTGTATGTATGTTATGTATGCCTGTATGTTTTGTATGTATGTATGTATAGTATGTATGTTTTGTGTGTACGTATGCCTGTGCTGTATCGAACAAATGCATGTTTGTTTATATGTCTCTGTGTATGTAGTATGTAATGTATGCATGCATGGTTGTGTGTGTAAAGAGTGGGTAACAGCGAGTGTATGCGGGTGTATGTATGCACGCGCGGGGTTTTGCATGCACTTTACAACTCATGTGTGTATGTGTGTGTATGTGTGTATGTGTGTGTATGTGTGTGTGTGTATGTGTGTGTGTATGTGTGTGTATGTGTTTGTATGTGTGTGTATGTGTGTATATGTGTGTATGTGTGTGTATGTGTGTGTATGTGTGTGTATGTGTGTGTATATGTGTGTATGTGTGTGTGTGTGTCTGTTGTGTGTCGGTGTCTGGGTGGGTGGGTGGGTGGGTGGGGGGGTGGGTGGGTGTGTGGGGGGGGGGGTTCGGGGGGGGTGGGTGTGCTGTGTGTGTATGTATGTATGTATGTGTGTGTGCATGTTCGTATGTATGTGGATGTATGTGTGTACTTAGTGCCTATATGTTTGTGTGTGAGTCATTGGGCTTGTGTGTGTATGTGGGTGTGTGTGTTCGCGCGTGAGCGTGCGTACATATTTTACCAGCCATGCTTTTGTTTTTTGATATATAATATGCATATTATTTCATGAATATAACATGCTTCATGAATATAACAAGATTAGCACATGTGTGGATTTAGATTTAAACTGGAGTGAGTGTTGTATATTTAATGTTAATACTGTGACAGATGGAAAGCCCATTGTCATCTATGATTGTATTTTGACATCTATCTCAGCACCCAGTATATTGATGGAGATATGTCAATCCCATTTAATTTCAAACAGTGCAAAGCACCTGTTATGAGTTCCTGGTCTTGGTAAACTCACTCCCTGTTTCTCATTCATTGTAATGTTAACCCATGTGGTTAAAATGAAAATATTGTGAAATATGACTGTGTATGTCTGTGTGTGTAAGCATGTTAACCCTTTAAAGGAGTACTAGTGTGCAGACATCAGAACAATTTACACTGAGGAATGTCCTTTCTTTTTGTGTGATGTAAACTCTTGTTCTTGAGAGTATTCATGAAACTGGTTTCCTAAATATTTCCCCATCAGGATTATGGACAATGTTCTGTATACATTCCCATTCTATACCAGTAGAATGTGAACACCTGTTACTATCCTACTCCATATATATGTGTTTAGTGTAACAGTTTAAAGACTGGAGGTATTGTTGTCTCCAGTTAGAACCTTCCTGACTGTTTGTATAAGGACTGTTCTATTGTTCTAGTTCCAGATTGTATTCCAGATTGTAGTCCAGGTGGGAGATCCATAAGTAGCTGCAGATGCCCGATTGTCTGGACTGGACTGGAAGATTCGGCCTGCCTGATGTGTCACCGAGGCTTAGCCAGAAGCTGACTTAAGCTACAGCTAAGTGGGAACATCTGTTGCTTTCCCAATCCATAATTTTATCCACCGCCTTTTATTTAGTTATCATTTGAATTTTCAAAATAAATGTAGTTTTAATGTTCTTACAGTTTTCTGAAGTTTCATTTTAACTGTAAGTGTGTCAGTGAACAAAAGGTAGTATAACTTTAATACATTTAAATATACAATTAATTACAGTAGGGAATAAAATGTGGGCAAACCCCAAATCCTCTGATTTAACCAGCAAGGCTGGGGGTAATATAAACCTTTATTAAGATTTAATGTTTGTAGTTCCCTCTGTAAATTGCACATAGTGCATTCGCTAGTGTAAAGCGAATTTACCCGCCACAGACTGAACGAAACCTGTTCAAATGTCAACATAACCTGCATTTTTGATGTTCAACACAGTTGCTGCTGCTCACAATACAGGTAACCCAGGAAACAATACTAGATTATCACTTGCCATAAGACAGTATGTAAACAACACGGTACCCTCATTCACCTGTCATAAGACAATGTGTAAACAACACAGTACCGTCACTCACCTGATAATACACAGTGTGTAAACAACACATTACCGTCATTTACTTGTCGTAACACAGCTTGTAAACAACACAGTACCGTCATGTACTTGTCAGAAGACAGTGTGTAAACAACACAGTACCGTCATGTACTTGTCATAAGACAGTGTGTAAACAACACAGTACCGTCATTGACTTGTTATAAGACAGTTTGTAAACAACACAGTACCGTCATTTACTTGTCATAAGACAGTGTGTAAACAACGCAGTACCGTCATTCACTTGTCATAAGACAGTGTGTAAACAACACAGTACCGTCATTTACTTGTTATAAGACAGTGTGTAAACAACACAGTACCGTCATTTACTTGTAAGACAGTGTGTAAACAACACAGTACCGTCATTTACTTGTAAGACAGTGTGTAAACAACACAGTACCGACATTTACTTGTAAGACAGTATGTAAACAACACAGTACCGTCATTTACTTGTAAGACAGTGTGTAAACAACACGGTACCGTCATTTACTTGTAAGACAGTGTGTAAACAACACGGTACCGTCATTTACTTGTAAGACAGTATGTAAACAACACAGTACTGTCATTTACTTGTAAGACAGTGTGTAAACAACACAGTACCGTCATTTAATTGTAAGACAGTGTGTAAACAACAGAGTACCGTCATTTACTTGTAAGACAGTGTGTAAACAACACGGTACCGTCATTTACTTGTGAGACAGTGTGTAAACAACACAGTACCGTTATTTACTTGTAAGACAGTGTGTTAACAACACGGAACCGTCATTTACTTGTCATAAGACAGTGTGTAAACAACACAGTACAGTCATTTACTTGTCATAAGACAGTGTGTAAACAACACAGTACCGTCATTCACTTGTAAGACAGTATGTAAACAACACGGTACAGTCACTTACTTGACTAAATATAGTGTGTTAATAACACTGTACTGTCACTTACTTCACAAAAGATCATAAACACTTCCACACTGCCACCTCTCATAAGTTAATGTGTAAACACTACTTTAGTGTCATTTACATGTCGTAAGACACTCAGCACTACTACACAGTATCTTGCTGGTCACTTAGACAACATGTAAACAATAAGTTGCCGTTGTTTACTTGCCATGAGGTAAATAGATGTTCCGTGTTTTTGAGTGTTTCCGTTGCAAATAAGTTTAGCTGGGCTGGGTAATGATGAGTTACAGAGTTCCGAACTGACGTCACAGCAGTCGGGGCATATCCACAAACTCCAGGTCTAGTCTTTAGAAGCCAGATAAAATATCCAATGCCAATTGCACCAGTAGCGAAATGTCGAACCCATTTCTCTTCTCCTCTAGCGCCGTCGACTCGCTTACTGCAATGTTTAAGTTCACAGCTTCAGGGATTCTTAGAGATCGTTAGGGACAATCCGTGGAATCTGGACAGCTGCTGTATGCTAGAGTCCATTTCAATTGGATAAATTCCTTGCAATGAATCGATTCACCTACCTTCTATTTTAATACGAGATGAGTTTGAACCCACATATTTTATTTTTCTATTATTGGAACTACAGAAGTCATACTGTCGACAATACGGTACATCATTATCGTTACAAGGTTTTAAAGTATAGAGGCGCCCCCCCCCCCCCCCCCCACCTTTTCCGACCCAACCTTTTTTCACATTGTGAGACAAACCCAGTACGTCAAAAACATATTATACAGTGCATACGCATCACCACCCTATGATACCAGTGCCAGACACGGTCTGTCACAATAAACAAACAAAACAAAAACTAGCCACGAAACCGATCAGGTCAGGTTCAAAGAGATACAAATTCGGGAAGGAAGTCATAGGACAAGAAGTCGCCAGTGAACAAACATTAAATTACAAAGACAGCAGAAAAATGTGGCGCTGGCACATATAGGATACCATGTGAAGCCATGACATTCAAGACAAGAGGCGAGCACAAGGTAGACCAATAATACAGTGGAACGATATCATCAGAGAAGCTAATCACCACTTCGACGTGCACGTGGTCAAGGAAGCCAGAAGAGCAAGAAGCAGAGGTCTGTATCTACCTCTACATTCAAAACACTAAGAGTTGAAGAAAGAAGAGTCGGGAAGCCCGATTTTATCGCGTCGAGTTTTATCCCGTATGATCCGGTCTCTCTCCGCAGAACGGCTAACAGAGAGCATCGAACAACGCACGGGCTCTCTTGCTCCAATGAAGATCATCAGAGATCTCCGAAAAACTGCACTCGTGAACCGAGCTAGGCAGTCCATGACACGAACCCACGACCTCCAGTCCTAGATGTAAACGGCTTGACAACTTGACCACTACAGTTTCGGACAAACTGGCTGGTACTGCGTCACTAGTGGTGCACTGATTCATGACCAGCTAGATGTTGTGAAAACCCAGTTTGCGCATCTGAACATACCCGAAGTGTGAACATATCGTGACGAAGTGAGGCAGAATGACGCAGCTGGCAGCGACCAGGGAATAGGGCAGACTCTACACTCACAGGACTTGATAGACAGACAGTAAGTCAGACTACGTACGGTTGGTACCATTATCATTGACACACTGCAGCTGTTGCTGAAGATGAGGGTGTGACACTTTAGAAAAGTTCCCAGTACTGTGATGTCACTTCTGCGCTCAACCATCCTAATGTGGGTTCTGAAGCCCTATTGTATTGAAAAAAAGACTCACTATATAGACAAAATACTCACTGCTTTCCCAATAATCATGTCGTATGAGTCGACTAATCCTTCAAAGTCGGAGTGCATCTCCCTGGGCGGCAAGAAACCAAGAGACAAGACTGAATTTCAGCGGTGGATAATTAACCAGAACTTTCCTCTTTTTACAGCCTGTAAACGCCTAGAAGAAGCGCAGACCAAATAATTCACGGATGCTGAAATTCTTGGTGATGAGTCAACCGTTGTTTCCCCTGTACCCACACAGCACCCAACAAACACTACCCGGGTAATCTCGGCAAACATCAGCATTGACGCACGACTACAAGCAGGAGTTATGTGACTGCCAGCGACTATCGCAGGGAAATAAAGGAAACATTGATAGCCTTGTTTTCTTTAAACTGTGAATGATAACCGCCTGCCCCTATTGTGTTACCACAGACACTTCCTTCCGGTTGTTGGCCAGGACAGTCTGCGCAATTACTTCCGGTGGATCGTGGTCATTATTCTGTTCGGTCCTGGTGACTGTTTCAGTGTATCTGGTGATTACATCTTAACACAGAGAGGTGTAGGCAAATCTCTCTGACTTATTATCCATCTCACCTCATTTCTTAGGCAGTTCATAGCAGAAATTATTGGTATTGTTGTTAAATAATGTAATTATAATTAAGCAAATGCAAAATTCTCACCGCAGTTATAACCTGCTATATAAAGGCATCAATCAAGCTTTGAATTCGTTGCATTTGGTACATCTCAGTGCACGTGCTCCGTCTCCTTCCTGACTAGCAAACGAAAAGTCGACATGTCAGTAATACCTGTTGCAATCCGAATCAAAGTCCGAATCTGTCTATCCCCTCAGTGTTCCGTATCTCCCAGAACCTCTACACCCCTCCCCCACGTTTCACCCCTTAAAAAATCCTGTTGAATAAAGTCTTTTAATGTTTGTTTTTTTAATCTATTTTATTGCCCTGTTCATTTAATCCCGGAGAGAAGATATTAAATTCGCACGGTAAAAACCTACAACTTATTATATAAACCCTTTTTGCAAGTGAAGGTTCCAGTGCCCACAACACTTCTTCTTCTTCTTCTTCTTCTTCTTCTTCTTCTTCTTCTTCTTCTTCTTCTTCTTCTTCTTTTTCTTCTTCTTCTTCTTCTTCTTCTTCTTCTTCTTCTTCTTCTTCTTCTTCTTCTTCTTCTTCTTCTTCTTCTTCTTCTTCTTCTTCTTCTGCTTCTGCTTCTTCTTCTTCTTCACCATCATTTTTTTTTTCTGTTGCTGTTTAAAAATCTTTGCAGTATCACCATTATTTACTTATTTCGTTCGCCTAGACCCAAAAAAAAAAAAAAATTGTTTGCATCGAATTTGTTTATAGCCAAGTTGCTGCTGACTTCCCTACCTGTTTGCAGTACCAACTTGATTAAAGTCTTCATTTGGAGACCATTAGGATCATGTTTGTCGTCAAACCACCAAGACTTGACATCATGGTGAACGTTTTTAACACAGCTTTAAAACAAAAAGCCTGCGCCCTGTGCACCGCAGTGTTTTCCCAGTTGGATCATCCCCCAAGATGTCATCGCGAAGACCCGGTGAATCGACATTGTGTTTGGCTGTAGACCTGGATTTGGTGGATGAAACAGGCAAAGAGCTCAAGATAGCTCTCTCAATGTCCCCACTGACAGCAGCCTATTATCTGAAGATTTTCTCCAACCGAGGCTGTCAGTTGTAATTAGGAATGCTGCGGAAAGACATATAAAACTTGTAATGATTCTTCGTCTACTTTCTTTTATGATTTTCTCCTGTGATTACATAAAAATGGAATATAATATTTTATAGGTCTTTTTAGTTTTGCAAGTTCCGTCTTTGAATCTAGTTCTACACATTTCTGAGACTAAAATAATTGCAGCTCATATGCTGAAGACACAATTGTCTGCGTGTGTGCCCCCCCCCTCCCACGGATGTAGTAGAGAGCTGTTATTCATACAGTTGAGGTGTTCATTGTTTAGATTATTTTTCTTCTTGGAGTCCATGCCGTGTGGCGCTAGTAGTCACGAATACCCACAACCCTCTGTCTCGTGTACTTTCAATCGACACTGTGTTTCAGTGGGATTGTGCTGAAATCAAATGTGCTGGGCCGAAAGACGCACATATCAGAGCCTAGATGTAAACGACACTGGAACGTGTCAGTCGCCCTTTGTATTCTTAACTTTTTTTCTCTTCTTGATCTAAGTGGTTTGCCTCGCTTGATAAGGCTCGGATCAGTAGCAGATCGTTGACTTGTTTGCCAAGGAAATTCAGATGTGTGAGATAATAAGCAGGCTGATTGTCATCGAGCTGTTTACTGTCGTAAAGGCAATAACCCGTTTGCAGTGCTATGACAATATTGCCTATCTACACACAACAACCCTAACATCGTCAGCCTTCATCGTAGATTTTAACGTTACTACAAAAAAAAAAAACAAAAAGCAACAAGTAGTTTACCCTAGAGGTTGCTCGCGTTATCAAACCCCGCCACAACCTGCTGGAGTATTTTCAAATAGCCATCCACGTATTTGCCCATAGTTGCTTCCCGATTGTAACTGGGTCTGAACATTAAACCTCTTATACTAGCTCTTTACTGAGTCTATGTAATATACGCCTCAACCGTTGTACTTCTGCACGAAACTAGTTGTGTGCTCTGATAGAGCAAATCACTGATCTGGCTCCCCTAGGTGCAATACCCACAACATTGCTCTTTTCTTCTTCTTTATAGGCAATACTCGCGACCTTGCTCTCTACTTCTTCTTTGAAGGCAATACCCGCGACCTTGCTCTCTACTTCTTCTTTGAAGGCAATACCCGCGACCTTGCTCTCTTCTTCTTCTTTAAAGGCAATACCCCCACCTTGCTCTCTTCTTCTTCTTTAAAGGCAATACCCACGACCTTGCTCTCTTCTTCTTCTTTAAAGGCAATACCCACAACATTGCTCTCTTCTTCTTCTTTAAAGGCAATACCCGCGACCTTGCTCTCTACTTCTTCTTTGAAGGCAATACTCGCGACCTTGCAATACTCGCGACCTTCTTCTTCTTTTGAAGGCAATACCCTTCGCAATACTCGCGACCTTGCTCTCTACTTCTTCTTTAAAGGCAATACCCACGACCTTGCTCTCTTCTTCTTCTTTAAAGGCAATACCCACGACCTTGCTCTCTTCTTCTTCTTTGAAGGCAATACCCGCTACCTTGCTCTCTTCTTCTTCTTTAAATGCAATACCCACGACCTTGCTCTCTTCTTCTTCTTTGAAGGCAATACCCACTAAGGAACAATATTTTTTTAAAATGAACATACAGGTAGTTTTGGACAGCTAAAAGGAGCGAACCAAGAGGTTTTGAAAGAGGCGATAGCCCGAAGACAACTTATCACTGACACCAGAAGAAGACAGTCATCATTTTTCGGTCCATGTTATGAGAAGAGGGAAAATAGAACATGTTGGGACCACTGGGAAGATCTGGGGAAGGAGGGGTAGAGGAAGACAACGAGAGAAGATGCTTGACAGTCTTGTTGCATGGCATGGAGGTGTGTCGGCACACGAACTGATACATGCTGCAGGAGATCGCAGATTGTGGAGAGGCATGATCGCAAACGCCAGTCGACAAGGCACCTGATGAGGATGATGACAGGTCTTGTCTTGTCTTGTCCACAATTGCCTCACAGCGTAGTGGGGAGTCGCAGTTTTCTATCCTGGGCCAGGTGTGTTGCACGTGTTGTTGTTAGTCCGTGTTGGCTCAGGATCTCTGATATATTGTCTATCCATAGTACTCTCGGTCTGCCTCTTGCTCTAGGGCCTTGATGACAGGTAATCAAGCAAAAACTGATTCAACAAATATTGTTAGGAACATGGCACTACCACTGCACAACATACTAAACTTAACTGACAACTAATTGCCATACAAGAACTAGAATACCGCCAAGCTAACAAGTAACGACTGAGACGAGAGCAATCATGATCTCCCTTATATAACATTGCATGACAAACATGTCAAACACTTTGCAATTGGCTTCAAACATAAAACGAAACGAAGAACAGACGTTTGCACACGCTGTTAATGTTCTGAGTTAACAAGTGAAGCTGTTTGAGGTTTCTCTTTGTCAGAAAACTGGGAAACGATTTTTCAAAATGTTGCGAATTTTCTTCTTTTTTTTTTTTTAAACAGTGATCACGTAATCAAATACTCATAATTCTAATTTCATATCAAAGGGTAACCTCATAGTTGATCAGCACGTGTGTCAGCGAAAATCACGCAGAATGTACATGACGGCCACTTGTGTACCCAACAGTCGTCGTTGATGGAAGCAAAAGTTACAGCAGATCAATAGTTGCACACACAATTAATGACATAAGGCGCCATAGGTCCCTAACACAGGCGACATGCTATTGTTTGTGTTTGAAAAAGGCTGCCTGGCCGAAACGTTACGTTGTGTTGTTTTGTGCACGTTTTCCTTTTTCCCATTTTGTTGAGTTTTTTAGTCAAATTTCTCTGGAATTTATTGTTTTAATTTGCAGTTCACAAACAACGTTTAACTTGGTCGAAACACATTTCAAAGAAAATCCGATGTGCTTATTTATAGCCACGCTTTGCATCCAACTCAGTATCAGAGCGACGGAACTGTATCATTTCAGTTTACCTATGAAGGTAAATGCAACAGCTACCGCTGTTAAAAGCAAAAATGTGCCACTACTGAAAACAGTAAACCTTCCTGTCCGCCCCTTGACCCAAAACCGAATTCCCTTTCTGGCGTTTTTATGACGCTAGATTCATATTAGAGGCCAAACGGCGTTTCATATGTGACATGGTCAACATAACGCCGCCCGCCTTTACTTCCGAGGACATTAAACAGGGCCAATTTTAGACTGGACAGATATTTGAGTCAATTTTAGTTTTGAGTGAAAATCCGCCACAGTGCGTTGGCGAACCCAGGACACTATCTTACTGATTTGCAGATTTTTACAGGAAGACGAGAATTTAAATGACAAATGAGTTGCAGAGTTGCTTTCCCCTTTCTAAGCCTAGAAACGAACTAAAAGTTCGAATCCGGGCGTGGAATTTTCATCTGTGAAGGTCATGTTATATGGTCTAAGGTTATGGCCATGTTTTCATCATTTTCGACACTCTCCTAGAATCACCGCGTGCTACCCAAACAACCAACCATTCAGAGAAACAACTAAATTATTTATGGGGAGGGGGGCGGGGGGGGGGGGGGGGGAAGCTCTATTTGTCTACTATATCCAAGAATCGGTGTTATTGTATTTAAACAAGGGACCCGCGCGTAGAAACAGCTCTTTTATTGATTTGAAAAAGGGAGAAAAACGCTGTATTTACTGTAACCATGATACACTGTCTTGATGAATATTTCTCAACAAACTATTGCAGCAAATATAGATCAAAACAAAACGTTTGGACAGTATTACTAGGCCTTGGACTAAAACACACACAGACATGTATGTCATCATGACATTTGTGCTGGGCTGGTGTTAGACAAAAACTAGGAAGATCAAAAATCGGTACAATACGAAATTAAAAGGAATAATTTATTTTTTGATAGAGTGTTCAATATAAATATTTGGGAACTGTGAATATTGACAAAGAGGAAAAAAAAAGGGGGGGGGGGGTGTTTTTTAACGTGCATAGATTAACAGGAAACTAGTAACCTTAAAAAATTAGAAGGCTCCAGATGTGACTAGCAGAGATTAAATCACAAATTAGATAATAACATAAAAAGTATGCTCTGAACTAATTCTAACTAAATTATACACACAGACTGCAAATCAAATGCTTTGTCCACATAGAGAGAATGCATTCAGACGCCATAGCATACAACGCATACTCACCCACACACACACCCACCACCCCCCCCACACACACAAACACACACACCAACACACACCACACACACACCACACACACACACAAGAAAAAAGGAGAAGGAGGTAGAGCACGAGGTAGACCGTGAAGACGAGGGACAGAAAACACTAAAGAAAATCTACAACAGGACGATGTGCCTGTGGTAGAGACCGCCAGAACAGCAAGCAGCAGGACATTATATCTTCCTCGACACGGGAAGCTGGACAAGAGGAAGTCAAGAGGGAAAGCAAGGTAGATTTCTGTTCTGTCCCTGTGTTTAGCTGGGTCCTGGGGCACCTGATTAACGTACCCTTGTGTTAAGACAGCCCTGATCAAGATTTGCGAAACTAAAATGATGATCGTCACCAAGAATAAAGAAAAACAAAATGTGAAATAGACACAAAGGGCAAAATTCTGAAGTATTCGAATAGACACAGCGATTTTCGTACTGAAATAACATCTGATACAAGATGCTGCAGAAAATCAAAGCAACGATCCCTGTTTCAAGAAAGGCCTTTAGATTTAACATTGTTACCGGAACTGCAGTGAGAAAGAAGTGTTACATAGAACCTGTCGTGTTACATAAATATGCGACACAGACAATGAGTCGCCTTTAGGTGCACTGTGTCCCAGAGAATGACTCAGTTTTTCATTGTGTTAAAACCTCAACCTGGCTGTTGCCGAAGGCCTAGTATAATCTAAACTATGGGTTGAACGAGGTGTTTGGGACCTGTCCCCGGGTGATCCTCATCCGAATGGTGTTTATCGCTCGGTGTGGTGTCTTGGTAGCATCGTACGTCAGTCACTTAGCCGGACAATAAGCAGACAAGCTGAAACAACATATACTTGCTGCAGAGATGTGAAAAATTCAAATAACATCATAGAGGAAAAGAAAAAACAAAAGAAGCAGTCAGGATAGAGACAGATGAAAGTAGTGAACTTATAACAATTAGATGTTGACGCAACAGGTAATGAGAAGAAATTCACTTGAGAATGTGGTAGCAACTAGCAAGAATAATGGAAAGACGGCAAGAAGAAGGCACAGAAGAAAATGGACTCGCTAAATGGATATGACAAGACAATAACATTGATATGATCCGTGATTCTTGTGATCGTGTGAGGTGGCGAAATACAACAGCCTACGTTTATCGGTACGGCGCATGATGATGATGATAAAGATTAGGCTCGCACAAAGAAGCTGTGGTAACATCCAGGTTTGGTCATATTTCCTCCACAGGCTTTCAGATTTGCATTGTAAATAGACCAAAACAGAAGGGCCGGAAAATGTGGGTTTATGCTACATGCGAGCCTCAAATTTCCCGTGTAGGTTCAGTTTAAGAAGCTCCACCTAAATAAGCATGTCGTAGGAGGCGAGTAAAATAGGGGTGTTTTCTGCAAACTGGGAGGGCATCTGCATGAGAGACAAAGAACCAACTGTCTGCTCACTAACAAGCAGGTCTTTGAAACGCAAAACTAAATTTTTGATCAAGATCAAAGTTCAGTGGTGGGCAAACCAACATAACTTTACCGCCGGACTTTACATATTGAACGCTAAGCTGTACTAGCAGCAGCAGTAGCAGCAGTAGTAGCAGCAGCAGTAGCAGCAGCAGTAGCAGCAGTATTAGCAGCAGCAGTAGCAGCAGCAGTAGCAGTAGTAGTAGCAGTAGTAGCAGCAGCAGTAGCAGCAGTAGCAGCAGTAGTAGCAGCAGCAGTAGCAGCAGCAGTAGCAGTAGTAGTAGCAGTAGTAGCAGCAGCAGTAGCTGCAGTAGTAGCACCAGCAGTAGCAGCAGCAGTAACAGCAATAGCAACAACAGCAGTAGCAGCAGCAGTAGTAGCAGCAGTAGTAGCAGCAGCATTAGCAGCAGCAGTAGTAGCAGCAGCATTAGCAGCAGCATTAGCAGCAGCAGTAGTAGCAGCAGTAGCAACAACAGCAGTAGCAGCAGCAGTAGTAGCAGCAGTAGTAGCAGCAGCATTAGCAGCAGCAGTAGTAGCAGCAGTAGTAGCAGCAACATTAGCAGCAGTAGCTGCAGTAGTAGCACCAGCAGCAGTAGCAGCTGTAGCAGCAGTAGCAACAGCCATACCATCAGTAGCAGCAGCAGTAGAAACAGCCATACCATCAGTAGCAGCAGCAGTAGAAACAGCCATACCATCAGTAGCAGCAGAAGTAGAAACAGCGTTATTTTAACAGACGCTTGCGTGCGAGCCCGATGGTCGTCAGTTCAAATCTTTATCAAGTCGAAATTTATTTTAATCGCTTTGACTCCGACGATGACCCAGCCTAGGATGGATAACTGGTAAAGTTCTGGGAAGTAAAGGCAGCCGGCGGGATGTGGACCATATCACTCATCGAATTTTGAATGGGCTATAATAAATGGTTTCAGCATCATCTGCAGGATGCGCCACTGGCGTGTAAACGGATTCTTTCACTTATTGTTATAATGTTATATGTTATTGTCATACATAATATGTCTATTTGTTATAATTTATCAAAATTTTTTTCATTTGTTTTTACTGTGCACTAAAACAAAAGTCATAACACCAGTCCATCACTTCGAGCGCCCCCCCCCCCCCCCCCTCCACTATCAGAAAAAATTGTTGTATATACAGAATGAGTCTATTGCTATTAATTATCATTTTTAATATAACTTTTCATTACTGTGCACTAAAACAAGGTTCATAACACCAACACCCACCCTGAGCCACTTTTCTCCGCCCCCCCCCCCCTCTCATGGAAATTGTTCTTGGACAGAGATCCTTGCACCACCTCAATTATTTCAGTGCCCCCCCCCCCGCCCCCCCTCCCGAGCCAAGGTCTTAGATTGTATGTGACAGGATTTGGACATACTTTTTAAATAGTTACATGTGGGTTTGTGTTATTACATGATAGCTTGTATTTCTGAATTCGTTCCGTCCCTGCTAGGTTTGCTGTCGAGCTGTACACACGGGCACACGGCCAGGGTGGAATCTGGGTGGAAACTCGTCGGGGACGTGACCTAGCAACGGGATCAGGAAATGACTGCCTGTGAGTCAGTGACAATCTATATTCATAAATACGCCAGCTAAGCGTGAGCAATCTGAGATAAATGCGATGAGACCCCGACACGATATCGGCCAGCTTTCCACTATCTTCGATGACGTAGGCAGATATGGAGACTGAAGCAAGATTGGTATGGAGTTGTTCCCTCCCTGCTGTGCGACCAAATAATGTGTCAAACGAGAATATGATACAGCCTCTTGTTGACTGTATTGATTTGTAATGTACTACAGATGCGGAAGTTAACCTTATTTATTTCGTTTGAATAGATTATATCTGTAATGTTGTCTCTAGTATGAACTTCACTGTCTTTCGTAACTCCGTTACGGTCCGTAAAGTTTGACTGGCACTAGTGTCTCTCTTGGCCACACGTTTTTCCTTGATATGTTTGGTACAGTCATGGTGTTGTTGTCTCATGTGCTAGTCCAAATGTACACATTGCTGGTTTTGTGTACATGTTGCTGCGATGTCGATTGGGCCCTGTTGTAAGGCGTAGAATAATGACTTGCTCTGGTCTGTCCCTAATATGGTAATCGTCTTGTGCTGGTTTTAATGGCATTCTGATTGATTTGATTATTCTCTTCTTCTGTTGATGAGAGACTGCTAAGTCATGATGTTCTTCAGTTGCAAATTTCTTAGCTATTTTATCAGCTCTCTCATTTCCGGGATTTCCACAATGGTATGGTATCCATTCCATAGCTACTTTACACTGGGTGCCTAGTTTGGAGAATAGTGACCGTAATACCAGGTAATTTTCCAGACTGGATTGACTGAACTACCACTCTTGCGTCCGTTAGGAATACCACGGAGATGAAATATGATGACTGTGAGAGTTTGAACTACTTTATAGTGGGTTTATGGCGCTCGCTTAAGAGTTGTGAAAAATTACAACATAAAAACACCATTGTTGTATAAACGACTGTATTTAGACACGTGGAACATGTGCAGATACATAGGGCGGTAAAGATGTCAGGGCAGCAAAGATCAAACGGGCAGAATATAACTAGCAGTTAACAATGTTATTATATAAAGAAAAGGCGCTGTTAATAACTGCAAATGGGCGTCATACATACAAAAGACGGTCCTTATGGTTGAGGCCAAGACACATAATGATTTAAATAATTACCAGTAAACTACAAGGGTAACAGATGTAAATAAGTAACGAACTCATTGGCTAATGTTACCAGTACTAAGAAACAAACCTGCGTCAACAGAAACCAAAGAACAATTTTCTTGCCAAACCTATGCAATCAATGTGAGACAATGACAACTACAGAAAAAGAGAGGGCAAATTGCTACAAATGAGAAGGAATTCCTGTGAAGGGCCCCTAGTATAATACGTGATAAGATCATACGGGAAATAGGGGGGCGGTAAAGGCATACTTGGAGAGGGGGGTGGGGGGAGGGTGTAATAAGTGAAATGATTTGGCCATGTAACGACTCAGATGCAACAAAAGTGCATCGCATCAAGCAATGATGAAGAGACGAGCGAATCAGAGGTCGACAATGCAAAGAGTGGACAGAGGAAATAACAGAAACGGACACTTTCCAGTAAATTATTCTTCATCTCGTACCCGCAAGGTACCAGAGAATCAAGATGAGATGATGGTTACTTAACTAGTGTCATGGCAAATGACGGGGATTGAAACTGACGAGCAGAAAAGAATGTTACAGAAAAATGAAATGCATTTAACCGAACCAAAATAGAAGGCAAAGAAACTGGCGTTGGATATGACACACGTTGAAAAAACTTAATAATATACAACTACCATATCTTTTCACTAAAACCGCTATATTTTCTAGATAAATATACCTGCTTTGATCCAAAATGGTAGAAAGAAAGAGTTAGCAAAAGTTGTAGACACACTAGATAACAATAACAACAACAACAACAACAAAACCAGTATCTTGCCTGAATACAGCCTGATAGTTCTAAAAAAGGACAACGTCTAACTGCAGGAAGAAGTATCATAAGACGCGTGTTTCCCATTTATTGAACTCACTAGAACTTACACAATAGCAGAACAAGTGAGGAGAAGTAACACAAGGACAAGAATGGCAGGACATGGAGTGAACTGCATGCGATGTCAAAGAATGGGACAGCTTGCGTCAGTTGTTTGCGGACCTTTGTCCCACTGCTGAGTGGTATCATAATTATGTGAATGCTAGATATTACATCTACTCGTATGCACGCTCTCTCTCTCTCTCTCTCTCTCTCTCTCTCTCTCTCTCTCTCTCTCACTCTGACACACACATATAAACACACACACACACACACAGTCTTATCTAACTGTGACATAAAAATAGAAATTATCACATAGAAATAGTGGACAAACTCAGCTGGCAGAGTGAAAAAAGACTTAGTTCTCTCTCGAATGGTTGAGGCACTATTCTTTGATTGATGTGTGGGCGCCGCTGTCTTTATGTATGCCTGACACTCCACTCTGACAGATATCCCTTCCAGCATGCTACCTAGGATTTACCCAACATTCGTTACTTAGATGCCATTACAACGAGTTTGTTCTAAACATTGTAATTATTTCACTGTTATGCCGACTACCTTCCCAGCGTATCTTGCTATTTGGATAGAATAAGAACATGAAGGTTTGTGTAATTGTAAACATTTTAGTAGTGTTTTTCTACTGACAGATGGACTGTACTCACATAGACTACTGAATAGCCACCGGTCGCCTTACAGTGAGCAACCGCCAATCAATAAGGTGTTAGTTAACACGCCGCATCATGTGTGCTTCAATTGCTGCTTGGAAAATCAAAACCAACACACCAGACAATGAAAATAATCATAAAGCTTCAGTTTCTAGAAGACTGCTCTTTAAGTGCCAAAAAGACAAAGCCTTTAGGGAAGAATTCTCTTAGTCTAAACACACAAAATTATCGAAAATAAAGCGCCTAATAACCAAATGCAAAACTATAGATATATCAGGGTGGAAAATTAATGAACAGAATATGTATAAATCAAACTGAAATCGCAATATTTATTTAACACTAACTATTATGATTTGCAACATTTATGCAGGCATTTACACAAAAAACCACTTGGGATCAAACATCACTAACCTAAAAAATGTGGGTACATTTATAACTGAAGCCTGAATAAGCCCTAAGACTTGCATTTTTCGGGATAAAGGTTCATTGAGGCCGCTCAGACACTTCTGACATGTTTCGGTTTCTATGGAGCTACAGGCCTTCCGATTCCATAAACAAAAATTCCAAACTTCGGCGACGTTTAACCAGCTCCTATCTGAGCGACGGTTATTTGGTCGGCCGGGTGTCTTTGTGGTTTATCCTTGGTTTAGTCCTTTGTGGTGTGTGTCCACACCTGTTTTAAGTTTTTGCTGTCCATCAGCTGCTGTCCTTGTTAGTTGCTTCCTTTGCTTTATTGTTGTGTGTCTTTTGGGTCTTTGCGGGTTTCTTCTTGTTTGGTGTGGTTTTAGCAGGATCTGTTCTGGTTCTCTGTGATTATTGTCCCTGTGGGTTTCTGCTTGATTGTTGCTGGTGCTTGTTCTTGTCGTGCTGGTCGCCGCGCTAGTGCCCTTACCCCACAGGCCTTTTCGCGGTCGTTGGGCACATGTAAGCCCACAGGCTGGGGGGGGGGGGATGCTCTAAAATGATACAACACATCATATTTTCTCGAAAGCCGTCATTAAACAGCCTACATGTGCACAAATTCGAGAAGCAATCTGACTGGTTGGTACGAAAACCTTAAGGCTTTTATTATTACACAGGGCCGACCGATCGCCCCGGCCGTCCTTTTGACTACTTTGCGTTTGGCTGATATTTCGACCGAGTCGTCCCCAGATGCGGCCGGGTCTCGTTTGCTAGTAGCACTCGCCATCGCCATAGGCTGTGATTTTCTTCCTTGCCTAAAGCACGATATAACCCTAACGTTTAGAAAGACGGACAAGTGTTAACCAGACTGCACTACATAATGTATAGTTTTTTTTAAATTGAATGACAAATGCCCGAGAACACAGACTACATGCGAAACTGACTCACAAGCCAGGCATTACAAGAACGAACCGCCACGGCCGTCAGTCACAAGAAAGTCAACGGCAAAATTAACGAGTTTTCAGAACAGTAAATGGACCGTTCACAGATGATAAATGATTCGTTCCGTTTAAGGACAATAAACTAGTGAAAAATGTGACGATGCTTTGTGCAGCACATCCAAGAATGTCAACAATGTTTTTACTTAGTCATTCAAAAACGAAAAAGTCATTAGGCGGAAGAATGAATCATTGAACGCGGTTTTATCGTTGCTAATCTAAACTATAGTTACTGCCCAGTGTCTCGACACTGCATTATCTAATGTTTTAGTCTGTATGTTATTGTTTATGATATAGTAAATGCACACAGAAAAACAAATTCCCCAGTTATTATTGAACGAATTCCTCGTTACTGTTACTGTGATAAATGTGTATATGTGTCATTAGTATTGTATCTTCTGTTCGTTATAACTAGTGGCATTTATGACAGTTACAGCATTCTCTCATTTTTATTTGTTTAAGCAAAATGCAGGCTCGTTGAAAACAGGGCAACATAAACAATTGGCAGCAAACTTATAGCACAGCAAACATCAAGGCTAATTTTCTTTCCTGACCATTAGATTAAAATTTGTTTTTAAATATTTTATTAGTTGAAAAATAATAAAGGGAATGAGCTAGCGGGCAGCGAAAAAGGGCAAAAATAAGGAGGGAAAGAAAAGAAGTGTGGTTGGGACAATAAGTAGTTCCGTACGATGAATATGTCAGCAGTGAATTACACAACTGCAGCAAATAACTAGACATGCAGCGCCTAGCAAACTATGTACACGTACAATGAGTACTATTCTCAATCAAACAAATGAACTGTAACAATCACATTCAAGCTCTGGGTTTTTTTTTCCCGAATACAAAAGTAGCGCGATTCGCAAAAACAAAAACGAAAACAGTAACAATCAACAAAGCGTTCAAGCAGATCATGAGCGAATCATCAAGCTAGTAAAGACTGGAGTTCACATTCCTTTTTTACCTGCTTTTAAAAATCTCCAAGGGAGGATGCACATGGATTTCTAGTTACAAGTGTAAAATATCATCTACTTACTGAACGTACCGCCACAACACGAAACCAGTGAGCCGGTCCATCTCTCGACTCGGTCTCCACAGACCTACCTAAGAACCTGTACGGTCCCGCAACGCAAAGTCAGGACTTCATGCTTCTAGTCTCGCTGCCGCAGACCTAAGAGACCATTCTCTCTTGCGATGGGACTTGTATCCACTTTTTAACTCACTGGCCACTTCCGGGAAGTTCCGATCTGCACACCTGTCAGTTTGAGTTCGCAAGTGTAGCCAGACCAAAATTATTGAAACAGGCTAACAATCTACCCCTGCTAGCCTGCTACGGCAGTAAAAACAACAACAACAACAACAACAAAAATATGAAACAATTGGGAAGCAACAGACAAATTTAGTAGTAGGAACCGTAGTAGTAGTAGTAGTAGTAGTAGTAGTAGTAGTAGTAGTAGTAGTAGTAGTAGTAGTAGTAGTAGTAGTAGCAGCAGTAGTAGTAGTAGTAGTAGTAGTAGTAGTAGTAGTAGTAGTAGTAGTAGTAGTAGTAGTAGTAGTAGCAGCAGCAGCAGTAGTAGTATTCGTAGCAGAAGAAGAAGAGACAGACGAAGAATTCAAAAGTGAGAAGAAAAAGAAGAAGAAGAAGAAGAAGAAAAAGAAAAAGAAAGAAAGAAGAAGAAGAAGAAGAAGAAGAAGAAGAAGAAGAAGAAGAAGAAGAAGAAGAAGAAGAAGAAGAAGAAGAAGAAGAAGAAGAAGAAGAAAGAAAGAAGAAAAGAAGAGAAGAAAAGAAGAAGAAGAAGAAGAAAGAAGAAAGAAAGAAGAAGAAGAAGAAGAAGAAGAAGAAGAAGAAGAAGAAGAAGAAGAAGAAGAAGAAGAAGAAGAAGAAGAAGAAGAAGAGAAGAAGAAAAGAAAGAAAGAAGAAGAAGAAGAAGAAGAAGTGTTATTTTAGCCTTATTTTAACTTGAATAATGGCTCTACTGCTACTGGGAGCTGTCGTGGTGTAGCGGCTAGACGCTTGACTGCAGATCCGAAGGTCGTGGATTCAGGTCTTGAAGGAGCTCGACTGCTTTCCAGACATGACTTGCGCTGCCAGGTCAACCTAGCTTTGAGTGTTTTTATGTGGGTATCACTAATGGTCCTAAGATGTAGGGGGAAAAGTATTAATGTTGACAACATCACCCACCGAGTGACCACTGGTCTATAAAATATAGGTCTGGCCCTATATGCCCAATACGCATTTGAACATGAAAAAGGGTCGCTTAATCTACAGTCACTGTCGTCGATGCGTTATGGCTTTCACACGGGGAACAAGGGAAGGGGGGAGCGGTGTTAGTTGGGTTTTTTTTTTTTTCCCGCTTCCAGACAGTTTCTAGAACATAGCAAAAATGACATACTACATATTTAATGAAGTTGGCCAGAACCACGACCTAACTAGAAGCATAATATAATCCCACCAGTGTTGATCATTGAACATCGGCCAGTGACACGAGAAGTATTTGTATGGCTGGGACACACGCGCTGCTGCCACTAACTCACCTATAATATAGTAAACATGTCTAATAAAGGTTGAAGGAGAGAGGAGCCATGTCACTGCAGCGGGTCTAATCCTAAATGGCTCGTTCAGAACAGTTGGCCACCTAACGAGAGCGTCACTTAAAGCATGAAATCGTAGCATCCGTGACTATCCCAATGGATCTGTGTAAAAACTACACTTGTGAACTGAACTACGCTGCCGTGAAACGAACCCACGATCTTCGGAATGCCAGGCTTGACCACTTCATCACAAAGACCTCCACATATATATGCCTAAAACATTGTCTATAACTCTGTCAACCTGCAAACATTACAACTGAAGTTAATTCTACGCTAGCCCAGAGGGAACATCCCCTACCTCAGACGCTATAAACATGTCTGGAGTTGAGTTATAGCCCATTACACAGGTACTCTGAGCGAAGATAGACCTGAATAGTAATGATACATTTACTGTGGGTAGGAATTGAGCTGAAAAGTATCGATAGATTTTTTGAACACTGTGAGAGAGGACAGAGCTGAACTGTGATAGCTTTATTGGGTCATAGCGGGCTGAACACATAAAAACACTTTGCAGTTTAGGGAAGTGGTAATAACGTTTAAGGCGTGGATTACCATTATGTGTTCCAATGGCTATAACATTATTGCAATCTGTTGTCAAATAACTTTTTCTTTGTGTTCTACACATCATCATCATGTGGCAGGTCCTTCGCCAAGCGCCACTCTTATCACGGTCTAAATTAAAGAAGCTCGGTCTCTCCCCAACTCTCCCGCCTTGTGCACTTACCTACCCAAGGTGTCATTTATGTTCAGCGTACTTCTTCCTTCTGCTCAGCCCATTTGTCTTTTTTTTTTTTTTTTCTGGCATCACGCTTTCTGCTACTATATTTTTTCCGTATTCTATTCCTGTTCCTTTTAAGAAAAAATGAAAACCCCAACCAAGTTCAACCCGCTGCTATCTAGACGAAGCTGCCATTAGTCTTTGGCTATATTTGTGGTCTTGCTTTTTTTTTAAAGTCATTTTCATGGCTAAAGTTCTTTTATTTGCGCTGAATGCTTCTGTTCGCCAAGTCAGACCGCCCATTGCCTATCGTGTTATCAACTGTGTTCTTCTCGCCCTTTCATTTCTGATGTTTCCGCCTTGGTTTCAGCTGATTTGGCCAGGCTTATATCGTAGGAGAGCGAGCTTCTCAACAAAACGTCCTTTGGACAACCATTTAAAGATTTAAAATTTTGAGTACTCTTTTTTCCAATCCGTCATGTCGCTTGATGTGACCAACAAATTAAAACCTCCGAGACAACATGCTGTTTATTAGCCAATCTTCCTTGATGATCATATCTTTTTGGATATCAGTATTTGTTACATAATACACGATTAATAAGCGCAAAACAAAAATATCCATTAGGTAACTTTGAAGTGTCTCTGGAAAGAAATGTCTAAAACAATGTTCAAGAGGACAAAATAAGCAGCTTGTTAGATCTAGGCAGTAAAGTTCAGACTAACAATTATGCATATTTAAGTAATACATTACACCGAGACGCGAGTAAACTCATCATGTCATTTATAAGGCTAAGATGGGAGTGAAATGAGTAGGTGAAATATTACAGCTAAGATGTGAGTAAAGTGATCCTATCATATAGTACAGCTGAAATGTGAGTAACTGAAGTGTGAGTAAATTAATCGAGCTGAATATTTTAAACCGCTATAGTCCAGCGTTAAGCACGTTCCGTAAATGGCACTTGTCATAACCCAGATATTAAAACCGCGAGAATTGTAAATGACAATGAATTTTTCATTATTCTATTAAGACCTGAATTGGTTGTGTCAACACCCGCCAACGACTTGTCGCCTTGTGGATAGAAGCAGACTCAAGCTTGATATTTCAGTTGTAGTGACCGCACAGTGACACTGTACAGCATTCTTTTTCATTTACTTGATGACGACTGTACATAGGTTACAAAAAGGTCATTGTGAGTATTTTGCAGATAACATGTTAAACAATTACAGAGGCACTGATACAAAGAAAACAAGAAGGAGAGGGAGGTTCTTATTAAACATTTTTTTTTTTTTTTTTTGTGGCGTAAAGAGTCTTAGGCCTTGTTTAGGTGACTATTATTAATACAGATACTAAAAGAGTATGTATGGTTGTAATCACACTTGGTCGGGAGAGCAAGGTTTGTCTCAGCAGGCACTGCAGAATCAGAAATTCAATAATTGATTCATGATAATTCCCATTCAGGTGATGTGATTATCTATACACATGGTTCAGTTTCCAAAGGCAGAAGAAGTCCGTGGGGTTTAATTGCGAAAGCCAATGGACGACTCTGGGTGGAACAAAATGTAGTGTATGGTACTACAACATTTAGTTTTGGAATGGAGTTAGAGGCAGTCAAAGTAGCTTTATGCTGGTTTGAGAACCAGCTGTATACACACATATCGTGATTGTCACCGACCCACAAAGCCTATTGAGAAAGGTGGAGACAGTCATGATCCAAGCAGAATGGCAAGCATCGCTTTAGAGGTCCTTGATGGTTAGCATTCTTTGAACATCTCCTCCGGGGCATGCAGGAGTGATTGAGAAATGAACAGGCAGACAGGCTTGCAGGTTCTCTGCCAATGGGTTGTTCATTTCTGCCTGCTAAATGTTTTCAAGGCCCTTTGGGAGCAACTGAGGCTCGAATAGATCATTAAGGTCTGGAGAAAATTGTACAGCTAGGAGTGACTAGGGGGTCTGGTCGATACTCGACATTCAGTGGGAAAGCAACAGGGACATATATTAAAACTGCCAACCACATAAATTTAAACAGAGAAGGATAAACATA
>CAJHNH020002924.1:456160-474366 GCA_905116865.2 Candidula unifasciata
CGCGTTTTTGTTTTTTTTTTGCATGCACTTTACAACTCATTTTTTTGTGTTCTTTTATAATATTCATAATATGAAGATATCATATGATCATAACATGCTTTGTTTGTAAAAAAAAAAAAAAAAACAACTGCTGTGCGAACGATGGTTGAATGAAAGGACCGAATGTGACGCTTTAAAAATAAACTTCTTTCGTTTGTTCGTTCTGTATGTCTATCTGTCGATAGATCGATCAATCGGTCGGTCTATCGATAGGTCGATCGGTCAGTCTGTCGGTCGATCAGTATGTTGATCAATCCATCGGTAAAGCGGTTCGTCCGTCGGTCTGCCAGGGTTGGGTCTGTCTGTCGTCCTTCTCATTCTGTATGTATAAGTTCGTGCGTATATAATTGTAGATTTAAATGTATGTATATTAGAATATGTATATATGAGTGTGTGTATGTATGAGTGTGTGTATTTGTGTGAAGATGAGTATATATGATTGTTTAAGTGTGTATGAGTGGGTGTTCGTATGAATGTAAAAGTGGTGTGTGTGTGTGTGTGTGTGTGTGTGTGTACGTTTGTATGCATATCTAGGCTTGTGAATGTATATATATATATATGCATGGGTGTGTGTATGCATGATAAGTACATTTTGTTTGCACCCAAATATACTTTATATGTTAAACGGATATCTAAGTAAAACTCACATTCTTGAACAAGGGAAAAAAAACCGGAAGTGGACTAACAACCATAATGTCCACCGAAGTTTACATCAGTGAATGCTGGAAAGAAGTAAATGATTTATAGATACGTACTGTTCGAAAGAATAATTCTGTGTTGTCTCGAAACAGGTATCTAACTTAGAAAGGTACTGGTTGAAAATAAATAATCCGGTATGTCACTAGATAAGTACTGTTCCGAAAATATATAAAATAATCCCGGATCTTCGCTAAATAGCTGCTGCTTGGACAAATAATCTTGGATCCTCGCTATATAGCTACTGCTTGGACAAATAATCTTGGATCCTCGCTATACAGCTACTGCTTGGAGAAATAATCTAGGATCTTCGCTATATAGCTACTGCTTGGACAAATAATCTTGGATCGTCGTTATTTAGCTACTGCTTGGACAAATAATCTTGGATCCTCGCTTAATAGCTACTGCTTGGACAAATAATCTTGGATCCTCGCTATATAGCTACTGCTTGGACAAATAATCTTGGATCCTCGCTATATAGCTACTGCTTGGACAAATAATCTTGGATCCTCGCTATATAGCTACTGCTTGGACAAATAATCTTGGATCCTCCCTATATAGCTGCTGCATGGAGAAATAATCTTGGATTCTCGCTATATAGCTACTGCTTGGACTAATTATTCTGGATTATCTCAAAGTAGGTACTCAGGTAGATACTGGCCGACAAAATAATTCTGGATCGTCCCTATATAGGCGCTAGAGGTAAACATTATTATTAATCTTTTCTTCATAGGTTCTGGTCAAAACAATAATCCTCTATGTCTATAGATATGTACAGGTCGACAAAATAATCACGAATTGTCCTTAGAAATGTACTGTTCAGGGAAACAAATATCGATGGTCCCGAAATAGGTACTGGTCGAAACAATAATCATCTATCGTCTATAGATATGTACAGGTCGACAAAATAATAATGTATTGTCCCTAGATAGGTACTGTTTAGGGAAAAAATATGGATGGTCCCAAGATAGGTACTGGTGGGGAAAAACAATTCTGGATCATTACATAGGTAAAATGAAGGACTCATAACCGCCCGCGGCGCATCGGGTATATGGGGCTAGACTCATCATTTTATCTTCTTCTTTCGTTCACCTGGAATACAAAAATTGTGTATAACTGCAATTTTGTCTCTTGTCTAAATTTTAGTGTCGTTTTTAATTCTTTCAGCTCTCCGCAGAGTTTGCTCTCCACTGTTGTTCTTTCTTGTCAAAAAAAAAAAAAAAGCATTCTGAAAATATTGCCCGGTCTTTTTTGTCAGTTAGGTCATATTTATGGGAAAACACGACACTCAGTTCAGATCTCTTCTCTTGTCATCGGTACATCTGGCATACGGCGTTAGACACAGCAGAGCAGTCAGCATTCCATTTGTGACGACATTAACATGAATCCGATCTTCTTCTACCCACGACATTTCCCTGTACATGTTTTATATCAGGTCAATCAATAAGAATATTATAAGAGACTCGAACCAGTGCCACCCATAGAACTCTACAGATTACGAATGGCTGGTGTAACCGTATTTATAGTCTCTTTTTGGAGGTTGAACGAGGTATTTGGTCTGCCGTCCAGATTTAGATTTTAGATTCTCAGCATGGTATAGTAAACGTTTAGGGAGCAACTCGAAGGGGACAGGCTGATCCATCAATTGGACTCGAACCGAAGAGTTCGACGTGGTTGCGCTGCTTCCTATTCGCAGGAATAGAAGAAAACAAAACGTGGACTAGATAGAAAGTATTACATTGGAGCTTCAGTAGAAAAACTTTCGGTTGCATGCAATAGCACTAACAGCGGGTTAACAACCTCAACCGGTACTTACCATGTGCCTCTAGCCTCAGCTGGCCCAGATGTCAACTGTTGTTAAGGTACCAGTGCTTTTACTTCTACCTAGATAATGTTAATCACAGTGAATAAACTCTGCTCCCAACTGACTTGAAATCTGATAAGTACTAGCCGGCTGTGCATCTAAGTTGACAGCCAGACGCTGATGCCTGTTGGATGCGACACGTTCAAATCCAGTGTGGCTACTGAAATTATCAATGGTAATTGTACACAGGGCCTTCTCTACCGTTTTGTCTTTGCTCCCCTTATATAACTGTCAATCACTGTGCATTTATTGCTCATCAATACAGGAATATTTATCCTCGTGTAATGTATGATTAGGAGTCAGTATATAGTTTTGAAAGGCCTACATATAAAAGAATGCCCCAGTTGGCGTTTAATTCAGCACCACACTCCCCTCAAATGACCTACAATTCAAGCCAACATTGCCAACAACCACGACAGGCTATGTCTAATAGATTCATCTACCTGTTTGCAAATCTATATCATTTCTGTGTGTGGGTATCAAAAAGCCTCTCACTGGACTTATTAACATGAAAACGTGTGTGTAGTATAACTTAAAAAGCGCCTTGTCACACAAACTATCACGTACTTAAATATACACATAAATTACTAATTTCATTTTTGTTTTGTTTTTTGTTTTACAGTCGTAACGTCTCTGATTAACTTATCAACCGCTAAATTTTGATTGCGCACAATCTCTTGTCGGGATTACAGTTGTTCTGGTATTACAGTTTATGTTCTTAGCTAACAATAGAGGTACAATTTCCACAATAGTTTATTCAAATCAGATTAATCTCACGCCAGATGAGGTGGTCACCCCACAAAACCGAGCCCTGTTAGAGAATTGGAAGCGGGTCTAGCTCCGCAGCAAATGGAATCACTTGAAGACAAACAGGAATCCAGAGGTGGGCTTTCGTCACCTAACTTGCGTCCTGTGAGAGGCAAGGATCCACTCTTCGCCGCTCTCCCTCGGGGAAAGCCGGGAGTGGGAGTATGACGGAGGTAGTCCCGTTAAGTGCTACTCACGTTCAACGTTGGAGTGAGAGAAGTGGCGGAATCCTCATTAAAGCAGTCTGGACATATTGTATCACGGTTGGCGTTCTATACCAGTGGCCTGACTTTGTCAATTGTGGGAATTTAGAGGGATTTACCCAGAAGTGGGAACCGCGTTGGCGTAGTGGCTAGGGTTTGTCTATCTTTCAGGTGACTGTTCGAATCCCCATCAATGTAGAATTTAACATAAAACTAGATTTCCAGGTACCCTGTCTTTCTACTTCTTTCTATAAGTGCCCCTAATATATTGTCTGTTTATTTGTTTGTACAATGGTTATATAACCTCAATGGTTCGCCTTCTATTTACTTATGTAAATTACATGTAACACAATGGAGGCGACCACTGAAATATCTTTCCTAGATGTTTGTTGTATTCTAGACCTAGTGTTGCGGCCCGATAGGTTTATAATTGTTGTTGTTGTGTTGTGTTCATTATTCGACATATGCTTGGTTAATATACACTTATGTAACCTATGGTGCTATTTCAAAAGTTTCAAATGAATTATGTCCATATTCTTTAGTTATGGATTTCTAGCTGTAGGCATACATGACCAGTAAAGACACCTTTCTTAGGGAGCTTAGTTGTTCAGATACCTTAGTAAACTTGTTTCCATAGCGAAGCGCACTCACAGTTCGGTACGATTTCGATTTTTATGTTTTCAACAGTGTCCGTATATCTTTCTGCTTCTTTCTATGGGTGCACATCAATACATTTGTGTGTGTGTTTATTATATATAATGTATCATCCAAGTACATGGAAAAATTACCAAACATGTTCATCAGTAAAGTATCCTGATGAAGTCAGTGCAGCCTGTTCAATTGCTGTTTTAGCATTTCATCAGCAACCGCCAAGGCAAAAGTAGCTTTGTGAAAGAGGACAGTTCACTTAAACATTTGAAAAATTTAATGTGGCAACTATTAAAATAAATAATCGTTTAAAACTTGAAAATAAAGTGACAACTCCTAAATTTTTGATGAGAAATCGCTAAGCGGAAGACATAATGGTAAGGAACTACATGAGTCAACTATATGGCATCAAGGGAACTAGCTACTGTAGTTTGAATTTCGTGTAACAACTAATACAAGAATACCGTAAGCTATAAATACAGATAAGAAATGGATAGACTCTAGGGGAGTCACAATAACCCAGTTCCAAACTGTCTCGACTCTTTTTGCACAAAACTAAAACAAGCTGATCTGTACCTAGAAAGCAAAGTCCTTCTAAAAGAGGTAAAGCTCACATATTTTTGAGTAAAATTCGACAAAAATACCAAAGTGATGCTTCCAACTTGAAACCCAAAAGAGAGCTACCCTGCGGCTCACACTTAGGAATAAACTCACTGGAACAAGCTAGGAGCAGATGCCAACACAGTACCACAAGTATACACAGGCTTCAAATGTTCCAGACAACCAAATACAAGGTGCACTGGCGAGATCTCCCATTGGTCTCGTTTCCTTCCCGTGACATTTCCAAGATAACTGAATGATACCTGTGCTCAGAAGGCTGGATCAGGTTCCTATGTACACTAGGGCTAAGAAATATGTAAGGGTTTAAACACCCCCACACCAACACTCGAAGTTCACATTTTAAAGTGTTTTTTTTTTCCTTTCCCCTACATCATGTTCTTTCAAAATCATGATATAGTTAAGATCGTCAGCTAGACTACATGCGCGGGAAATGCTCATTCAATGAAAGCTCAAAAGCACATGACAGACTGGACCCAATCGTTCAACAGAAAAGGGACTCACAAAACATTCAGAAGAAGATGGCATGACTCTGTTTAAGTAAATTTATAATTTCGTACATGAATAAAATGCAGGCTTATATATCTGAAGAAAAAAAAAAAGAGAATAAACTCTAATTAATTGTTTTTAAGCACAAATTAATTTAAAACCCAGTCTTTTTTTCGGGAAAGCACCGTAATTACTACCAGCAAATCAGAGGTTAAAGTTTAACGTTGGGGGCCGTTCTGTGCCTTTTAACGCTGTGTGTACATATGCCATTCTTTAACACTGCAGCATTGTGGTGTTACACACAGTCTGAAAAGCTCTGGTCTATGTAGATCAGTGTATTAACCCCAACGGGAAGTACCATCACATAAATAAACAGGCACAGCACAAAATTCCCGTAAACAAAGACGCACAGACAAAGAGCACGGTTAGACATCTATCTTCATAAACCAGAAGAACAGCTACAGAAACGAAATTTAACAATTCACAACAAACATATCATTTCTACCAAGAAGATCAAATTTAAAAGATCTTGAATGTTTGAAACAGAGAAACAGCTGCGTTTAAAAGGGGAGTTGGGTTGCAGGGAGGGAGGGCGGGAGGAGGGAAACACTGAACTATTTTAATGTATTCAATATGGGAACAAGGAATTAAGTGTACATCACACAATCAGCGAGTATGAGAGAAAGACGTGTGCCTAATCAGTGTACTACAGAAACAGTTAACATCTACACTTTAAGATATTTCATACAGGAGACAGAGCACCTATGGATATACCCGGTGTGATATGATGTCGATTTTTAAGTCAGTAATCAGTAAACACTACAGATCCAAGTTAATTGCAAGCTTTCAAAAAAAGGTAAACTTTTAAACAAGTGGGTTCCGGCGAGGTAAGAGGATGGCATCACCACAACCGAAGAGGTTTGCCCAATGGCATCACCCCAACCGAAGAGGTTTGCCTAATGGCATCACCCCAACCGAACAGGTATGGCTAATGACATCACCCCACCCGAACAGGTATGGTTAATGGCATCACCCCAACCGAAGAGGTTTGCCTAATGGCATCACCCCAACCGAACAGGTATGGCTAATGACATCACCCCATCCGAACAGGTTTGCCTAATGGCATCACCCCATCTGAACAGCTATGGCTAATGGCACCAACCCACCCGAACAGGTATGGCTAATGACAACACCCCATCCGAACAGGTTTGCCTAATGGCATCACCCCACCCGAACAGGTATGGCTAATGGCACCAACCCACCCGAACAGGTATGGCTAATGGCATCACCCCACCCGAACAGGTATGGCTAATGGCATCACCCCACCCGAACAGGTATGGCTAATGTCACCCCCCCCCACCCCCACCCATCCCTAAACAGGTATGGCTAAAAGGCAACTAAAAACCGGCATGAATCGGATGTGCTTGAAAGAAAAGCTCCGATGTCGAAGTTTAGCTGTAAACCACACCACACAATGCTAACCATATTTGTCTAAAGAAGAACATAAACTAAGAAGGTATCGCCAAGAGATCACTGACTAGTAGAGCTGAC
Organism: Candidula unifasciata; assembly: GCA_905116865.2. NCBI lineage: Eukaryota > Metazoa > Mollusca > Gastropoda > Stylommatophora > Geomitridae > Candidula > Candidula unifasciata. Next base: position 463,076 of record CAJHNH020002924.1, read on the forward strand.
AACCATGGACAGAGTGTTGGTTTTCACATTTTTTTCTCTAAATAGCACTGTGAGAATAACTTTTTGTTTTGTGTATGTGTGGTGTGTGTGTGTGTTTGGTGTGTGTATGTGTGTGTATGTGTGTGTGTGGTGTATGTGTGTGTATATATGTGTGTGTGATGTGTGTGTAAGTGTGTGTTTGGTGTGTGTGTATGTATGTGTGGTGTGTGTGTGTATATGTGTGTGTGTGTGTGATATGTGTGTGTGTGTGTGTGTGTGTGTGTGTGTGTGTGATTGAATGAACACCGCTTGTCCCCTTATATTTATTTTCTAGGGTGGGGATGGGGGAATCACTCCTGTTTCACACATTAGGGATTGGTGATGGAAGGATCAACGTCACCTCTTATTTTTTCTTGACATCTCCGGTGTTTCGCACATACGGGATTGATGATGGAAGGATCAACGTCACCTCTTATCTTTTCATTGCATCTCCTGCGTTTCACACAATAGGGATTGACTATGGAAGGATCAACGTCACCTTCTAACTTTTCTAGGCATCTCCAGTGTTTCATACATTAGGGATTGGTGATGTGATGACATACATTCACCGTGTTATCTTGTATTTTTCCTCTTCTGTGTTTCACACATTACTGTTTGGTGATGGAATGAATAACACACCTCTTATCTTTTTTGGTTCGACCTGTGTTTATGAACCACGAGTACGTGCCTGACAGTGTATGGGTGGGGACGTCAGTAAGGTATTGCAACATAGAGTTGACATGACTAAATTTCTGAGAGAATTAAGCGAAACTTCTGAGATAATAGAGCTAACGAGACATCGACATGAGTGGACAACATTCTCTCGGGGAGGAGGCCTTGTGACAGACTGATAACAGTTTGCTGTCAGGACAACATTCTCTCGGGGAGGAGGCCTTGTGACAGACTGATAACAGTTTGCTGTCAGGACAACATTCTCTCGGGGAGGAGGCCTTGTGACAGACTGATAACAGTTTGCTGTCAGGAAAACATTCTCTCGGGGAGGAGGCCTTAGTTAGCATAATAAAATACACACCTGCATCTAATTTTTGATCACAATTGCTGGGATATGCTTTAATTGTACCACTATTTCTAAAAAGTAGTAACACGAAGTAATGTAGCAGTAATATATCTAAAGAAAGGAGTGGGGTGGCGTGGCAGGGGCGGGGCAAGGTGTCATATTTTTAAGGCCTAATCTTTTCCGGGAGCATAAAGTCTGTGTTGAGATAATAATCAAATCGATTACTTTTGTAGTTATAGCAGATACTGATATTTTTGGCTGGCTGTGAAAATTAGTTCTACAGATAAACTTCGGAGTAAGACAACTTGTTTTGTATAAGTCGATACAGATTTGTGATATGCAGTATGTTTATGCATTCGCTATGTCTTCTATTATATCTAAACAACGTCCAGTGGTAATCTGGAGCATTTTGGCGTACGGTTTTGTTTTTAAAAAAATTGTGCGGTTTTTTTAGTTAGGCATTTATGTAATCATAATAGCAGAAGCCTCATTTAAATTAAAATTGTCTCTCCCATAATTGTTACTCATTAAACGTACAAGTATTCTCTGAAGTGCTTCAAATTGTTCAGTTACTAAATTAGAACATTCATTCCCATATTGTAGAGCAATAGCCTAGATTGGACTAAATGTGGAAAGTATAGAATTTTTTTATGATGCTTTCATAAAGACAGTTTTATAACGTTTGCTAATTGGTCTAACTTTAGCTATTTATTTTCTAAGTACTTTTACGTGAGAACTGAAAGTTACACATCTATTATTAATCAGCCCAAATGCTTTGTGATTAGTTACACTTTCCAGTAGGGTACTACCGATCTAGAGATGCAAGATTTAAAAAAAAAAATAATAATAAAACCCGTCAGTTTGGAACTGAAAGAAAGAACGAACATAGCTCCATTGACCATTATGCGAATCAGACAGCAGGTGAGTTGCTGCTTAAAATGTTCATGAAATTCCTCTTGGCTACCATATCTGACTGTTCACGGCGGACTTTATACCTTCTAATCAGAAAGTTAATTCTTTGATCTCTCATCGCTGTCCATTGTTAAATTTGTAGACAAGAACAGATACAGTGTTGCAGAGTGTTTTAACCTGCAATTGTTTTTGTAACTAAGGGAGCTAAATTACCCCTTCGGAGAACAACAGAATCAAAATACATATAGTTGACACCTGCTTCAGAGAGAGGAGGAGGGGAGGGGGGAGAGACGTAAGCAAAGCGAAAGAATAAGCGATAAAAAGGATGAGACAGTTAAAAGAGCGTGATATAGAATGAAAACAAAATGGAAAAATTATTATAGATAAATTCCTTGATTACTTTTATCATGCAGCACGTTCGTGTTCATACAGTATATAATGTTGAATCGCTTCCTAAAAGTCAGCTGTAATTAAATTGTGGGCAAAGACCTATAATTAGTGTTTAGTAAAATACTACAGAAATTGACTACAGTATATACATCAAAGGCGCTACACACCCACGGTCATTACTATTTTAACTGTACAGAAAAGAAGAAACCAGGAAACACATTTCATGGATAAATTAAAGAGAAGAACACAAACACCACAAGAAGTGGAGCGAGGGGTAACTGGATGGAGAAGGCGAGCGTGCTTTATTAATGTCATTTCCTCTAGTTAAACGTGGCAAATCTGTGAGGCCAAATAGAGGGAATCCTGTCCTAGTGGCTGGTCGTGCTGAAAATGTCACGGACAAGAAAACAGCCGCAGAAAGAATTTTTTTTTTTAGAAGCAGAGTTCTGAAGGAGTATTAGATAAAACATTTACAGTTGATTAGGCCCAAAATAAAAATTTTCTTTCGGCCAGAGGTGTAGTCAGTGAAGAGTGGTCGAGCCAGAGGTGTAGTCAGTGAAGAGTTGTCGAGCTAGAGATGTAGTCAGTGAAGAGTGGTCGAGCTAGAGGTGTAGTCAGTGAAGAGCGGTCGAGCCAGAGCTGTAGTCAGTGAAGAGTGGTCGAGCTAGAGGTGTAGTCAGTGAAGAGTGGTCGAGCCAGTGGTGTAGTCAGTGAAGAGTGGTCGAGCCAGAGCTGTAGTCAGTGAAGAGTGGTCGAGCTAGAGATGTAGTCAGTGAAGAGTGGTCGAGCCAGTGGTGTAGTCAGTGAAGAGTGGTCGAGCTAGAGGTGTAGTCAGTGAAAAGTGGTCGAGCCAGTGGTGTATTCAGTGAATAGTAGTCAAGAGAGAGAGGTGTAGTCAGTGAAGAGTGGTCGAGCCAGAGCTGTAGTCAGTGAAGAGTGGTCGAGCCAGTGGTGTATTCAGTGAATAGTAGTCAAGAGAGAGAGGTGTAGTCAGTGAAGAGTGGTCGAGCTAGAGGTGTAGTCAGTGAAGAGTGGTCGACCTAGAGATGTAGTCAGTAAAGAGTGGTCGAGCTAGAGGTGTAGTCAGTGAAGAGCGGTCGAGCCAGAGCTGTAGTCAATGAAGAGTGGTCGAGCCAGAGCATTAGTCAGTGAAGAGTTGTCGAGCTAGAGGTGTAGTCAGTGAAGAGTGGTCGAGCTAGAGGTGTAGTCAGTGAAGAGTGGTCGAGCTAGAGGTGTAGTCAGTGAAGAGTGGTCGAGCCAGAGGTGTAGTCAGTGAAGAGTGGTCGAGCTAGAGGTGTAGTCAGTGAAGAGTGGTCGAGCCAGAGGTGTAGTCAGTGAAGAGTGGTCGAGCCAGAGCTGTAGTCAGTGAAGAGTGGTCGAGCTAGAGGTGTAGTCAGTGAAGAGTGGTCGAGCCAGTGGTGTAGTGAGTGAAGAGTGGTCGAGCTAGAGGTGTAGTCAGTGAAGTGTGGTCGAGCTAGAGGTGTAGTCAGTGAAGAGTGGTCGAGCTAGAGGTGTAGTCAGTGAAAAGTGGTCGAGCCAGTGGTGTATTCAGTGAATAGTAGTCAAGAGAGAGAGGTGTAGTCAGTGAAAAGTGGTCGAGCTAGAGGTGTAGTCAGTGAAGAGTGGTCAAGCTAGAGGTGTAGTCAGTGAAGAGTGGTCGAGCTAGAGGTGTAGCCAGTGAAGAGTGGTCGAGCCAGTGGTGTATTCAGTGAATAGTAGTCAAGAGAGAGAGGTGTAGTCAGTGAAGAGTGGTCGAGCTAGAGGTGTAGTCAGTGAAGAGTGGTCGAGCTAGAGGTGTAGTCAGTGAAGAGTGGTCGAGCCAGTGGTGTAGTCAATGAAGAGTGGTCGAGAGAGAGAGGTGTAGTCAGTGAAGAGTGGTCGAGCTAGAGGTGTAGTCAGTGAAGAGTGGTCGAGCCAGAGGTGTAGTCAGTGAAGAGTGGTCGAGCCAGAGGTGTAGTCAGTGAAGAGCGGTCGAGCCAGAGCTGTAGTCAGTGAAGAGTGGTTGAGCTAGAGGTGTAGTCAGTGAAGAGTGGTCGAGCCAGTAGTGTAGTCAGTGAAGAGTGGTCGAGCCAGAGGTGTAGTCAGTGAAGAGTGGTCGAGCCAGAGGTGTAGTCAGTGAAGAGTGGTCGAGCTAGAGGTGTAGTCAGTGAAGAGTGGTCGAGCTAAAGGTGTAGTCAGTGAAGAGTGGTCGAGCTAGACGTGTAGTCAGTGAAGAGTGGTCGAGCCAGAGGTGTAGTCAGTGAAGAGTGGTCGAGCCAGAGGTGTAGTCAGTGAAGAGTGGTCGAGCCAGAGGTGTAGTCAGTGAAGAGTGGTCGAGCTAGAGGTGTAGTCAGTGAAAAGTGGTCGAGCTAGAGGTGTAGTCAGTAAAGAGTGGTCGAGCCAGTGGTGTATTCAGTGAATAGTAGTCAAGAGAGAGAGGTGTAGTCAGTGAAGAGTGGTCGAGCTAGAGGTGTAGTCAGTGAAGAGTGGTCGAGCCAGAGGTGTAGTCAGTGAAGAGTGGTCGAGCTAGAGGTGTAGTCAGTGAAGAGTGGTCAAGACAGAGGTGTAGTCAGTGAATAGTAGTCAAGAGAGAGAGGTGTAGTCAGTGAAGAGTGGTCGAGCCAGAGGTGTAGTCAGTGAAGAGTGGTCGAGCTAGAGGTGTAGTCAGTGAAGAGTGGTCGAGAGAGAGACGTGTAGTCAGTGAAGAGTGGTCGAGAGAGAGAGAGGTGTAGTCAGTGAAGAGTGGTCGAGCCAGAGGTGTAGTCAGTGAAGAGTGGTCGAGCCAGAGGTGTAGTCAGTGAAGAGTGGTCGAGCCAGAGGTGTAGTCAGTGAAGAGTGGTCAAGACAGAGGTGTAGTCAGTGAATAGTAGTCAAGAGTGAGAGGTGTAGTCAGTGAATAGTAGTCAAGAGAGAGAGGTGTAGTCAGTGAATAGTAGTCAAGAGAGAGAGGTGTAGTCAGTGAATAGTAGTCAAGAGAGAGAGGTGTAGTCAGTGAATAGTAGTCAAGAGAGAGAGGTGTAGTCAGTGAATAGTAGTCAAGACAGAGGTGTAGTCCTTGAAGAGTGGTTGAGCCAGAGGTGTAGTCAGTAAAGAGTGGTCGAGCTAGAGCTGTAGTCAGTGAATAGTAGTCAAGAGAGAGAGGTGTATTCAGTGAATAGTGGTCGAGAGAGAGAGAGAGAGAGAGAGAGAGAGAGAGATGTAGTCAGTGAAGAGTGGTCGAGAGAGAGAGAGAGATGTAGTCAGTGAAGATAGTGGTCGAGAGAGAGAGAGAGATGTAGTCAGTGAATAGTGGTCGAGAGAGAGAGAGAGATGTAGTCAGTGAATAGTGGTCGAGAGAGAGAGAGAGATGTAGTCAGTGAATAGTGGTCGAGAGAGAGATAGAGATGTAGTCAGTGAAGAGTGGTCGAGAGAGAGAGAGGTGTATTCAGTGAATAGTGGTCGAGAGAGAGAGAGAGATGTAGTCAGTAAAGAGTGGTCGAGAGAGAGAGAGAGAAAGTAGTCAGTGAAGAGTGGTCGAGAGAGAGAGAGGTGTATTCAGTGAAGAGTGGTCGAGAGAGAAAAGTGTAGTCAGTGAAGAGTGGTCGAGAGAGAGAAGTGTAGTCAGTGAAGAGTGGTCAAGAGAGAGAAGTGTAGTCAGTGAAGAGTTGTCGAGAGAGAGAAGTGTAGTCAGTAAAGAGTGGTCGAGAGAGAGAAGAGTAGTCAGTGAAGAGTGGGCGAGAGAGAGAAGTTTAGTCAGTGAAGAGTTGTCGAGAGAGAGAGAGAGAGGTGTAGTCAGTGAAGAGTGGTCGAGAGAGAGAGGTGTAGTCAGTGAAGAGTGGTCGAGAGAGAGAGAGAGGTGTAGTCAGTGAAGAGTGGTCGAGAGAGAGAAGTGTAGTCAGTGAAGAGTGGTCGAGCTAGAGGTGTAGTCAGTGAAGAGTGGTCGAGAGAGAGAGAGAGAGAGAGAGAGAGAGGTGTAGTCAGTGAAGAGTGGTCGAGCCAGAGGTGTAGTCAGTGAAGATTGGTCGAGCTAGAGGTGAAGTCAGTGAAGAGCGGTGGAGAGAGTGATGTAGTCAGTGAAGAGTGGTCGAGAGAGTGATGTTGTCAGTGAAGAGTGGTCGAGCTAGAGGTGTAGTCAGTAAAGAGCGGTGGAGAGAGTGATGTAGTCAGTGAAGAGTGGTCGAGAGAGTGATGTAGTCATTGAAGAGTGGTCGAGCCAGAGTTTTGTTCAGTGAAAAGTGGTCGAGAGATGACGTAGTCATTGAAGAGTGGTCGAGCTAGAGGTGAAGTCAGTGAAGTGTGGTCAAGACAGAGGTGTAGTCAGTGAATAGTAGTCAAGAGAGAGAGGTGTATTCAGTGAATAGTGGTCGAGAGAGAGAGAGAGAGAGAGAGAGAGAGAGAGAGAAGTAGTCAGTGAATAGTGGTCGAGAGAGAGAGAGATGTAGTCAGTGAATAGTGGTCGAGAGAGAGAGAGAGAGAGAGAGAGAGATGTAGTCAGTGAATAGTGGTCGAGAGAGAGAGATAGAGATGAAGTCAGTGAAGAGTGGTCGAGAGAGAGAGAGGTGTATTCAGTGAATAGTGGTCGAGAGAGAGAGAGAGATGTAGTCAGTAAAGAGTGGTCGAGAGAGAGAGAAATGTAGTCAGTGAAGAGTGGTCGAGAGAGAGAGAGATGTAGTTAGTGAAGAGTGGTCGAGAGAGAGAGAGAGGTGTATTCAGTGAAGAGTGGTCGAGAGAGAGAAGTGTAGTCAGTGAAGAGTGGTCGAGAGAGAGAAGTGTAGTCAGTGAAGAGTGGTCAAGAGAGAGAAGTGTAGTCAGTGAAGAGTTGTCGAGAGAGAGAAGTGTAGTCAGTGAAGAGTGGTCGAGAGAGAGAAGTGTAGTCAGTGAAGAGTGGGCGAGAGAGAGAAGTTTAGTCAGTGAAGAGTTGTCGAGAGAGAGAGAGAGAGAGGTGTAGTCAGTGAAGAGTGGTCGAGAAAGAGAGAGAGAGAGGTGTATTCAGTGAAGAGTGGTCGAGAGAGAGAGAGGTGTAGTCAGTGAAGAGTGGTCGAGAGAGAGAAGTGTAGTCAGTGAAGAGTGGTCGAGCTAGAGGTGTAGTCAGTGAAGAGTGGTCGAGAGAGAGAGAGAGAGAGTGAGAGAGAGAGAGAGAGAGAGGTGTAGTCAGTGAAGAGTGGTCGAGCCAGAGGTGTAGTCAGTGAAGATTGGTCGAGCTAGAGGTAAAGTCAGTGAAGAGCGGTGGAGAGAGTGATGTAGTCAGTGAAGAGTGGTCGAGAGAGTGATGTAGTCAGTGAAGAGTGGTCGAGCTAGAGGTGTAGTCAGTAAAGAGCGGTGGAGAGAGACTGATGTAGTCAGTGAAGAGTGGTCGAGAGAGTGATGTAGTCATTGAAGAGTGGTCGAGCCAGAGTTTTATTCAGTGAAAAGTGGTCGAGAGATGATGTAGTCATTGAAGAGTGGTCGAGCAAGAGCTTAAGTCAGTGAAGAGTGGTCGAGCTAGAGCTGTAGTCAGTGAAGAGTGGTCGAGCTATAGGTGTAGTCAGTGAAGAGTGGTCGAGCCAGTGCCAATGTCAGTTGCCCAGACAGGGTGATAAAGTATTCAACATCATGAGACATGCCAATAAGTGTGGGTGCCCACGATGCGTCATGTCAGACCATCACTAGATACACTGATCAGGTCTGTGTTCTTAACCTCTCAATGTATATGGTAATAGGGGTACAAACATGAACAAAAGATTGGAAGTACCCTGGTGCCGGGGGAAAGGGCGGGGGGGGGGGGGGTTGTGTAGTTAGGTCCTCACTGGATTTGAGTATTGTTGTAAGTTAATAAAATTTATTGAAATAATAATAGTAATAATGTGCTAAATGGAAAAACAATCATAACAAATGTGAAATAAATTACATGTATAAACAAGACCGGATTTAGATTTGATGAGTCCCTAAACTATATAAAGCTCCAAGACCTCTACCGTTTTAAACTACAGCAGTCAATTAGGGAATACTTTTAAATATATAAGTTAATACAAGGTGGAAGTTGGCGCAGATAAAAGTGATTATTTTGTTCCGTTACATCAGGCTACACGTTAGGATAAATACAATCCTAATCCACAATAATATTACAATTTTAAAATTTATAAGGCATTTAAAAAAAAATGTAATTGCATTGTGAAGAAAAAAAACATTGTTTAGGTCTCTGCTGTTGTGAGGCCCTCGGCTGTAGCTTAGTTAGCTGATCAGGGGTCTGCTTTGCGAAGTGGTGCAGCCGTTTGCCTCACGATGTGAAGGTCATGGGTTCGTTGCAACGACTGATCACTTCTGTTCACGAGGGCAAATGTTACGGAAATCCCTATGGATCGTCGCCTTAGCTACGCAGTTCGTGCTCTACGCGGCGCTCTTAGCAGGAGCGCGAGCCATATGGGATACAATCGGGTCCAGTATAATCGATCCACCTGACTTTAACCTGTAGCTAATGCCGAAAACCAGGACAGTTTATCAACATATCCTTTAAAGGCGATATTTTAGTCTTTCATACTCCGTTACAGCAGTCCTTAATCAACTACACATATCTAAAAGACCGGGGGGGGGGGGGGGCCTCAGGGAGCCCTAACCCTCTGCTATCATAGCCGATGATAGTCAAGATCTGTAACTCGACATTTATAAGAACAAATTCCAGTTTCTAACTGCTTGTTCGTTGTCCATATCTCTGACTTAACAGGCCAGATTATACGTAATATTTGATCAGATTCACTTTTAACCTGTTGCTTATCTCCAGTTTCCAACAAGGGCTCCGTTGCACTTTCTGGGGAAGCCTCGGCCGCTCAAAAAAATATGACCGAGTTTGAAAAATATCATGTGGATTGGTGGTAGTTGGAAATAGCATGTGTATTAGTGTTAGTTCGAAATAAACTGACTGCATGTTCAGAGTTTTAAAAGTAGAGTTTCATTGCATTGACTATGATAATTGTTTAGAAAAAGCTCTTTTGTAAATTTCCTTATGATCTACCCTTTCTATGTCCGCTCCTTTACATTAAGGCAAAATATCATTAACTTGTAAAACACGGAGTACAGTAGGCCTGAAAGGCAACCCCATTGAAATTAATTACAAGAAGGACCCCGCCAGTCTAAAGCGCTGGCAATCGCTGCTGTAGATCTATTATTTTTGACTGTTTAAGAAATTGTTTGTTTAAAATTAGTCAAGAACTCTTGTTAGGCCAATAGCTCAAGTGGTATAATAATGATGCAGGACTGATATCATTAGAGGTCAATCAGCGCTCCATTGGTGCTGGTGTCAACACCTCACCGTTCACCTTTACCTGGTAACCCTTTTAGGCTTGATTGATCTAACACAGCGGTTCTGTGTGGGTCTCGACCCTTTTTCGGGTCGAACGACCCTCTCTATCACAGGGGTCGCCTAAGAACACCGGAGAACACATATTCTTTGATGTTAGGAAGTAGCAACGAAAATAATTGTATTGTTGGGGGATCGCTACAACACGAAGAACTGTATTAAAGGATTAGGAAGGTTGACCAGGCCTTGATAGCAGATACAGCCATGAAATTGCAACAACATCTAACATCCATGAATGAAGAATGTAAAACAAATAATATGAGAATCAACACTGAAAAGACAGAAGTAATGTCAATAGGAAAAAAGAAGACAGATCTAAACATAGCAATAGAATACAAAGGCATTAAACAGGCATCTGAGTTTAAATATCTGGGAACTACATTTACCGAAGATGGGAAATTGGATAAAGAAATTGACATTAGATGCAGTAAAGCAAATCAAGTATTTGGACAGCTAGCCCCCCTCTTACAGCATAAGACAATCCCAATCAGCACAAAGAGACATCTTATTCAAAACATATTTATTCCAACTCTGTGCTACCAGTGCCAGACATGGTCACTCACAAAAAATCATAAAAGAAAATTAGTTACCACGGAAATGAGATGTCTGAGAAGGGCTGTAGGAGTGACCATAAGAGATAAGATCAGGAATGAGATCATAAGAGAACAAGTCGGCACAGAACCAATTCTGGATTACATACAAAGACAGCGAGTGAAATGGTTTGCCCACTTAGAGAGATTGCCTTGTGACACCATACCATACAAAGCATACATGGAAAGAGAAGAAGGACGTAGAGCACGGGGTAGACCAAGAACAAGATGGAAGGATAACAGCAGAGAAACTCTACAACAGCACGATGTGCCTATGGTCGAGGCAGCCAGAAGAGCTAGAAACAGAACCTTATATCTCCCTCGACACCCACAGCGGTAACAGAGGAAGTGAAGAAGAAGAAGAAGAAGAGAGCCATTGATCTAGGAAGGAAACTAATCTTTTGTAATTTCCGTTTTCTTTTTTCATTTCTATCTTGTTGCTATTCACAACAGGAGGCGTGATTTAATGTTAAGCATGTTAACGTAACAAAGCAGTGAACATAACATAACAATTAATTCAGGTGATTAAGTTTTTTGTAGTTTCCAAAATGTCACTGATGGCAGAAACGTTGAACATCCGCCAAGAAACATAATCTACACAATCAATAACCAGATACTCCGAATCTCGTCGTCTTTATTGTATTAAAATATATAAGTAAAAAAGTAAAGTTCCCTTTTCACGCCTTTCGGCGCATCGGGCATATGGGCAGAGCGTCCCATATTTTTACAGACCATCAGCACTCTGTGGGTAATGTGGTCAGCATTACGCCGGCTGTCTTTACTTTCCCAGGACAGCCCATCCTGGTACCCTTTTAGGCTGGGTCCGACCTGGCGACGTCCCCATACCACGACAAAAATCCACGCAGTCCTGCAGTGGGTTTCGATCGCGGTATGCTGGCTTACGAGTCAGACTCGCAACGCCTTAGCCACGGACGCCGCATTAAAATATATAATAGTGATAAAATAACAACACCGGTATCTCTGAGAAAGGTCAAATCGATTTGCAAAATATTTAATTGTTAGCGCGAGCTAAGCGAAATTGTTTTATTTTCCTTTTAAAACACAAATGTTT
>CAJHNH020002924.1:482259-532259 GCA_905116865.2 Candidula unifasciata
CACCAGAGGTGTATTCAGTGAAAGGGGTCGAGCAGACTGTAGTCAGTGAAGATGGTCGAGACAAGGTGAGTCAGTGAAGAGTGGTCGGACGAGTGTAGTCTAAGAGTGGTCAAACAGAGGTGTAGTCATGAAGATGGTCGGACAGACGGGGCAGTGAAGGGGTCGAGACAACGGTATCTGAAGATGGTCAAAACAGAGGTTTAGCCAGTGAATAGGGGTCGGCTAGAGGTGTGTCAGTGAAGAGGGGGAGCCAGTGTGAATGTCATTTCCCCAAAACAGGGTGATAAAGATTCCCATGAGACATGCCAAAAGGGGGGGTGTCACGAGCGTCATGTAAAACCATCACTAGGTCACGATAGGTCTTGTTTTTAACCTCTCAATGTAAAGGGAATAGGGTACACACATAAAAAAGATTAAAAGTCCCCCCTGGGCAGGGAAACGGGCGGGGGGGGGGGGGGGGGGTTTGTATTTGGGCCCCCCGGGGGTTTTGAGTTTTGTTGTAAGGTACAATATTATTGAAATAATAATAGTAATATGGGCTAAAGGAAAAACAATCTAATAAATGTGATATAAATTCATGTGGAAAACGACGACCCGATTAGATTGATGAGTCGTCCTAAACTTTATAAAACTCTGAGACCTTACAGTTTTTAAACTACAGCTGTTTTTTTTTTTCTATTAGTACATATTGTAAATATATAAGTTAATACAAGGTGGAAGTGGCGCAGATCCAAAGTGATTATTTTTGTTTCCGTTACATCAGGCTACACGTTAGGATAAATACAATCCTAATCCACAATAATATTACAATTTTAAAATTTATGGGCCATTTAAATAAAAATGTAATTGCATTGTGAAAAAAGAAACATTGTTTAGGTCTCTGCTGTTGTGAGGCCCTCGGCTGTGAGCTTAGTTAGCCTGATCAGGGTCTGCTCGTTGCGAAGTGGTGCAGCCGTTTGCCTCACGCTGATGAGGTCATGGGTTTCGTTGCCACGACTGGATCCCTTCTGTTCATTGAGGGCAAATGGTTACGGAAATCCCTATGGGATCGGTCGCCTTTGCTACGCAGTTCGTTGCTCTACGCGGCGCTCTTAGCAAGGGAGCGCGAGCCTGCTATAGGGATATATTACAATCGGGGTCCAGTAAAAGCGATCCACATGACTTTTAACCTGTAGCTAATGCCGAAATCCACGACAGTTTATCAACAAATCCTTTAAAACCCGTTTTTTTTAGTCTTTCCTGCACACGTTACAGCAGTCCTTAATCAACTACACATATCTAAAGGACGGGGGGAAAGGGGGGGGGGGCTCAGGGAGCCCTAACCCTCTGCTATCATCGCCGATCATAGTCAATACTTGTAACTCGACATTTATCAGAACAAATTCCAGTGTCTAACTGCTTGTTCATTGTCCATGTCTCTGACTAAACAGGCCAGAGTATACGTAATATTTGATCAGATACACTTTTAACCTGTTGCTTATCTCCAGTTTCCAACCAGGGCTCCGCGTGCACTTTCTGGGGAAGCCTCGGCCGCTCTATAAAAATATGACCGAGTTTGAAAAATATCATGTTGATTGGTGGTAGTTGGAAATATCATGTGTATTAGTGTTAGTTGGAAATAAACTGACTGCATGGTAACGTTCAGAGTTTTAAAAGTATAGTTTCATTGCATTGACTATGATAATTGTTTTGATAAAGCTCTTTTTTTAAATTTCCTTATGATCTACCCTTTCTATGTCCGCTCCTTTACATTAAGGCAAAATATCATTAACTTGTAAAACACGGAGTACAGTTGGCCTGAAAGGCAACCCCATTGAAATTAATTACAAGAAGGTCCCCGCCAGTCGAAAGCGCTGGCAACCGCTGCTGTAGATCTATCGTTTTTGACTGTTTAAGAAATTGTTTTTTTTTTAAAATTAGTCAAGAACTCTTGTTAGGCCAATAGCTCAAGTTGTATAATAATGATGCAGGAATAATATCATTAGAGGCCAATCAGCGCTCCATTGGTGCTGGTGTCAACACCTCACCGATCACCTTTACCTGGTAACCCTTTCAGGCTTGGTGGATCTAACACAGCGGTTCTCATTATGTGGTTCTCGATCCTTTTTGGGGTCGAACGAGCCTCTCTATCACAGGGGTCGCCTAAGAACACCGGAAAACACATATTCATTGATGTTAGGAAGTAGCAACGAAAATAATTGTATTGTTGGGGGGTCGCTACAACACAAAGAACTGTATTAAAGGTTTAGGAAGGTTGACCAGGCCTTGATAGCAGATACAGCCTAGAAACAACATCTAACATCCTTGAATGAAGAATGTAAAACAAATAATATGAGAATCAACACTGAAAAGACAGAAGTAATGTCAATAGGAAAAAAGAAGACAGATCTAAACATAATAATAGTATACAAAGGCATTAAACAGGCATCTGAGTTTAAATATCTGGGAACTACATTTACCGAAGATGGGAAATTGGATAAAGAAATTGACATTAGATGCAGTAAAGCAAACCAAGTATTGGGACAGCTAGCCCCCCTCTTACAGCATAGGACAATCCCAATCAGCACAAAGAGACATCTTTATTCAAAGCATATTTATTCCCAACTCTGTGCTACCAGTGCCAGAACATGGTCACTCACAAACAAACCATAAAAGAAAAATTAGTTACCACGGAAATGAGATGTCTGAGAAGGGCTGTAGGAGTGACCATAAGAGATAAAGATCAGGAATGAGATTCATAAGAGAACAAGTCGGCACAGAACCCAATTCAGCATTAGTACAAAGACAGCGAATGGTTTGCCCACTTAGAGAGAATGCCTTGTGACACCATACCATACAAAGCATACGACTGGAAAGAGAAGAAGGACGTAGAGCACGGGGTAGAAACCAAGAACAAGATGGAAGGGTAACATCAGAGAAACTCTACAACAGCAACGATGTGCCTATGCGTCGAGGCAGCCAGAAGAGCTATAGAAAACAGAACCTTATTATCTCCCTCATCGCACCCACAGCGGTAAAAGCGGAAGTGAAAAAAGAAGAAGAAGAAGAAGAGAGCCATTGATCTAGGAGGGAAACTAATCTTTTGTAATTTCCGTTTTCTTTTTCATTTCTATCTTATTGCTATTCACAACAGGAGACGTGATTTAATGTTAAGCATGTTAACGTAACAAAGCAGTGAGCAAAACATGACAATTAATTCAGGTGATTAAGTTTTTTGTAGTTTCCAAAATGTCACTGATGGCAGAGACGTTGAACATCCGCCAAGGAACATAATCTACACAATCAATCACAATAACTTCGTGTCCAGATACTTCATCGGGAATGGGCAGAGCGTCCATATATTTTTAACGACCATCGTCACTCTTATTACGCCGGCTGTCATTTATTAAGCCCATATATACCCATAGTGAACCATTGACGACAAAAAATCCACGCAACAACACCGGTATCTCTGAGAAACGGTCGGAAATCGATTTGCAAAATATCTCTGAGAAAGGTCAAATCGATTTGCAAAATATTTAATTGTTAGCGCGAGCTAAGCGAAATTAGTTTTATTTCCCTTTTAACACAAAATGTTTAACCCAGAGATGTCTGACTGAGCTTCATTTATATCATTAATCAGCAAATCATTTTCAGAACGTCGTTCTCCTTACAACAAACAGTTCTCCAGCCCTATGTGCTTCCATAACCAATCCATCTGCACTGTCTTGTATCCATGTTCGCGGTGTCTGCCGCTGCTTTGTTTTCGGGAAACTGAACCCTTGTTCACAGTTCTTTCAAGGCGTTACACTTGATTCGCGACTAACTTGAAAGTCACATGTAGAAGCAGTATAGGGGAAAGCATTCAAGAGGCTTCTTGCAGTGATGAAAAAATTAGCAGGTACCACATGGGGCGCCAACTCCAGAATCCTAAAACAAGTATATACTGGAGCAGTCAGGCCAGTCATGGAATATGCCTCCACTGCATGGGCTGCAGCAGCCAAGACAACAATGGGAAAACTGGACAAGGTTCAGAATATGGGATTAAGGATTGTTCTCGGAGCCATGAAAACCACCCCCATCAGAGAAATAGAGAGGATAGCGGATACTGAACCACTCGAACTCAGAAGAAAATACAAAACTCTTTTACAGTATGAGAAATTAAAAAGACTTGAAAGTCATCCACTGCATTTTAAATTTCAAAAGAGAAAAAAAAAAAAAAACAGACTGAAGCGTCAGAGCCCCAACTACCTTGCTAGAGAACTGTACAGACAGCACCGAGATCTGCTTAAAAGAGATGTAGCATTGTGCGAAAAACTTAGGCCAGAACCGGGGGCAAGCAAGCCAGAGAAGGCAAATGTAGTCCTAAAGGTACCAGGGATCACTTCAAAAGATGCCCAGACGGAGACACAACAGAGAACCCTGACTCTTGCTATACTTGATGAGAAGTATCCAAACACCACTTGGACTCAGGTTTTCACCGACCGCTCTGCTATAGGTGCAGTCAGAAAAGGGGGTTGTGAAATATACATTAAACCCCCTAGCAGTAGAGCAGAAACTCTCTCTCTCTACCAGCAGGTGAAATCTGCACTAACTTCAGAGCTGAGGCAAATGCTCTTCTTTCTGCAGTCCAACATCTCATCAATCAAGAACACAGAGGGCACAAAATTGTTATACTTTGAGACTTATTGTCTGTTCTCCAAGCACTATCCAGCAAAAAACCAGACAAACTAATTGCAGATCTAAGGACCAACATTGGCTTACTCTCCAAGGAAGCAGAACTGGTCTTGCAGTGGATACCAGCCCACTGTGGTATTCAAGGAAATGAGAGAGCAGATGAGTTGGCAAAAGCTGGGAGTAATCTTCCAAAACCTCATCCACCACACAGCTTCAAGGAAACCAAAACAGCGCTAAAGCAGTCTTTCAAGCGAGAGTGGAGAAGGCAGAATGGAGATTACAGACCAAAGAGTGACAGCATAAACAAACTCAACTGGAAAGAAGAAACACAAATTTTTAGACTTCGGACTGGACACTGTGGTCTTCGAGCACACCTGTACAGGATAGGCATAAAAGAATCTGCTGCCTGTGATTGTGGAGCAGAAAGACAGACCCCTGGGCAATACTACAGTACTGCCCTTACCTCTCTCAGCAAAGACTGTGGATCTGGTCCAAAGGAGCCACATTGAAAGAGAAGCTATGGGGGACCGGTGGCGACCTTAAACGCACAATCCTATTTGTGACCCAGACGGGACTTAATGTCTAGCAAGACTGATGTCGAACACAGAAGAAAAAGAACAGGATGCTGTTTATGAGCCAGTTCCCCTCGATGCTCAAATCATGCAGGATGTTGATCTTCTTCTTCTTCCTGTGCCATTCTGACACTTCTTCTGTTGCATTTTAATTCAGCCGCTTATATTTTGTTTTCTTTCATAATATGCCACTTAAAAGATGCATGATCTTAAAATAGTTTAAACCACTTGCAGGTGCTGTGCAACAGCAGGTTCTTCACACTGTTTAGTCTTTGTATTGTTAAAGTAAGTCGTTTTCTGACCCCTTTGTGCAGTCACCGTTGTTGTTCATTACTGAACCTAAATATTCAAAATCTATAACATTTAGAGTGTATTCATTATGATTAGTCAACGGTGTGCTGTTTTGATTGTGGACATTTGTTTGTCCATCAAATTCAGAAGGACCAAAGATTTATCTTCACTGTGCTTTTTAGACTGTCAGAATGAATTCTTCTAAGCTCTGCAAACTGTTGGGAAGGAGAACTGTGTCGTCTGCAAATCTGAGTTCTGGGATAAGTCTACCTACAGTTGTTCTGTTTCCTCTTCCATTTAAAACTACTAGGCATATACCGGTATAGGTGTGGTAGTCTCACCTCTTTTACATTGCCAGGGTAAACGAAAAACCTGTTCTGTGATGCTAAAGCTAACAGAAGATAGCGCCGCAGAGATGTCCGCATAATCCGGCGGATTCTCGGTTCCCGAAACTGCGTTAGCAGTACCGAGGTGTGCTGCCTTCCTCCTTCGCAAGTGTACCATTTTTACAATCTCATCATTTGAAAAATAAAAAAAAAAAACACTAACAGAACTGTATCCTAGACCCTTGACACAAGGTACACACACTTAATCTGGCAGGTAGCAGTTACAGCAAAAGTAAATCAAAGATACAAAGCCACGGAAAAGATAAAAATATTTATCACATCACAGAATTAAATAGATCTGCAAATATTACAATGTAAAAGTGAGCCGAGTAAAACTGCCACACTTGTGTGTGTGCGCTCACGCGCACGTGTGTGTGTGTGAGTGTGTTTTTGTGTGTGTGTGTATATATATATATATCAGCCTATAGTCTGCACGAAAAGAGTTTTAATTTCGATATGGTGTTAGAGAGTAGGTTATTGATCTCTTCTGGTTTTGGTCCTTGGGTTTTTCTTTCCATTACTTCCTACAGGACTAGCAACATTTGCGTATGACATGGTCGTTACGATAATGCCCAATGTCTAGACATGGTGGCACCATCGTCTCTTATAATTTCTTGGCGTGCAAGATTGTAGAGATGACGATTTGCTCATTTGTCTGATGGTTATTCTTTCATCTTCTTGTGCAGTTCGTTTCCCGTTAATGTATACCAGATGTTATTTCAGTTTCGCTGCTGGCAGATGGCTTAGATTACCAGACTGCTAACTCAATGATGTCGTCACTAATGGTTTCTAATAGTCAGTCCATGGGTTTCAATTTTTTCAATACTTTAGTATCCGTTTCTTTTAGAATTTGGTACGACGCTATCTGTTTGTACTCTGATTTACACAAGTTTTATCTCCCCCCCCCCACCCCCCAACCCCCCACCCCACCCCCGAAGTTAAACCACTAATGCCCAGACTATGGGCGACATTAGTCTACTACAGATTTTCTACAAAAGTATGGATGACTTGTTTTGTTAGGAACGTAAGGTTAGGTGAGATCTGTTAGCACATTTACAACAATGATAAGATGTGGTGCATTCCCAAATCTTGATGTGTTTATTACCTCTCCATTGTATCTGATCTTGTTGTCCTCGTACTTCAGCGGTTGCCTTTGTCTTTTTCAACAACCTTCAATATTCTACATGTTCATGCTCTGTGCCCTCTCCCCCCTTCTCCCCATTTTTCCATGATACTGTGTACTATTGTGTGCCAACACGGTATATCTGTTAATCTGCCATATAATTAGAGAAAAGACGCAATGCAGTGGTTTTCACATTTCTGTACAAGTGTGAGTCGATCTCGAAACTGCATAATTTCCGCATCCGTCGACTGTGCATTCTTATTATATCATAGTTTTAGTTAGCACCCATTCAATTCTTTTGTTTTTCTCCCTGCTAGGAAAATTAGGACTGGTTACTCAGCATAAATGTTATCAGATTCTTTAGTGTCCAGTTGCATCATTATGTGTCACACATAAACTTTATGGTGTACTTACTGTTCCTCCATCCCGTTTTATCCGGTGCAACCAGTTCGATATCGTCGATGGAATCTGGTCCGGGAGCTTTGGTCTCTTTCATCAACGTTCGCTTCGGGGTTTCTTGTAGGCGTCCTTGCTTCCTTAGACTGTTTATTTCCAATTGCAGTGCCTGTTTGCTGACATGGCTGTTTTCCTGTCAGGATATGAACAATGTAGCGACATCTTCTCTGTCTTAAAACTATTATTTATTGTGGTTGCCCAGACATTTCTCCATATTTCTTTACTCCTTTAAACTGCATATTGTGTTATTTTCCTTATTTTGTTTTCGAATGCATTTAGCTTTTGTTCTATGTCTTTTGTGGTTCTCAAACTTTTACTGGCTTATATTATAACTGAAATTAGGTTAGAATTGAAAATGCTTAACTCGGGTTCAAAACTACACAAATGAGAGTTCCATATTTTGTATAAGCTATTAAAGCTGTTATTGCCTTGCCAATGAGTGTTAGAATTGTTGTCTCTGTTTATTCTTTACTATCAAAATTACTACCTAGTTAAGTAAATTGATCTGTTGCTTTAATCACTTTTGTCTCTAGTGTCACACCTGCTTGATCTGTTGTCTGTGTCCTAAGTATATTTGTCTTTTCATAACTTATTTGTAGTTTAACCTTTGTTGCTTTTCTAGATTACTTTATTATTACTTCTAACAAATTGTGTGCGCCAGATTGAGTGGGTTGGGAGTCGCGATGGCCAGGGTTAACTTGAGAGTTGAAATACCTGTGCATAACTTTTGACAGATGCTTGGCATTAAAAAAGCTCGAAGACCACATTATAACCAAAGCCAAGAAAGGTCTCTCAGCCATGAAAGTTAATGGGAGGTGCAAACTTTTAGCAACGGCTACTTGTAATGTTGAATCGTGCGTTAGTTCTCTCCACCACTGAATATGCTTGGACATCATGACATTCAGCACCACACAGATGAACAGACTGGAAGCTGAACCTAAGATTACCAGATTACCAGATTACCAGAATACAGACTGGATACAATCGAAAACGAGGCAAAGTGTATTATTCATGGATGCACTAAGGCACCTCCTGTAAATCCCTGCTATGTCTCTTGTTTTTCTCCACAATGGAAAACAGAATCAAGCTATCTAGGGCTGTTGCTTTTTTTTTTTTTTTTAAAGTGAAGTCAGACCATCGACATTCATTGTGTGAGTGTGAGGAATTATTCAAGAAAAAAAGTGAAGACTCAAACGAGGCAAATCCTGGATGGGTCGGGCTGAGGATGTCATCGAACATGTTTGCCGCCTTACTGACAATAATTTTGGAATTGAATGGATTTTTATGCCTCCCTCTCCAAACAATAATATTGCAGTCCATATCACACTTGATGGAAGCTGTAGAGAGCAGATTCCGGGCATTGTTAGTCAGAACACAGATTGAAAAAAACACAGATGAAGGTGATGCTGTAGTTTACACAGATGGGTCAGTCATTAGGGGCAATCGAAGTGCGTGGGCCTTCACAGTAAGCTCAAGTGGAAAAACCTTCAAGGAGATAAATGGCGCCTTTGCTGTTATAACTAGTAGCCTTACAATGGAAAACTATGGCTGTAACAAGGGCTTTAGCATGGTTTGGTACTCAAAAGTTCACACACATATGCCTTCTTAGTGACTCGATAAATATGCTTTAAAAAAATCCAAGCTGGATTTATCAGGCAAGAATGGATTGCAAGACTAAGCACTTCACAAATAGCTGCTCTAACCTTCATCTTTGTTCCAGGTCATGCGAGTGTTCAAGGGAACGAGCGTGCGGACTATCTTACTGACGCTGTGGTTGCTATGGCTGCAATTACCGTACCGAGGAGCACGCCAAAGGACATGACTCCGTATCCCCGTCTAGACTGATGGACATGGGGGTGCAACCTGGAGATGCAAGAAATGAAAGTTTCACTAAGAGGACAAGACGTGTCATTATCCAACACAAAATAGGCGTCATCAGTCGTTTTACACTTGTGAAGCTTTTAACGAGGAGATCAGAACACCTGCGGATCTGTCCGGGGTGCTGTGATGATAATCTTTACCAATGACTAATAACTATCACTAACTTCAGAGCTGCGAGCGCTGAATATTGTCAGGTAAATCTGGAGGTACACGAACCGAGACACATAAATTCACAGGGGGGGGGGGGGGGGGGGGGTGTGCATTGGCAGCATTTCTCCAACTTTTTTCGCCGCGGCACCCTTGTCGGGCACAAACATGTCGCGGCACACTCACCCTTTAAGCGGTTTGAATACTTAGAAAAAGAAGAGAAACAAACAGAGCAAATTCTGCATAATCTGCGGAGGCGTAGAAGCTGGCAGAAAGGAATGTAGTTTTGCAGGAAGAGGGATGAGAGTGCGTGTAACAAAAAAAAAGCATGGGAACCAGTAGGCTTTGAGTACACCCAGTTGCTAGGGCCTTTAAAGTCCACGGTGACAGTGAGATCCAGAAAATGCACCGATGAAGGTGAAATGCTGAAAGTGCAACGGATACTGGAATTGTAGTTGGAGAAAAAAAGATAAATGAAGTTTTGCAATTCAGTTAGGGGCATATCGGTAACACCAATGCAGTATAAAGATTATTGTAACGCTTTCCATCACTTATTTTTCAATGTTCACCTTCAACGATTTACCTGATTGGTTTGACTATAGCGGTTAATTTATTTATCCGTTTCCAGTTTATTGCTTCTTGGAAACATTGCAGAAAATCTCCAATAGAATCATATCGACTGGTTCGGAACAGAAAATATATGGCGTTTATTGTGATCCACATTTTCAAAATAACCTAATCAGCGACGGATCAAATCTATCCGCTTTTCTCCTCTGTTTGTATAATCCGCGTATTTAAAAAAATTACACAAACGATCAATAATTTTTATTAGGCAGAAATATAATCCTGGACTAATTAAATTTGATCAGCCTGTTGTTCTTAATGAAATATTGAAACCGCCATATGTTGAGGTAAAGTAACGGAGTTTTTAAGTGTTCATAGAAGGGAAAAAAAGTAGTTAATGGAAAATTTATAAAATTTAATAAATTGCAGAACATTAGTTGCAGTTTTTAAAACATTCACTGTTACTTCCGTGGGTACGTGATCTCAGATAGTATTGATGACCTGCAGCAAAGTCATCATCATCATCGTAGTCGTCACTGTCTTCGTCGTTCCTTCTTCTCCCCCTGCTCCTTCTCCTTCTCCTTCTTCTTCTTTTTATTTTTATTTTCATTTTTATTTTTATTTTTCTTCTGTTTCTTTTTCTTTTTTTCCTTCCTCTTTCTCTTCCTCTTCTTCTTCTCCTTCTCCTTCTTCTTCTCCTTCTCCTTCTCCTTCTTCTTCTTCTTCTTCTTCTTCTTCTTCTTCTTCTTCTTCTTCTTCTTCTTCTTCTTCTTCTTCTTCTTCTTCTTCTTCTTCTTCTTCTTCTTCTTCTTCTTCTTCTTCTTCTTCTTCTTCTTCTTCTTCATCATCTCTTTTTACTACAACAATTATTGCTACTGCTGCAACTTCACTACCATTACTACTACTTCTACTAGTACTACTACTAGTACTAAACATTTTGTATTGATATAACTACTGTCCAAAATGGCAGATAGGCTGATTTTTTTGTTTAGCTATGAAGTTTTGTTTCCTTCTTGCAATATTTTGCTAATGCAGCCACCCTCCCCCCTCCCTAAACCTAAACTTTCGTTACTGAACTATTGAGTTAAACTATTGTCACAGCGCTGTCAGTTGGCTGTTTCTGTTTTCCCTCTGTGCCCGCAGCGGTTGCGCCGTAATATTCAGGAAATTACAAGAAGCCCGTTTCCGTTTGGGCTGGCGAAGAAACAAAATTATACAATAATTTTTGGTGAGTACCGCCATCTCATCGCACCTGACTGACTATTTCTACGGTGGGCGAATTTGTTGCATAATATTCTGACGATTCGCATTTAACCACACACGCACACACCACACGCGTGCGTACACACACACCAGACACGCACAGACACACATTCCATTGAAAATCTGTGTGTCTGTCCGTTCTGTCTCTGTCGCAGGGAAACATCCAAAACATTAACCAGGGGACTTTGGGGCAGTTAATGGGGCAGGGAGGTGGCGTCGTCGGTCAAATTTAATGCCCGGAAAGGGATGGGGAGACAGGGACCTCAAGACAGTGACCAGATATGTTTTATTTTAGCTTACAAACGTGACCAGTAGACAATTAAATGTGCAGATGTCTCTAGCAGCAATAACTATCTATTTAATCTATGCCCGCCCCGATATTCGACGCTGTTTTTTTTTTTTTTTTTTATTTATTTAAAAGCCCGACCCCGGCTGTCGTTGGGGGCCCTAAATTCAACTAACGGGTTAAAACGGGGTTTTGGTACTCAGGCCCCGAGGATCCTAATCCGAATGGTGGCTCTTAGTGTCACCTGGTGTGTAATGCCCGTATGCAGTCCTGGTTGGGTTGAACGTCAGTCAGTCCGCAATATCTAGGTCAGCTGTGTTGTCTGATATTTAATAGCCAGGACACTAAGTGTCGTTTTGTATAAGCAGAGTACGTTGGCTTCGTCAGTCACACTTGGGGAAAAGGGAGGAACAATGAAATAACAGGCTTAGAATTAATTTTTTTTTTCCGTCATCACCTAAACATATTATGGTAAACGTAACGTTAATAGCCTAACGCCCTGCCTATATACACACTAGCCCACTTCTGATTGCTGGTTCCACAGCCTCGTGTTCTTCTCACAAGGTTAGGGGGTGTTCCGTGATATCGTTGATATCGCTTGTTGTATATTTTAGCACGCCAGTACTTTTAAATAAAAACATGGAGCACTGGCCCTAACAGAACCACCTTAGAAAGTGCTGCAACCAATGTCACAAGCATTCTCTTTCTCGGAATTAAAAAGTAAATGCAGGACAACACAGAAAGCAAACAATAGAGCGGGACACACGTGTAACCTTCAGGAAAGTCGACCAGCCCAACAAACATGTGAATGAAAACTGACCTACTCATTTATGGAAGATTTGCGTAAAGTTCACTCATATTATATTTATCCACGGAATTTACATGATTGCCAAAATTAATTATAGTGACAAGCCTCTTAAACAAGTTCTTATCTTTGTGGACGCTGCCGCCCCCTTTGGCATGTTGGACCGTTAAAGGGACGTAAGCTTCGTGTGTACGTATGTACCTGTGTATGTGTGTGTGGTGTGCAAGTGTGTGCGTAATCTGTGTATGTGGGTATGCGTAAATGTGTGTATGTGTGCGTGTGTGGGTGTATATGTGTGTATATGTGAGTGTATGTATGTATTCATGTTTGTGTATGTATGACAGTATGTTTGTGTATGTATGACAGTAGGTTTGTGTATGTGTGTATGTGTGTATGTATGTATGTACGTATGTATGTATGTATGTACGTACGTATGTATGTATGTATGTATGCATATGCATGCATGCATATGTGCATGTATGCATGTATGTATGTATGTATGTATGTATGTATGTATGTATGTATGTATGTATGTATGTATGTATGTATGTGTATGTATGTATGTATGTATGTATGTATGTATGTATGTATGTATGTATGTATGTATGTATGTATGTATGTATGTATGTATGTATGTATGTATGTATGTATGTATGTATGTATGTATGTGTATGTATGTATGTATGTATGTATGTATGTATATGTATGTAGGTATGTATGTATGTATGTATGTATGTATGTATGTATGTGTATGTATGTATGTATGTATGTATGTGTACAAACAATGTAGTATGTATGTATGTATGTGTACTAACAATTCAGATATACAATGCACCAACAATCCACAGATACAATGCACCAACAATCCACATCTACAGTGCACCAACAATCCCCATCTTCAGTGCACCGAAAATCCCCAAATACAATACACCAACACTCCCCATATACAATGCAACAACAATCAACATATAAAATGCACATATGCAATGTACTAACACTTCCAATATACACTGCACCTACATTCCCCATATACAATGCACCAACAATCCACATATAAAATGCACCAACAATCCACATATACAGTGTGCAAACAACCACCATATACAGTGCACAAACAACCCCTATTTACAGTGCACTAAGGAATCCCCATATACAATGCACCAACAATCCACATATGCAGTGCACCAATATTACCCATATACAGTGCACACACTTCCATGTGCAGTGAACAAACAACCCCTATATACAGTGAAGAAACAATCCCTATATACAGTGAAGAAACAATCCCTATATACAATGCACCAACAATCGCCATATACAATGCACCAACAATCCCCATATACAATGCTCCAACAATCCCCATATACAATGCTCCAACAATCCCCATATACAATACACCAACAATCCCCATATACAATGCACCAACAATTCCCAAACATAATGTTGCAACAATTCTCATATGCAATGCTCCAATAATCCCGATATACATTGCACAAAAATCCCCGCATACAATTCACTAAAAATCCCGATATTCAATGCTCCAACAATCCCCCTATACAATGCACCAACAATCCCCACATACAATGCACCAACAATTCCCCTATACAATGCACTAACAATCACCCTATGCAATGCATCAACAATCCCCCTATACAATGCACCAACAACCCCACCCCTATACAATGCACCAACAATCCCCCTATACAATGCACCAACAATCCCCATATACAATGCACCAACAATCCCCATATACAATGCACCAACAATCCCCATATACAATGCACCAACAATCCCCCTATACAATACACCAACAATCCCCATACACAATGCACCAACAATCCCCCTATACAATACACCAACAATCAGCCTAGACAATGCACCAACAATCAACATATACAATACACCAACAATCCCCATATATAATGCTCATACAATCCCCATATACAATTCACCAATCCCTATTAACAATGCTCGAACAACACCAATATACAGTGCTCCAACAATCCCCAATAACAATGCACCAGCACTCCCCATATACAATTCTCCAACAATCCCCATATACAATGCACCAACAATCGCCATATACAATTCTCCAACAATCCCCATATACAATGCACCAACAATCCCCATATACAATGCACCAACAATCGCCATATACAATGCACCAACAATCCCCATATACAATGCACCAACAATCTCCATATACAATACACCAACAATCCCCATATATAATGCTCATACAATCCCCATATACAATTCACCAATCCCTATTAACAATGCTCGAACAACACCAATATACAGTGCTCCAACAATCCCCAATAACAATGCACCAGCACTCCCCATATACAATTCTCCAACAATCCCCATATACAATGCACCAACAATCGCCATATACAATTCTCCAACAATCCCCATATACAATGCACCAACAATCCCCATATACAATGCACCAACAATCTCCATATACAATGCACCAACAATCCCCATATACAATGCACCAACAATCTCCATATACAATGCACCAACAATCGCCATATACAATGCACCAACAATCCCCATATACAATGCACCAACAATCTCCATATACAATGCACCAACAATCCCCATATGCAATGCACCAACAATCCCCCTATACAATGCACCAACAATCCCCCTATACAATGCACCAACAATCCCCATATACAATGCACCAACAATCCCCATATACAATTCTCCAACAGTCCCCATTTACAATGCTCCAACAATCCCCAAATACAATTATCACAGACCTATGATTGACCTTGATTATCCGTAGCTCGTGAGTAGGCCTCTAACAATCTAAACCTGACACACACTGAACCGAACGCACACAGAGCACACATGATAATCTTTAATGTAAGTACAAATATTACATGGACAGTTTACTTCCCGATGTATGGTCACTTGTTACCTGGAACCATGGCCGAGCAATTTTTACAATCACTGCGCTCTATGGTCTGTTACCATAGACAATCCCAGGTGCGCAAACCACACCTCTGAGGCGGACGCTCTTGTACCTTGTCATCTGAGTTTACCAAGATGTCAGAGCTTCTGTCGAGGGCAGGGTCAGCGTGACAAGGCTATACATAAACTCACAAAACATGCATATAACGATTCAACTGATCAAAAGGGATTAACACTATTTCACACTGCAACCAATATACTAACGTACAGTATAAAAGAATATTGCGAAACAACACATCACCTTTTACCATAAAACTACACAGGACAAAGAAGCTATCCTACTATAACACAACACTGTAAATAATCTATGCAGTCACTAAAGTTTTATCCTAACTCTAATATTCTATCTCTGTCCATATCACACGTCCTATGTGTCCTAAGTCTACACCCCGTATCGTCTGTGGCCTCCCACCTTGTGACCTTTGATGGGTCAACCCGCTCATTAAAACGTCATGCAACAAGCATGCCACGAACCTGCTCGGACAAGAGTTCACTCTTACTTGCGGTCTCCAAGTGGTCTTTTTTGAGCGGTAGTTTTCCCTCGGTGTCATCAGCACATACGTGGCCAGTCCAGCCATTTACTGTGTTGACCTTTGTGTCGGTTCTGGGTTGGACCCTGAATACGGTACACCGTCTTTATTGTCTGCCCCGCCACATGACTGTACTCACATAGATCTGCACCAACAATCCCCATACACAATGCACCAAGACTAATCCTGTCACTTCTGTAATTGAAAGCGTGTCTTTCGGTCCCAAATCTCCTGTGCGTGCCCGGACTGGACATTTTCCACAGAATAGATAGGACCAGATACTTGTCCAGTTTGATTTCCATAAGAAATCTGATTACCTGGCACTCGAATGCGACATCTAGTCTGTTATGGCAGATGAAGTTAGCTTCATTGGCTACATGATTATTTTTTTTTAAGTCCCAAGTGAAAGAAACAGAGTGTAGAGAAAGGTACAATCAGTATTCGGTGACCATGCTACAAAAAACAAAAAAACAAAAACCACTCGATTAAGCAGGTCGTAGCTCGGTGCCGTCCAAACTGTTACACATTATTATGTTGTTGCAGTGTGAAGGTGTGTCGCGAAACATTAGTATGTTAGTTGCAGAGTGAAGGCGTGTCACGACACATTAGTATGTTGGTTGCAGTATAAAGCTGTGTTACGAAACATTAGTCAGTTGGTTGCAGTGTGAAGGTGTGTCACGAAACATTCGGATGTTGTTGCAGTGTGAAGATGTGTCACGAAACATTAGTATGTTGGTTGCAGTGTGAAGGTGTGTCACGAAACATTCGGATGTTGTTGCAGTGTGAAGATGTGTCACGAAACATTAGTATGTTGGTTGCAGTGTGAAGGTGTGTCACGAAACATTCGGATGTTGTTGCAGTGTGAAGATGTGTCACGAAACATTAGGATGTTGGTTGCAGTTTGAAGGTGTGTCACGAAACATTCGGATGTTGTTGCAGTGTGAAGATGTGTCACGAAACATTAGTATGTTGGTTGCAGTGTGAAGGTGTGTCACGAAACATTCGGATGTTGTTGCAGTGTGAAGATGTGTCACGAAACATTAGTATGTTGGTTGCAGTGTGAAGGTGTGTCACGAAACATTCGGATATTGTTGCAGTGTGAAGGTGTGTCACGAAACATTAGGATGTTGTTGCAGTGTGAAGATGTGTCACAACACATTAGTCTGTTGGTTGCAGTGTGAAGGTGTGTCACAACACATTAGTCTGTTGGTTGCAGTGTGAAGATGTGTCACAACACATTAGTATGTTGGTTGCAGTATGAAGGTGTGTCACGACATATTATTATGTTGGTTGCAGTGTGAAGCTGTGTCACGACACATTAGTTTGTTGGCTGCAGTGTGAAGATGTGTCACGAAACAATAGTCTGTTGGCTGCAGTGGAAAGCTGTGTCAAGACATATTAGTATGTTGGTTGCATTGTGAAGCTGTGTCACAACAAATTGGTTTGTTGGCTGCAGTGTGAAGGTGTGTCACGACATATTAGTATGTTGGTTGCATTGTGAAGCTGTGTCACAACAAATTGGTTTGTTGGCTGCAGTGTGAAGGTGTGTCACGAAACATTAGTATGTTGGCTGCAGTGTGAAGGTGTGTCACGACACATTGGTATGTTGGTTGCAGTGTGAAGGTGTGTCACGAAACATGAGTATGTTGTTGCAGTGTGAAGGTGTGTCACGACACATTAGCATATTGGCTGCAGTTTCAAGGTGTGTCACAACACATTAGTATGTTGGTTGCAGTGTGAAGATGTGTCACGAAACATTAGTATGTTGTTGCAGTGTGAAGGTGTGTCACGAAACATTAGTATGTTGTTGCAGTGTCAAGATGTGTCACACGAATGTAATTTTTGTATGTGTCTGTATCTTGTTTAAGGGAAGTTTAATCTCTCTTTTCCCAGCAGACAAAAATTACGTGGGGTCAGAGCTATGTTTATGGAAACAAAAGTTCGGGGAGCTGAGTTTAGCTAGCTGGGTTACTGGGAAATGGAAAGTAGAGAATTGTTGAGGCAATAGAGCTAGTTTATGTCAGTGCTAGTTTATGTCAGTGCTAGTTTATGCCAGTGCTAGTTTATGTCAGTGCTAGTTTATGTCAGTGCTTGTTTATGTCAGTGCGAGTTTATGTCAGTGCGAGTTTATGTCAGTGCTAGTTTATGTCAGTGCGAGTTTATGTCAGTGCTAGTTTATGTCAGTGCGAGTTTATGTCAGTGCATATTAATGTCAGTGCGAGTTTAAGTAGTCAGTGCGAGTTTATGTCAGTGTTAGTTTATGTCAGTGCTAGTTTATGTCAGTGCTAGTTTATGTCAGTGCTAGTTTATGTCAGTGCTAGTTTATGTCAGTACTTGTTTATGTCAGTGCTAGTTTATGTCAGTGCTAGTTTATGTCAGTGCTAGTTTATGTCACTGCAAGTTTATGTCTGTGAAAGTTTATGTCAGTGCAAGTTTATGTCAATGCAAGTTTATGTCAGTGCAAGTTTATGTCAGTGCAAGTTTATGTCAGTGCTAGTTTATGTCAGTGCAAGTTTATGTCAGTGCAAGTTTATGTCAGTCCTAGTTTATGTCAGTCCTAGTTTATATCAGTCCTAGTTTATGTCAGTGCTAGTTTATGTCAGTGCAAGTTTATGTCAGTCCTAGTTTATGTCAGTCCTAGTTTATGTCAGTCCTAGTTTATGTCAGTGCTAGTTTATGTCAGTGCTAGTTTATGTCAGTGCTAGTTTATATCAGTCCTAGTTTATGTCAGTCCTAGTTTATGTCAGTGCTAGTTTATGTCCTTGCTAGTTTATGTCAGTATGTGATAGAAGTCATAAACTTTAAATAGGCTGCATACGAAGATTTGTAGAGGAGTGCTGTATTTTACGCAAAAAAATGGAGGAAAATAACAAAAAAAACACAGAATAAAGATGTGTAGGAGGATGATAATGAGGAGGAAGAAGAGGTGGAGGAGAATAAGAGGAAGATGATTGCGATGATAAGGATTGTTAATGATGATGGTTATAATGAATGAATACTATAATATTACCCTGAAGATGAGAGTAAGTAAATGAATTTTACCGCACCAGGACATCACACAGAGTGATAAACACCCTGTGACACAAAGTGACATCATGCGGATGAGGATTGCCCGTGGAGAGGTTCCGGAAACAGCTTTCAACCATCAGGCTATATTGCGGCCCTCAGCAACAGACAGGGTGGGGCTTCAAAATAACAAAAAGATAGCATCCCACAATGGAGACGACGAAGATTAAAAATGAGAGTAAGGAAAGTGAAATAAAGAATGAAGAGAGTGGGTAGAAGAAAAGGACCAAAAAACAAAGAATACAAAAGCACGAAGGAAAAAAAAAACCCAGCTTGGATCTATAGAATGTCTGACAAGAGACAAAAGCGACTAAATTAAAGAAGTTGTCGAGTGATTTCGCTGAAAGAATAAATCTGAGCCAACTGTACTCTAACCGCCACAGCTGGTCGAGTGTCCCACTTTAATCATGAAATAGCTCTGCGTCACTGCCAAATCTGTTCACGTCGATAGCTTGTCGGAACTGTCTAGTCCCACATGCTAAGTTTCTGTGAGTTACGATTCCTGATCACGGAATATCAGGAACAGAAAATCCTTGATCAGTGTGAGTGCCAACATAAATGTTCTCTTTTGTTTAACACACACACACACACATATCTCTCTGTGTGTGTGTGTGTGTGTGTGTGTGTGTGTGTGTGTGTGTCTATACATCTATATATTGAGAGTTATAAAAAGAATTCTTGCTTGCTACAAACATCCAGTTTTAACATATAGCTATGAATCCTGTACAATCGGTAGGCAGGCCAAACAATTTCTTGAGGCCTCAGAGATGTGGTTTTACAGAAGAATGCTTAGAATTCCTTGGACAGCCAAAAAGAGCAACCAAAAGGTTTTGAAAGAGGCGGGAGCTCTAAAACAACTTATCACAGACCTCAGAAGGAGACGGTCATCATTTTTCGGCCATGTTATGAGAAGAGGTAAAATAGAACATGTTGTGACCACTGGAAAGATCTGTAGAAGGAGGGATAGAGGAAGACAACGAGAGAAGATGCTTGACAGTCTTGTTGCATGGCATGGAGGTGTGTCGGCACACAAACTGATACATACTGCAGGAGATCGCAGATTATGGAGAGGCATGATCGCCAACGCCAGTCGGCAGGGCACCTGATGATGATGATGATATGTGTGCGGGGGGAGGGTACACACACACACACACACATATATATATATATATATATATATATATATATACATATATATATATATATGCGTGTGTATAGGTGTGTGTTTGTATGTCTGTGTACGCGTGTGTATGTGTGTTTGCTATTATAGACCTATATTGAATAGAACAACCTGACCACTTGTAGGTACTCTCTACTCCACTCTGGTCACACATTGACATAGAAGCCATCATGGTTGTTTCATGTTGTCTGCTTACTGACGCCAGACGATGATGAGTTGACAGACGATAAATGTCCTGGGCTAATGGAACTAGCAACATGACCTTATCTTTCACCTGGTGTTTTTTGACGATTGTGCCAATACGGTGTCTACCTACACGAGTTGTCCAGCGACATACAGATGTATGCAGAGCCAGCCTGTCAAACATCCTGTCAGCAGTTGCGGAACGTCTGACACTGTGTTATCAGGGGCATCTCAGTCTGGATGGTAGGCCAAAAAACCCAAAGGTTTGAACCGCCAGACAAAAATCATCTTAGTGCTCGTGGCAGACCAATAGAGCACATATACCTCCTGCAACCTCCAAAAAGCAATATTAAGGGAACTCGTAACGGCCATACCAATCTTGTCTTGTTACTAGTACAAAGGATGGGCAGAGGCCGATCAACACGAAGATGTGTCTTTCAAGCAGACCGTGATGAGAGCTACATGATGATGATGTACTATTTTGTCCCCAGATAGATTGATTACCTTGTTAAGCCTTTAAAGAGGTTATAACTGAGTTGTAAGCTACCTATACGAATTTTTTTTATATTGTTGTAAAGTAAATTGTAATGGGAGGGGGAAGGGGAGATACGAACCTTTATTAAATGCTGCTTTGTTGCATTCTGACAACAATTTCAGTCTGTTAGTGTTTGGTGAAAATTATTTTTAGTTGAACAGTTTCTTCTTCTTCTCTTCCACCTTGTACGCCATCGAAATGTCGGGGCTATGTGTAATATTCGTTGATGGGCTCTGTTAGGAAAAATTTTAAGACTGATGTTAATTTTTGTAAGGCCATTCCTAATGCCATCACTCCGCTCTATACCCGTTGTAACATTTTAGTGTGGCTCGCTGTGGCGGATAGTACCGGGGCATTTTTGTTAGGTGCCCGAACCACTTTATTTATTGTTCTTTGATGACCTGTAAGACTGGCTTTATTCCTAGCATTCGTCTGATTTCGTGATTTGGTATTCTACCTTTTCTTGAAACTCCTGCAGCTCTTCTAAGGCTTTCATATCTATTGCCACCATTTTATGTTCATTAGAGAACGTAAGTGTCCACGTTTGGCACTGATAGCATAGTGTTGGCCAAATAATACTTCTGATAAGATTCACTTTAGTACTCCGGGGTATCTGCTCGTGTGTCAACAGGGGAGATAGTTGCCCCATTAGTTGATTAGCTTTGGTACATCCTGAGCTAATTTTTCTGTCCAGTTTCACATCGGATGTGAAATTTGCTCCCGAATACTTGAATTCCTTTGTTTTTTGTAAGGTGTTGTTTTTTATTTATATTTCAAAATTGTCTTTCTGTCTTCCTATCACCATTGTCTCTGTCTTCAAAATGTTTATTTCAAAATATACTGCTCTATTTTGTTATTAATTTGATTTGGGTTGTTCTGAAGGCATTCCGTACTTTCTGCTATGAGTACCTGGTTGTCGACGAATAGTAATTCTGTAATATCTTCTTCATGATTAAAGTGCGTTATCTCACATAAAGTAGCCATGTTGCAAGAAGTTGCAATAGTACACAGCCCTGATTTTTTTTTTAAAAAAAACGTATGTCTTCCCCTCGTGTGATGCAGATTTTTTGTTATTTAGAAGCCCCACCCTAGCTTTTGCCCGGACCCTCTGAATATAGCCGCGTCATATATAATATGTCCCAACAGCTGAAAAAGGTTTCTGGGACCTCTCCACGGGTGATCCTAATCCGCATGGTGGCACTTTGTGTCACCGGGTGTTTATCGCTTGTGTGATGTCCTGGTTGGGTACAACTACCTACCTACCTACACAGCCCTGACGCACACCAGAGTTCACCATTAAAGTTCTTGACAATCCTGCCTTCGATCTTATGCAGCATTTACTACGTGTGTACAGACTTTTGCAAATATTAATAAGATGACTGCTGATTCCCTTTTCCCCCATGCATTCAAACAAGATTTTCCTGTCGACCCCAATCGGAGGATTTTTCCTGGTCTTTGCAGGCGAAGTCATATCTCAGGATAGCTGCAGACATAGCACCCTTTGCACCATGCTCTGGGTGCAGTTAAGGGTCAGTGGCTGATAAGAGGGAAGTCATGGATGTCTCAGACAAAAGACATAAGCAGACAGGTTTGCATCCTTGAGAACATTAGAGGAGAGGAGTGGGTCAAAGTGCCACCTGAACAGTCAGACTTGTGTAGGGTCATAATCACACTGAGCCGGGGATGCAGAGACTGGCCAGCAGGTGCCACAGAGGTGGAAATTCAGCAATTATTTCAAGATAATGCTCGCTCAGAAAATGTGATCATTTACACAGACGGTTCAGTGTCAAGGGGCAAAAGAAGTGGTTTCTTAGCAAAAGGTAATGGTCGACGTTTGGTGCAGGAGAGCCTACCATATGATACCCCAACATCCAGATTAGGAATTGAGGTGGAGGCGGTCACTGCAGCTTTTCGCTGGCTAGAGAACACGACACACACACATATCGTGATTGTAACTGACTCAGAAAGCATGCTGAGGAAGATAATGACAGACATGCTTCGTGCAGAGTGGCATGTCTCGCTGCGGAGGACACGGGTGAGGAGAATTGTTTTTGAATCAAATCAAATCAAACCCTCATGTCAACAAACAGGTTCTATCGTGTACTATTGCTCTCTCTCTCTCTCTCTCTCTCTCTCTCTCTCTCTCTCTCTCTCTCTCTCTCTCTCTCTCTCTCTCTCTCTCTCTCTCTCTCTCTCTCTCTCTCTCTCTCTCTATCTATCTATCTATCTCTTTGATAGTTGTCTCTATGTAAGAATGACATCTGTGCAACTTCTGTTTCGTCGAAAACCCATCTGTGCCTTTGAAAGGTGATACTCTATCATTCGATGATCTTAGCATTCATTTTCCCATCGTGACCGAGAAGTGATATTGCTCTGTAATCAGTACAGTCCCTCTTACTTCCTTTATTTTTCTATAGCGGGACGATGACAGCAGTTTGCCAATCTGAAGGTGTTTCTCATTTTCCCGAGCCACCTTAAATATTCTCTTTAACCATGTTGTTCCCGCTTCTCCTGGATGCCTCA
This sequence comes from Candidula unifasciata, assembly GCA_905116865.2. Taxonomy (NCBI): domain Eukaryota; kingdom Metazoa; phylum Mollusca; class Gastropoda; order Stylommatophora; family Geomitridae; genus Candidula; species Candidula unifasciata. Next base: position 505,689 of record CAJHNH020002924.1, read on the forward strand.
GCAGGTAGATCATCAATACCTGTCGTCTAGAGTCTAGGGGCGGTTAAGGTTAGTTGCGTATCCTTTACCCGACGTTGCAAAACCAACCCCGTTGGTTTTTCTAGGTAAATTTACGTACAGCAGTTTGGCATTGCCTCTGGACGGTCGGCTTTCTTGATACCACTGTCGAAACCAACGCAAGGCGCGTGGCCTGCAGTTGGGATTGAACCCGGCTTCCCGGCATTACGAAGCGTTCGCATCGACTTAGTCACAGAGCCGACCTAGGAGCGGTGTGAATGACATATTCTATTTCATCTAATATACCCGGTTCTAGTTCCTCGGCAGTTAGTTCCAAGTTGTTTTATATTCTTTCTTGCTTTACCTATTTTACTGCAGCTAAATAATAATGATCCAAAGTAATTACTCCTCCTCGCTAACATTTTGTTAGGTTCTGTTAAAGTTTAGCCTTCTTCATCATTTATAATTTCTGTTTGGTTGTATTCTTCATTCCTGTTTCTCATGCCACTGATTTCTTTGTAGTAGTTTTTTCACCGCTTTTCTGTCTTCTTCAGCCAGCTTGCCTCAAAACTGTTCCAATAAATCTTTGTTTGCTTGTCTGATTGATAGTTCTATTTTCTAGTTATCCTGTATGTTATTTAATCCTCTTCTGTTCTGCGCCTTAAAAATTAAAAGATTAAAAGTTTCGAAATGCACAAACGCTTTTTTTATCAAAAGAAGTGTTTTGTTCATGATAATGTATGTGTTCTGTGTGTGTGTGTGTGTGTGTGTGTGTGTGTGTGTGTGTGTGTGTGTGTTGGTAGGCGCGTGCGTGCTGGCGCGTGCCCGTCATATATATATATATATATATATATATATATATATATATATATATATATGTGTGTGTGTGTGTGTGTGTGTGTGTGTGTGTATACATATTTCTAATCTGTAGTTTGTTTCTTTTATCTTAAAATAATGTTGTTCCTAACATGCACAGTTACAGTACTCGATAAATCTTTATGTGGATGTTGGTTCAGATCTTGCACCAGCCGACTTGGTATCCTAATGACTCTGGAGCAGTGGAAACCTTCTCAACGTCGCGACCTTTTAATACAATTCCTCGTGTTGTGTAGACCCTTTAATACAATTCCTCGTGTTGTGTAGACCCTTTAATACAATTCCTCGTGTTGTGTAGACCCTTTAATGCAATTCCTCATGTAGTGTAGGCCCTTTAATACAACTCCTCGTGTTGTGTAGACCCTTTAATACAATTCCTCATGTTGTGTAGACCCTTTAATACAATTCCTCATGTAGTGTAGACCCTTTAATACAATTCCTCGTGTTGTGTAGACCCTTTAATACAATTCCTCGTGTTGTGTAGACCCTTTAATACAATTCCTCGTGTTGTGTAGACCCTTTAATACAATTCCGCGTGTTGTGTAGACCCTTTAAAACAATTCCTCGTGTTGTGTAGACCCTTTAATACAATTCCTCATGTTGTGTAGACCCTTTAATACAATTCCTCATGTTGTGTAAACCCTTTAATACAATTCCTCGTGTTGTGTAGACCCTTTAATACAATTCCTCATGTAGTGTAGACCCTTTAATACAATTCCTCGTGTTGTGTAGACCCTTTAATACAATTCCTCGTGTTGTGTAGACCCTTTAATACAATTCCTCGTGTTGTGTAGACCCTTTAATACAATTCCGCCTGTTGTGTAGACCCTTTAAAACAATTCCTCGTGTTGTGTAGACCCTTTAATACAATTCCTCATGTTGTGTAGACCCTTTAATACAATTCCTCATGTTGTGTAAACCCTTTAATACAATTCCTCGTGTTGTGTAGACCCTTTAATACAACTCCTCGTGTTGTGTAGACCCTTTAATACAATTCCTCGTGTTGTGTAGACCCTTGAATACAATTCCTCGTGTTGTGTAGACCCTTTAATACAATTCCTCGTGTTGTGTAGACCCTTTAATACAATTCCTCGTGTTGTGTAGACCCTTTAATACAATTCCTCGTGTTGTGTAGACCCTTTAATACAATTCCTCATGTTGTGTAGACCCTTTAATACAATTCCTCATGTTGTGTAGACCCTTTAATACAATTCCTCATGTTGTGTAGACCCTTTAATACAATTCCTCATGTTGTGTAGACCCTTTAATACAATTCCTCATGTTGTGTAGACCCTTTAATACAGTTCCTATAGCCCGGCTCTCTAGCGAAGTTGGTTAAACCTGACTTTCGCGGTGGCCGGGTGACGAACTCCTTGTGGTCCGGGTTCACTCCCGGGGGTAGGCAGAAAAGCCACATTTCTCCCAGATTTACGGTACCTATAATGGAATCAAGGCCGAAGGGTTGCGATATCCATAGTACCGAGCCTAAGGGTTTACAACTCATGGTTTCTGGATACGTAAAAAAAAAAAAAAAAAAATTACAGTTCCTCGTGTTGTGTAGACCCTTTAATACAATTCCTCGTGTTGTGTAGACCCTTTAATACAATTCCTCATAAATTGTTTACGTTGCTTCTTCATAACTTCAGTGAATATGTGTTTTCCAAAGGTCTTAGGTGACCCCTGTGAGAGGGTCGTTCTACCCTCAAAAGGATTGCGACCCACAGTTTGAGAACCTCTGCCCAATAGCCATGTTTCACACGCCAAGTTAACAGGACCCGACAGGCTTGTTTGTTTCGTTAGGGATTCGTCTTGAATGCATTAAATGTCCGATCCGAAAGATGTACAGCATTCAACGAATGTATATGTATGCTGAGGAAGGGGGGGGGGGGGTGGGGGGACAATATATCACCACAGATGCAGTATTTGCAACGTTGGTAGATTGCCTGGCACTCAAACAGGTATGTACCTTCTCTCAATCGCTGCACATACTGGCTGTCTGCCTCTGTGACAACATCAAAGATACACATATAGCCAGGACCCACTGCCCCCCCCCCCAAAGCATGTCGTAAGAGTCGACTAATTGGGCAGCTTCCTTTGAAGTCGGAGTGCATCTGCCGGAGAGGCAAGGAACCAACAGTCTGTATTCAAGAGAATGAGATCTGTAAAACTGATGCACACGCGACACTCAGGTTCTGGAGCATGACTGCAGTTCAGTAGTGGACGAACAACCAGAACTTTCCGCCAGAGTGTACAGCTGGTGAACGTGAAGAAGAAGACAGCCAGGGTTTTTATTATTCATGAAAACACGTGGGGAGGTATCAGTGGGAAAGCCAAACCCCCAGCTCGTCAGATCAGGTTTGCGATGGCCAACGATCACAGAATCAAACATCAGCTGATTATCTCCCGTACTGGGGAAATTAGAATTTTCCTGAAATCAGAGAGCAGGTCGTGGTCAGGGACAATGAGACAACGACGGGCAAGCGTTATATTATGTGCCATTTTATATTACATTGTTTTAAGACGATGAAGAATTCGAGCAATGTATAATTTAACCTGGGAATAATATTGTTTCATCATCATCAAATTACACTATTAATCAGAGGTCGAGTACTATTAGTAAAATGTTCCAGTCTGGCGGCTCCTTGGTGCATTTTCAGATTGACTGTTTTGGCCTGGGATACTGATTCTTGCTTGTTGTCACATTCAGTGTTTTGGCCAGTGATACCGATTCTTGCTTGTTGTCACATTCAGTGTTTTGGCCAATGATACAGATTCTTGCTTGTTGTCACATTCAGTGTTTTGGCCAATGATACCGATTCTTGCTTGTTGTCACATTCAGTGTTTTAGCCAGGGATATTGATTCTTGCTTGTTGTCACATTCAGTGTTTTGGCCAATGCTACTGATTCTTGCTTGTTGTCACATTCAGTGTTTTGGCCAATGCTACTGATTCTTGCTTGTTGTCACATTCAGTGTTTTAGCCAGGGATACTGATTCTTACTTGTTGTCACATTCAGTGTTTTAGCCAGGGATACTGATTCTTGCTTGTTGTCACATTCAGTGTTTTGGCCAATGATACCGATTCTTGCTTGTTGTCACATTGAGTGTTTTAGCCAGGGATACTGATTCTTACTCGTTGTCACATTCAGTGTTTTGGACAATGATACCGATTCTTGCTTGTTGTCACATTCAGTGTTTTGGCAAATGATACCGATTCTTGCTTGTTGTCATTTTGAGTGTTTTAGCCAGGGATACTGATTCTTGCTTGTTGTCACATTCAGTGTTTTAGCCAGGGATACTGATTCTTGCTTGTTGTCACATTCAGTGTTTTAGCCAGGGATACTGATTCTTACTTGTTTTCATTTTCAGTGTTTTGGTCATCACAGCACTCAGGACACTCCCATGAGCGCTTCGTCCCCATCTTCAGCAGCAAGCAAAGAGTTCCACTTCCAGTGGCACCAGTAACTGCGTTGCCCTGAGTGGTGAGTGTCAGCCAAATCCCCTGGTAACTCCTCGAAGGGCCATTCTCCTCAGACCGTAATGATCTATTTGTGCCTCTGCACTGTTCACTCGTTCCCAAAGTACCTTTCCGTCTAGCTTGTCGTATATTAGTTCACCACCAAATGGTGCATAACCGGTCAGTCTATCTGTCTGCTCGTTTTCCAACACACCGGCATTACCTGCAACAAAATATCCAAAGGGCGCTAACTGCCAGGGACCTTTGAAGTGATGTTTGCCACTCTGCACTGAGCATGTCTACCTCCACCTTTCTCAACAAGCTCCGAGTCAGTTACGATGAAGGCATGTATGTAAATTTGATTCTCAAGCCAGAAGAAAGCACTAGTGACTGCCTCTATCTCCAGTCTCAAGCCAGAAGAAAGCACTAGTGACTGCCTCTATCTCCATTCCCATGGCAGCTGTCATATATCAACAAACAGCTAACTTGTTTATTATACACACACAAAACTACTGTTGTTATTATTAGCAGTTTAGTAAAGTAATCGTCAATGACCGTTTTCCATGCCTCCATGTGTATCGAGCATTTGTGGCTTAACCTATATATCATATACTAATCGGCACTAGATGGATGATGTGATCATTATCACGACGGTCATGTTTACTTCCCATGACGTTACCTGGTACCCATCTAAGGCTTGGTCAACCTGAGATGACTGACTGACTGTCTTTCTACCCCACCAGGACATCACACAAGCGATAAACACCCGATGACACAAAGTGCCACCATGTGGATGAGGATCGCCGTCGAGAGGTCCCAGAAACCGCGTTCAGACAATTGGCCATATTTATGGCCTGTCTATATTGCGGCCCCTGGCAAAAGCCAGGGTGGGGCTTCAAATAACAAAAAATTTCGTCCTCAAAAGGACACTTCTAGATATATCATAAAAACCTGAGAGACAAGACTATTTTTTTTTTTAAAGTATATCTGTGTCTAGACCTGGACCCACGACCTTCGCATCTGCAGGCGAGCATACCACAGTGGTTCCCATATCATTTGTAAATTGTAACTTCTCTTTCTTCCTGGAGAAGTTTTATGGAGCCTAGGATACGCCACCGAAACCCAAGCTGTCTCAGTCAAGCAGCGCGTCTTGGTTCTCCTTATATATACTTACTGAGAAACATTAAACAGTCATGTTTCCAGGACAGCAAATAAATGCTTAAGTGTTCTAGCCCCCAGAGACACTAGGAACCAAGAAAACACACAAACACCACAAAGAACGTCTAATCTCTTCTCGGGCATCCCTCCATCTCACCAACCAATATCCTGTCCCTTAAAGAAAGAACCACTGTTATCGCTCCGCCTTTCACTTGTGTCTGCGCTGTGTCCAGATTTCCCGATAAGGCCTCTGGGGGATTGCTTGAACTCTGGTGAAATGTTTACATTTTACTGGGTTATTAACAGAAACAGAAGCTGAAGAACTAAATCCTTTGGAGTAGTTACTTGTCACATTCACTGGAATGAGGCAACAAAGAGTTCACAAATTATAGCAACAATTAATTGTCAGATTCACTAAAACTGAAAATGGAATGTTGTTGCAAATTATCACCAGATTAATTCTTCATATTCACCAGAGATCGGAAACAATAAAAACTATAGCTTTTTTCGTCATGACCAGAACACATGAATTTAAAAAATGTGTCAATTATACTTCTAGAAAGTGTGTACTGTGCTAAATAGGGCGTGGTTTGGAGTCTAGGCTGAAGGGATCTGCCTCCCCCCTCCCCCACCAACCACTTTTCTTTGTCTGCTAAGGTGATGATTGGGTTTGGGGGAAGGGAGGGGGGGGGGAACTTAACCAATAATTTGATTAAATTGGAAGGACACCTCTTTAACCGTGTAGGGAAATTATCTTTCAGAGAATTTGTTTATACATTTTATTTCAAGTATATTAATACATTTTTGCCATTAAGCATATTTTTAAAATCATTATAATTAATATAATTAATAATAATGATATGAAAGGCGGATTCTATACTTGAAACAATATGAAATGTCTTAGTCCCTTTACGAAATTATGGGCATGGGTTGAGCTCGTCCTCGTCCCCTCCCTATGAATATCGTAAAAACAGAACAATTGCCTGGATGTATATAAACAGGTAGTTTCATACCAAATCGATGCACTCTTTTTTAAAGTGCTACTAACCTGATTAGGAGAGAAAGAATTTATTGCAAACAGCCTTACTGTTTACTTGCTGTGCGTGTCATCTTTGCACCTCCCACCCCCTTAAAAAAACCACGTCCCACACATTCCCCGATTGCATCAGCCTTTCGGAGCCCAACCCTGTCTTGTTATTTCCAACCAAGAAACAAATTACGCCTTTCATAATAAAACAAACTCTCTCCCTCTCCCTCTCTCTCTCTCCCTCTCTCTCTCTCTCTCTCTCTTTCCTTCTCTCTCTCTCTCTCTCTCTATCTCTCTCTCTCTCTCTCTCTCTCTCTCTCTCTCTCTCTCTCTCTCTCTCTCTCTGGTATATGTAAACACAAAACTACGAAGTAGGTACCGGCTCATTAACTGTTATTCTAAGTTAGGACGGTTGCAGACGCTACAGCTGCTATCGCTTCTTATTCTACTGGAAGTAATTTCAAAGAAAGTTAAGCCGATAGGTTGCTGTTTAAAATAGCCACCTTCAAAAAATAGCTTACACTAGTTATTGGAAAAGCACGGTGGGGCTGGAAGATGCTAAGAGAGGGTGCTAAAGGGACATGGGACCCCTAGGTCTCTGCACCTATGGCTGATAGACACGTGGGCAGCAAAACACCGGCGACCTTTATTTTCCTTCTATATGACAAGTTTAGGCAACATCAGTCTGATGTGAAGAATAGGAACCCTTAAACCAATACCTATCCATTTTAATTCTCCGAGTATACGACGTTTCTACGACATGAATATCTTGTATTGTATGCTGCTAAATGTTTCCTAACCGCAACGTTTATATTGTTCATAAATAGGTGACTATGAAACTGACAAGTTTTACTTCTCGTTTCGTCTGATTTTGTTATGCTACCTTTATTTCCTTGAAACTTTCATGCACCTATTTAAGTCTAGGTCAGAGTGATAGCCCGGAGCCCAGTCCAATTTTGAATGTGCCTTTGAATGGGAAGATCCCCGGTCGGGTTCCAGGGCCCTATTATAGGTATGGAGGGGGGGGGGGAACAGACCCACTGCCTCCACAAAAGCAGGTCGTAAGAGTCGACTAATTGGGAGCCTCCTTTGAAGTTGGAGTGCATCTGTATGAGAGGCAAGGAACCAGCAGTCTGCATACAATTGAGTCAGACCTGTAACAGATACACACGCAACACTCAGGTTCTGTAACAAGATTGCAGTCTTAAAGTGGATGAACAACCTGAACTTTCCGCTAGAGTTTACAGCTAGTGAACGCGAAGAAGAAGAATAAGAATAGGAGGATTCTAATATCAAACAGACAGGCCGATAGGCACGCAAACAGACGGGCTGACAGGCCGGAAGATGAGCAGGCAGAAGAAGGCTTGCAGGCAGACAGGCTGGTATGCAGACAAGCAGACAGGTTGACCAGCTTACAGACGTGCTAGCAACTGCATGTAGCTTAATTCAGTTGTAAACAGTATAGCGTGTTTATTTTTAGATTAACAAATGAAATACAGGAAATCCCTGGAGAAACTGGAAAATAAAGAGAAAAACAAAATAATACAATCGGTGAATTAATGAATAAATGAATAAATTACACTTTACTTGATCCATTCAATGTATGGCATGGACGAAGGAAAATAACGACAACAAGAAAGTGCAAATGAATAAATACATGAATTAGCATTCTTAAATCTCAGAATCTGTATTTATGAAAAGTGCCAGCAAGCCATTAGAAGAGAGACGAACACATGGGTATTTGACAAGCAACGATCTTTCATGTCTTGTATTGACACGATTTTGTTTGACAGGATCTCAGACTAAAACAGATAGAATCATAATTGTAACTGTATACAACAATCTTGCAATGAACATCCAACAGACACAATTAAAATCTTCTAACTGCAACTCTAGAAAATAACAGCCAACCACAGCTAGAGAAGATGGAAAGAAAAAGGGGTGGAGGCGTATGAGGTAATCCTTCAAGAAACAGAGGAAAACAGTAAACTGGTTGGAGACACTGGACCTAACCGGTCAACATTACTGGTGGAGGGAAACAGTAATTTACTGAAAACTGGTAACATAACGAAGACGGGGCAATGAGGATAGGTCGTAGTAAAGTAAAGGACCCTCTTTCACGCCTTCAGACGTAAAGGGCAAGAACTATATTTTATAGACCATAGGGTCGTCAACATCTTGCCGGCCCACTTTTACTTCCCACGAATTTACCCGACACCCATTTAAGGCTGATTCGACCTGGGAGTCAAGGTCTTTTTTGATAAATGTCCGGCTGCGTCAGGATCTGAACTCGCAAGCCTCGGATCTGCAAGCGAGCTTCTAGCCACTACACCACGGCGGCTCCCAGCAATGAAGGTAATGACTGTCTGTGCTGCCAGTAGTGACCACGTGACGAGGGAAGTTAAAATATGTTGGTCACTTGAAAACTCATGAATGTTCAGAGAGAACAGTGAATGATGGGTGGGGGAGGGGGGTTGTAGAGGGAATGGGGGATATGTGCCTGGGAAGAGAGGAAGAGAAAGGCTACAGAGAAGATGGGTGCAGGATAGAGCGAATGATCTCCAGATGGGTGTATCGAACGCGGGACATCTTGCTTGTGATCGAGACGTTTTCTACATGGTTGCTATGGATGCCAGGTTCTGCCAAGGACAGGCTACTGACTGCGTAACCACTTATGGGGTACGGACAATGGGTTCGAAAACCTGGTGATTGTCAGCCGCATGGTTAGTGCATTTGCCATGTACTGTGCAGGTGAGTACAGAAATAGAAAACCCAATCACTTACCCAGGATCAAACCCTGGTCTCCTTCATGGGACACAGCATTATAACAACTTGGCAAGTGGCTTTTTTGGAGACAACATAATTATTAAATCTGAATGGTGTACGTGGCATGACTAAAACAAGAACACAGGCCTGATCAGACCGTGTGGTGGTGGCGTGAAAAAGCCAAGTTCAGGGTCTATTAGCAGGGTTGCCAGATAAAAAAAAAAACTTCATTTTATGCTAAACCATTACCCAAAATATGCCAGAAAATGCCAAATAAAATATATCATTGTACCCACTTCACATTAAAAGCTCCAGATTGAATTCTTTACTGTCATCCTCACTGGAACCAGCAGAAAATACAGCGTAAGCCTTTTGAGATGTAAAATCTTTAAGCATTTTCTCAGTTGTGATGAAATCTTTGCAACGCAACTATATAATATTGTTTTGTTCCGTAAATCAGCAGTAAGATCATCCTTAATCAGTGCATGGGATACAATATTAGGCATGAACATTTTGTTCTACGCAACTGTATGTGCTCCAGTGTACTCCCCGACCCTGCGCTCTCGTGATTTCACTTAGATGATCAACTGTGCGTATTGTATAATGGCAGGTCATGCCTACAGCAAGTTGCAACTCTGCTGCCTAACGTTATCATTTTTTTGCCTAGGAGTCATTGTTGTAATAAGCTGTGACTGCCTTTTTGACGGAGTTTTCGTCCTGTTTTTTCGGATTTTTCATGATTTGATTTGCTACTAATTCTTGGTGCAACAGTGCACTGACACAGTTTACAATAGGCTGCCTGTGATCCGTCTGAAGATCTTTTGAGCCGTGGGAATATTCTCTTCCTGTTACTTGCGATGTCATAAGATGCTTTCCTTTTATTTGGTGACGTGGCCATTGCTAAAAGTAATAAAATCGATCACAGATAGAACTAGGTCTATATCCTCACTATTTTCTGTCCTCAAGTAGTTTCTAAACAGTCTGAATCACTTGGTATCAGTAGTTGTTTTTGGTTTTATATCCCGCATTTATTCTAGTAGTAGATCAACATAAATTACAGAGAGTCTTGGTTTATCAAAGTCACGATCCGTTTAGGAAGACAACAAATACAATAAGAGATGGCGCAAATCTCCGTTAGTCTGTACCAGGACATCACAACAAAGTAAAACTGAAATAAAGATGTTAACTGTAGGTCTACGTTGCTTTTAGTAAATCAGCGTGTTTCTAGCCATGAAGAAAATGTGAGCACATTTTGATCAGAAAAGCTAGGAAAACCAAAATATGCCAAAACATGCCAGTTCATTATCTTATGCCAGTTCAATTTCAAACATGCCAAATTTGGGGAATCTGGCATAAAGAATGCCAGTATGGCAACCCTGCCTATTGGTTTGGCTCAGCCTGGCAATAATCCCAGGTCAGACTTTACCAGAAATCTGATGCCCATCCCGCCAAACCAGGGAATCAATAATGTCCGCCCACAATCTCAACTGGGAATGTGTTGATCAAGTTAACAGCCCTGATATCTAAACAAGTGCCATTGTTAATTTTGTGCTGGGCTTTTATTATGTGCAGACCACTGGGGTTTCGTCAGATTTGTAAGATACTGTTTAGAAGAGGTAGATAGTTTATCCCATCTTGGACGGCACTCTGTGGGATTAACATCTCAAGGAGGACAATCAAGCGGGTACAAATCATAAAGCCTTGTTTAACCATGATAGTTACACTAAGGCTCCGGACTGTTCCATAGCAGCATAAAACAGGAAGTGGTAAAACTGCAGAGTTGTGGTTGTATGCCATATGTTGATAACAGAATGGTCAAATTCAAAGCATTTTGAAGATCTCTTGGAAGAAATTAATTCTTGTAGATACCTTGCTACCCAATTAGAGATACCGTGCTACCCAGTCAGAGATAGCTTGCTAACCGATCAAAGATACCTTGCTATCCAATCAGAGATACCTTGCTACCCAATCAGAGATACCTTGCTATACAATTAGAGATAAAGTGCTACCCAATTAGAGATAAATTACTACCCAATCAGAGATACCTTGCTACCCAATCAGAGATACCTTGCTACCCAATCAGAGATACCTTGTTACCCGATCAGAGATACCTTGCTACCCAATCAGAGATAAATTACTACCCAATCAGAAATACCTTGCTACCCAATCAGAGATAAATTACTACCCAATCATAGATACCTTGCTACTCGATCAGAGATACCTTGCTACCCAATCAGAGATAAATTACTACCCAATCAGAGATACCTTGCTACCCAATCAGAGATAAATTACTACCCAATCAGAGATACCTTGCTACCCGATCAGAGATAAATTACTACCCAATCAGAGATACCTTGCTACCCGATCAGAGATAAATTACTACCCAATCAGAGATACCTTGCTACCCAATCAGAGATAAATTACTACCCAATCAGAGATACCTTGCTACCCAATCAGAGATACCTTGCTACCCGATCAGAGATACCTTGCTACCCGATCAGAGATACCTTGCTACCCAATCAGAGATAAATTGCTACCCAATCAGAGATACCTTGCTACCCAATCAGAGATACCTTGCTACCCAATCAGAGATACCTTGCTACCCAATCAGAGATACCTTGCTACCGAATTCAGGAGTAGACGCGGCATTATCCTCTGTGCATGTTTTCAGAGGAAGACAACTGAAGCTTGTCTGATAACAGAAATGGTGAAGAGGTACAGTGGCGAGGTTCCTGTGTTGCATCATGTTATAGAAGAATATCTGCAGCATAAATAATTGACGATGCTCTGGACAGAATTATGTGCACAAACGTAATTAACGCCAGGCAACATTGACAACACGAAGAACAGTCTGTACTGGGCGGGGGAAGTTAATTCTCGACCCCTCTCTAAAATACTCTGGTACACATTTTGTAATTCTAGCTTCATTGTATAGTAAAGTGTTCTTTAAACAATTCCATTCTCTAAAGACTTTTAACTTTTGCCATAGGAGTTAAACTGAAACACACTGCCTCCTTTTCTACCCAAGCAATGAAATCCACAACTCTATTTAATGCCGATATTACATCCCCAGTCCATCGTTCCTCTTATCCGGAGGATTTCCAACCACTCGTGTCCATGACGTCAATCTCTCACCTGTAAGGATGTCTGGCTATTACCTCTCCAACCTCTCGTATCCATGATGTCAAACTCTCATCTGTAAGGATGTCTGGCTATTACCTCTCCAACCACTCGTATCCATTACGTCAAACTCTCATCTGTAAGAATGTCTAGCTATTATCTTTTCAACCACTTGTATCCATGACGTCAAAGTCTCATCTGTAAGGATGTCCGGTTATTACCTCTCCAACCACTCGTATCCATGACGTTAAACTCTTACCTGTAAGGATGTCCGGCTATTATCTCTCCAAGCACTCGTCACCATGATGTCAAACTCTCACCGGTAAGGATGTCTGGCTATTACCTCTCCAACCACTCGTATCCATTACGTCAAACTCTCATCTGTAAGGATGTCTGGCTATTATCTCTCCAACCACTCGTATCCATTATGTCAAACTCTCATCTGTAAGGATGTCTGGCTATTATCTCTCCAACCACTCGTATCCATTACGTCAAACTCTCATCTGTAAGGATGTCTGGCTATTATCTCTCCAACCACTCGTATCCATTACGTCAAACTCTCACCTGTAAGGATGTCTGACTATTACCTCTCCAACCACTCGTGTCTATGACGTCAAACTCTCACCTGTAAGGGTGTCTGGCAATTACCTCTCCAACCACTCGTATCCATTACGTCAAACTCTCACCTGTAAGGATGACTGGCTATTACCTCTCCAACCACTCGTATCCATTACGTTAAACTCTCATCTGTTAGGATGTCTGGCTATTACCTCTCCAACCACTCGTGTCTATGACGTCAAACTCTCACCTGTAAGGATGTCTGGCTATTACCTCTCCAACCACTCGTATCCATGTCGTCAAACTCTCACCTGTAAGGATGTCTGGCTATTACCTCTCCAACCACTCGTATCCATGACGTCAAACTCTCACCTGTAAGGATGTCTGGCTATTACCTCTCCAACCACTCGTATCCATGACGTCAATCTCTCACCTGTAAGGATGTCTGGCTATTACCTCTTCAACCACTCGTATCCATGATGTCAAACTCTCACCTGTAAGGATGTCTGGCAATTATCTCTCCAACCACTCGTATCCATGACGTCAAACTCTCACCTGTAAGGATGTCTGGCTATTACCTCTCCAACCACTCGTATCCATGACGTCAAACTCTCACCTGTAAGGATGTCTGGCTATTACCTCTTCAACCACTCGTATCCATGATGTCAAACTCTCACCTGTAAGGATGTCTGGCTATTACCTCTCCAACCACTCGTGTCTATGATGTCAAACTCTCACCCGTAAGGATGTCTGGCTATTATCTCTCCAACCACTCGTATCAATTACGTCAAACTCTTACCTGTAAGAATGTATGGCTTTTACCTCTTCAACCACTCGTATCCAAGCCTAAGTGGTAAAACTGTTTGTCTCGCGTTCTGACTGTCATGTGTTCGTTGCACGGCTGCCTTGTTTGGTTCATGGATGCCATTTTCACGGAGACCACCGTGGATCGTCAGTAGAGTTACGGTGTTCGTGCTTTGTGTGACAGGCGGCTAATTATTCTGCGAGACCGAGAGACCGAGCCAAATAGGACAAAATGCCAGCGGTGAAAACGAGCCTTTCAAATTCAACTTTGAACTCTCCCCTCCAGTTCGCCAAAACAAGATCTCCCACATACCAACAATATTATCATCAAGTGCCTCATCGACTGTCTTTACACAATTCTGCGATCTACAACAGTGTGTATCAGTTCGTGTGTTGACGCCCCTCCATGCCGTGAGAGAACGCTGTCAAGCATTGTCTCGAGATGTCTTTCTCTGACAGTCTTTGCATAGATCTTTCCAGTGGTCACACCATGTGCCAGTCTCTGGTCTCTCATAACATGACCAAACATTTTGACTGTCTTTTTCTGATGTTTGTGTCAAGTTGTCGTCAAAGCCCTTCCCTCTTTTTGGTTGACCAGAGGATTGTAAGAATTCTTTTGTAAAAACACATCTCGGAGACATGGTTTTACAGAAGAATCGTTAGATTTCTTGGGCAGCCAAAAACACACTAACAGTCAACTCCAATCCACCAGTCACCTTCAATCCACTAGTCACATCCAATCCACTAGTCATCTCTAATCCACCAGTCACCTCCAATCCACCAGTCCCCTCTAATCCACCAGTTCCCTCCAATCCACCAGTCTCCTCCAATCCACCAATCACCTCCAATCCACCAGTTCCCTCCAATCCACCAGTCCCCTCTAATCCACCAGTTCCCTCCAATCCACCAATCACCTCCAATCCACCAGTTCCCTCCAATCCACCAGTCCCCTCTAATCCACCAGTTCCCTCCAATCCACCAATCACCTCCAATCCACCAATCACCTCCAATCCACCAGTCCCCTCCAATCCACTAGTCACATCCAATCAACTAGGCATCTCTAATCCACTAGTCACCTCCAATCCACCAATCCCCTCTAATCCACCAGTCACCTCCAATCCACCAGTCCCCTCCAATCCACTAGTCACATCCAATCCAACAGTCACATCCAATCCACCAGTCACCTCCAATCCACCAGTCACAGCCAATCCACCAATCACCTCCAATCCACCAGTCAACTCCAATCCACCAATCACCTCAAATCCACCAATCACCTCCAATCCACCAGTCACCTCTAATCCACCAGTCACCTCCAATGCACCAGTCACCTCCAATCCACCAGTCACCTCGAATCCACCAGTCACCTCCAATCCACCAATCACCTCCAATCCACCAGTCACCTCCAATCCACCAGTCACCTCCAATCCACCAGTCACCTCCAATCCACCAATCACCTCCAATCCACCAGTCACCTCCAATCAACCAATCACCTCCAATCCACCAGTCACCTCCAATCCACCAGTCACCTCCAATCCACCAGTCACCTCCAATCCACCAGTCACCTCCAATCCACCAGTCACCTCCAATCCACCAGTCACCTCCAATCCACCAATCACCTCCAATCCACCAGTCACCTCCAATCCACCAGTCACCTCCAATCCACCACATCTTAGCTCCAATCATTTAACTCCTCACATCCAGCCACCCACTTGGTAATTCTGACCCTTAACCTCCGCCCACCAACCTTTTCCCTGTAACCCACTAACATGTAACCCATAAACCTCTTAATTCTTACCCTCCATGTCCTCAGCTTACAGATTGGTAGTAAATTATTCTATTCAGACTAAAAACGCATTTTTCTGTTTCCTCAACCTTTTACCTCATACTAACCTTTCGCATCCACAAACTTTCTCTTCCATCTATTTAAACTGTCCTCCTAATCAAATAGAGGAACAAACACTAGAATTGATGTTGCAGTCAGTGAAGCGAAGAGGGGAGAGAGTTTAGGCTTCATACACTTCTTGGTTGCCAGACTACTTTGTTTGGTGCTTGACAACAGGAAATGATGCCAGCTTGACGTGTTGTCCCACCGAGGGATTGCCTCACTATATTGACTGTCTGTGTTTTAGGAGTGCGATCCTAATCTTGGTAATAGTTAAGGGTTGGCAACAATGTACGTTGATGTTTGTCACTGTGAAATTTGTGAATAATGCCCGTTCGGATTTATTTGTATGTCTTGTTCTTCTTTACTTTTACCAGATATACACTCCGATGGAAAGTATTGCCGTTTTATAAATATGACTCCCCTGCAGACTTTTGGTTCCCTGCTTCTTAGACTTTATAAGAAGCTTCCAATTTGTCTACCTTTACGACATGCTTTTGGGTAGGCAGTGGGTTTGTTCTGGTTTTCCGTTAAATAGTGCGTATAGAAACCCACCCATAAAAATAATTGAGGTTTGAGGTTTGAACAACGGATCAACATCATGGCACACGGGTAGTAACCAATTAGTGTTCCATTCTTCTTTAATTCCCATTAGTGCTCCGTTCTTCTTCTAACTAAAGTCTGAGTCCGAAGAAGCTCAGCACAGTGCACAGGCTCTGTGGCACCGACGAGGATCCGGAAATACTTTGGGTTAATTTTTTTAAAGTAATTAACTTATATTGCATCCGTCACACCTGAACCAACCAATCATTGCATTCTTTAATTGCTCGTTAAATGCTAGACACGGGATCACGGTCTGGTTTGTGTGTGTGTGTGTTATTCGACCTCTGATTGGTTAATGTGAAGTTCTCTGGCCTATGACCTATTTCAGTGGTTTGAAATAAACTATGTCCCCAATCCATAGTTGTGAATTCAAGCTGTATGATGTAAATGGCTTTCGTTAACATAAGGGGTTTGGTGGGAGGGGGGTTACAGTGGTCATGTCTATTAGTACACTTGCTTCTGCAGCGAGGCGCCCTCGGGTGACAGATTTGGTTCCCGTCATGCAAACCATAGCTTTCGAATGTTATGTTGTCTAGTCTGTCCTCCTATCTCTCTACTTCTTTCTACGAGTGCCGATCACTTCTTGTATACTTGTTTATTATATCCACGGCCTGAAGGGTTCCCCTCTGTTTATGTATGTGCTACTATGGGAGAGAGGGAGGTGTGGAAGGTAGGAGAACGATGATTATGTCGGAGCGAAAAATATATGTGGTCCTTATTATCATCATCTAGAGCCTTTTCAGCCATTTTAGGCGTTCATACGTTGCCACAGATATCGGTCTTTGGTGTGGTGAAACAATTCTACTGATGATATGCCTCTATGCCACTGTCTTAAGCCATCCATCATCATTTCTCTCTCTTGGTCTTCCTATGCCTCTTCTACTAGTGAGCTTTCTAGTCGTCACAATATTTTCCAGTGCTCCTTTTCTCATTACATGACCAAAGGACTTTGTCTCCTGCTCATTGTTGAGCATAATGTTCTACTTTCATTAGTTATTTCCATACATTCAATGCTAGTTACTCTGGCAGTCCAAGGTTTTCTCAATATTCTTCTGAAGAATCACATCTCAGTTGCTTCCAGGCTCTTCTTAATTTGTTTGCTCACATTCCACGATTCATTACCATACAACAGAACAGGCTGGAAATAACATTTCAATACTCGTTTTCTGATGTTTAATGAGAGAGGTTTATTACACAAAATACTCTTTATCTTCTGAAAAGCTGCCTTTGTCTGGCAAATTCTGCTCTTAATTTCTGTCGCAGATCGTCCATCTAATGTTATAAATGCTCTTAAATACTTGAATTTATTGATTTGGTGAAGCAATTTCCCTTCTAATGCTATGTCACATTTTAGAGTTGTCTTTTTTTCTTTGTCTTAGCAATTGTTTATGTTTTCTTGATATTCAAGGAGAGTCACTCTTTTGCTATCTCTAGTAAAACAATGTATAATAGTTGTTCTAGGTCTTCTACATTTTCAGCTTTTAATACTCTATCATCTGCACAACGAAGATTGTTTATATTATAACCTACATTTAGTATTCCTGGTCTATCGTTGACCTCCTTCATTATGATTTCACTAATGAGAGAGAAGAGATCCAGGCACAAAACACATCCTTGTCTCACTCCTTGCCTTATCTGTTCATAACTGCTACTTTACTTCCCAATTTAAATGCTGCTTCTTGCTTCCAGTAAATATAATGCATTATTCTGAGATCTTTTCCAACAATTATATAATTTTATCATGTTTCGCTTTATCGACAGCTTTGGTATAATCTATAAAAACAGAAATAGATGTCTATCGTTTCTCCACTGAGCTCTCTACTTACGTTTGCAATCTGCATATTGCATTATTTGTAACTTTCCCTTTGTAACAGGGAGACGTCATCACTTGTTTGTTAGGAGGTGCAATATTGCGCAGGGTTATAATGTACCGGAATCAGCAAGTTTTCATTTGTTATTACAGAGAGATTGTTTGCAAATGATTAATCTATCAGTAGTATATGATGTAATTGTTGACCAGCTCTATCAAAGAGAACGTAGTAGTACTGGCTTTCTGGAAGTCTTCATGCGGCCAGCTGTCAATTTAATTAGCATACTGTGGCACAGAACAAGATGATGCAATTGAGATGTAATTAGAAAATCCCAGGTGGTGAAAGTGCATAGTAAACAATTTGTGCCTACTAGAACCTTCTAGAAGCAGTCAAAGCGAGTAGAAAACAAATACCACGCATTCCAGTATCTCAGTATAAACAATGAGTAAGAAACCACTAAGGAAATCTTTCAGACGTCGAGATTTAGGGTAGGAGGGACTAGTAACATTGACCCTCAGAGAGATCCTCCAGTCTATAAGACTTAGAAGAGCAGGGACTAGTAACATTGACCCTCAAAGAGATCCTCCAGTCTATGAGACGTAGAAGAGGAGGGACTGGTAAAATTTACCCCCAAAGAAGAGAATCTTCAATCTTCAGTCCTTGAGACTTAGCAGGAGAAGAACCAGCCTCAAAGACTGTCACAAGAGAAGAGACATCGAACTACAGAAACGACAAACAAGATACATGGATCCATGGTTAACAGAGGTACATTAGGTAGAAAAACTATTGAGATTTTAGATTCGACGATTAAGCCGTTAGTACCAGACAGCACTAGAAGCCAGGTGGCAGTTACAGACACTAGAACCAGTTAACAAAGCAACTAGAGATGTAGAACACGACGCGACCTTAGGTATGTGTGTAACCAAAGGACTAAATCGGCGCCCATTCAGAATATCATTGATGCTGTTTGTGACAAAAAGACAGTACATAGAAGAATCTTTGTTTCCAGGCATTTTATTTTTCAAGCATCCGAAACATCAGAAGCATGCACCAAGCAAGACATCATCATCATCATCACCACTATCGACACGACCATCTTTCTCATGGTTTATACCCTTCCAGTTGACTCCTCCTGTAGCAAACTGCAGACGAACCTCGTTGTGATATCAACATACGGAAAGAACAGAGCTATGCTACACCTTCTACAAAACCATACTGCTCTTCACTAATTTCTATTTTTATTTTCTTTCTTGTTCTGTTCATTATAATTCTAAGTAACAGTTTGGTGACATGGCTTATGAGGTTGACTGTACGAAATTCATCACATTCAAGTGCCCTATGTAGTTTAGACAGTGCTATAAACACAGACTTCAACACATCATTAGGTAAATCTCCACTGCTGTAAATATCCTTTAACTAGTTTAGGTATTATGTTAACTCTAAATGCACCGAGTACTTCTATTTCCTTTTATGTAATTCCATCTGGTACGGCTGTTTTTCCTTACTTCATATGTTTGATAGTATCAGAAATTTCTTCTTTTATAATAGGTGGCTTTTCTAAATTACCTTCTGTTGTTAATCTGATATTTCTCAGTATCTAATGCTTGCTTGTATTCATTCCATCTCTTTAGTATATGTGGTAGAGTGAGAAAAAATATAGAGAGGACATAGTGATGAAAGAGGTGACAGAGACTTATAAAAGGCGGGGGTGCGGGGGAGGGTGATTAGGACGAGAGAGGTAATATGAGGGAGAGAGGAATAATGTTTGTACATTGGATAAATGTATTGTAATTTAATGGTGAGGTGTAACAATGACATAGAGTGCTGCCAACACACGAAATGATACAGGTAATGTAATATATTGATAAGGTGTAACAATGACATAGAGTTCTGCTAACACATGAACTGATACAGGTAATGTTATATATTGATGAGGTGTAACAATGATATAGAGTGGTGCTAACACACGAACTGATACAGGTAATGTAATATATTGGTGAGGTGTAACAGTGACATAGTATGCTGCCAACACATGAACTGATACAGGTAATGTAATATATTGATGGGGTGTAACAATGACATAGAGTGCTGCCAACACACAAACTGATACAGGTAATGTAATATATTAGTGAGGTGTAACAATGACATAGTATGCTGCTAACACACGAACTGATACAGGTAATGTAATATATTAGTGGGGTGTAACAATGACATAGTATGCTGCTAACACACGAACTGATACAGGTAATGTAATATATTAGTGAGGTGTAACAATGACATAGTATGCTGCTAACACACGAACTGATACAGGTAATGTAATATATTGGTGGGGTGTAACAATGACATAGTATGCTGCTAACACACGAACTGATACATGTAATGTAATATATTGGTGGGGTGTAACAATGACATAGAGTGGTGCCAACACACGAACTGATACAGGTAATGTAATATATTGATGAGGTGTAACAATGACATAGAGTTCTGCTAACACATGAACTGATACAGGTAATGTTATATATTGATGAGGTGTAACAATGATATAGAGTGGTGCTAACACACGAACTGATACAGGTAATGTAATATATTGGTGGGGTGTAACAATGACATAGTATGCTGCTAATACACGAACTGATACATGTAATGTAATATATTGGTGGGGTGTAACAATGACATAGAGTGGTGCCAACACACGAACTGATACAGGTAATGTAATATATTGATGAGGTGTAACAATGACATAGAGTTCTGCTAACACATGAACTGATACAGGTAATGTTATATATTGATGAGGTGTAACAATGATATAGAGTGGTGCTAACACACGAACTGATACAGGTAATGTAATATATTGGTGAGGTGTAACAGTGACATAGTATGCTGCCAACATATGAACTGATACAGGTAATGTAATATATTGATGGGGTGTAACAATGACATAGAGTGCTGCCAACACACAAACTGATACAGGTAATGTAATATATTAGTGAGGTGTAACAATGACATAGTATGCTGCTAACACACGAACTGATACAGGTAATGTAATATATTAGTGGGGTGTAACAATGACATAGTATGCTGCTAACACACGAACTGATACAGGTAATGTAATATATTAGTGAGGTGTAACAATGACATAGTATGCTGCTAACACACGAACTGATACAGGTAATGTAATATATTGGTGGGGTGTAACAATGACATAGTATGCTGCTAACACACGAACTGATACATGTAATGTAATATATTGGTGGGGTGTAACAATGACATAGAGTGGTGCCAACACACGAACTGATACAGGTAATGTAATATATTGGTGGGGTGTAACAATGACATAGTGTGGTGCCAACACATGAACTGATACAGGTAATGTAATATATTGGTGAGGTGTAACAATGACGTAGAGTGGTGCTAACACACGAACTGATACAGGTAATGTAATATATTGGTGAGGTGTAACAATGACATAGAGTTCTGCTAACACACAAACTGATACAGGTAATGTAATATATTGGTGGGGTGTAACAATGACATAGTATGCTGCTAACACATGAACTGATACAGGTAATGTAATATATTGGTGGGGTGTAACAATGACATAGTATGCTGCTAACACACGAACTGATACAGGTAATGTAATATATTGGTGGGGTGTAACAATGACATAGTATGCTGCTAACACACGAACTGATACATGTAATGTAATATATTGGTGGGGTGTAACAATGACATAGTATGCTGCTAACACACGAACTGATACAGGTAATGTAATATATTGGTGGGGTGTAACAATGACATAGTATGCTGCCAACACACGAACTGATACATGTAATGTAATATATTGGTGGGGTGTAACAATGACATAGAGTGCTGCCAACACATGAACTGATACATGTAATGTAATATATTGGTGGGGTGTAACAATGACATAGAGTTCTGCTAACACACAAACTGATACAGGTAATGTAATATATTGGTGGGGTGTAACAATGACATAGTATGCTGCTAACACATGAACTGATACAGGTAATGTAATATATTGGTGGGGTGTAACAATGACATAGTATGCTGCTAACACACGAACTGATACAGGTAATGTAATATATTGGTGGGGTGTAACAATGACATAGTATGCTGCTAACACACGAACTGATACAGGTAATGTAATATATTGGTGGGGTGTAACAATGACATAGAGTGCTGACAACACATGAACTGATACAGGTAATGTAATATATTGGTGGGGTGTAACAATGACATAGAGTGGTGCCAACACATGAACTGATACAGGTAATGTAATATATTGGTGGGGTGTAACAATGACATAGAGTTCTGCCAACACATGAACTGATACAGGTAATGTAATATATTGGTGGGGTGTAACAATGACATAGAGTGCTGCCAACACACAAAATGATACGTGTTATTTAAGATTATAATGATGATAATGTATGTAAGAAAGAAAGGGATAATGTAATATATTGGATATAGGTAACGCAATATAACGGAGAGGTCAACTGTGTATGAGAGAGAAAGTGATAATGAAATATATTTGATATATGTAATATAAAATAATGGAGAGGTAACCTGTGTATGAGAGAGAAAGGGATAATGTAATATATTGGCTATAGGTAAGGTAATATAAAGGAGAGGTAAATTGTGTATGAGAGAGAAAGTGATATTGTAATAAATTAGATAAATGTAACGTAATATAATGGAGAGGTAAATTGTGTATGAAACATTATCAGGGATAATGTAATAAACTGGATATCTGTAATGTAATATAATGGAGAGTTACAATGTGTATGAGATAGAAAGGGATAATGTAATACACTGGATATAGGTAACGTAATATAATGGAGAAGTACAATGTATGCGAGAGAGCGGGATAATAAGATGTAGAGAGGTATATAATGTATTTGAGAGGGACTTAATGAAAAGGAAAGAAGGGGACAAAGTATGCGAGGAAGGTAAAAACTAAAGGCTAGTCTGTTTGGTGTAATAATTGTCTGGAGAAGAAAGAAAATGTAATTCAACTTCTTCTACGCGTTCACCTGCTGTAAACTCCAGCGGAATGTTCTAGTTGCTCTCTTATGGACTTTAGCTTGTTCTTGAATCTGACTGTTGCGAATATATACGTTTTACAGATTTAGCTCATTTGTATGCAAACTGTTGATTCCTTGCCTCTCATGCAGATACACTCCTACTTCGAAAGAAGCTCCCAGTTAGTGTGAAGCTTACGGCATGCTTGTTAGGAAGGCAGTGGACCTATTTATGTTTGCCCTACAATGGGGTGCGGAAACCCACAGGAGGGAAATATTTTAATGTTACAAATTTTCTCCCCTGGCTCATCCTTCACCTCCCCACCCCCCCCCCCTTTTCCCACCCCCACCCATTACATCTAACTGTCAGCATCTAACTGTTTGCCCTGTTCTACGTTACTTTAAGTAAACAGTGTCTGGGTGTCGGAATAACAAATGTTAACACTTAGTTAATAATATGCAATTATATGTCCAGTTAAACTTCACATTCCATTTTGAGAAACAAAAAGTCTAAACTTGATCCTTTGTCAGCCGCCTGAAAGCCGCATACATTAAAGCAACTTCCTTGGCCATCTTTTTTGCTTCTCTATTCTTTGTGGTGTGAAGTCACACCTGATATACTTTGTTATGTCTTCCTGATCTCCTTTGTTATGTCTTCCTAAGTCCAGTCTGGTATTTGGGGTTCTAGGTTGTGGTCTGGTCCGGCTCTCAATAAGTATGTTATGTTTATACAACAATATACATACCATAAATATCAAGTAAAATACGCAAGAATATGTATGCTAAATGCTCACATTTATATATATATATATATATATATATATATATATATATACATTTATATACCAAACACGCCTGTATGCATAACACATACAAAGATAAAATCACACTCATACACAAATACACGTATACACACACGCATAAATACATCCGTATATACATAAACACAAACATTCATTTACACACAGCATTTACAAAAAGCATTCGCACATTCATAATGCAAGTTCATGTTTTGCAAACTCAAACACAAATAGACCCTCCTACCTACACACACATGAATGCATACCTACAATCGAGCCACTTGTAGTCACAAAGACACATAGACCCTCATACATACACACACATGTATGCATACCTACAATCGCGCCACTTGTACTCACAAACACACATAGACCCTCATACACACACACACACACACTTGCATGCATACCTACAATCGCGCCACTTGTACTCACACTCACTCACTCATGTCAGAAATGAGCTGGTAACAAGGAGTTGGGGAAAATCTATTATGTAACATGCCATGAACAACGCATGGTAAGTCACCTAGTACTAACTGAGATAAGTTAGGTATTGAATCCTGCAGAAACCTTGGCAATGTCTGGAGTCAGGACTTGTAGACTCTTGAACCGGCTCACTGACGTCATACTAGGGAGAATACAAGCCATTGTACGGAAGACCGTTCTGTAGTCTTTAACGATGTTTATCAATAATCGGAGAATCAGCTATCACCCAGGGGTTGCCCCATCGATAGTATGGTGTCTGGTCAAAGGGAATTGTTGATGAAACCAAAACAGACAACTGAATAATTGCAATCTGAGTTTGACTGGTCAATAAAAAGGTGATTAGTGTTGCTGGTTTCGAAGACTGGTTCTCCATGAACGATCATCATCCAATAGTTTGTTACGTATGGGTCTTTGTCCTGTAACATTTAGCGGGAACGGTTCTGTCATGTCAAATGTCACATGTTTGTGTTGATGCCACATGCGAATGATATATAACATCGGTAATCCATCTATGAAGAGTAGCTGGTCAAACGGTTAGCAAGATGGACCCTCAATACGCAAACCTGGGATCAAGTTCTCTTTCAAGTTATATTTCTTTTAAAGGACCATATTCCCGTCTTTAGGCCTATTGGGGTTATAGGGCTAAACCTATATTTTTTAAGCAGTCAGCACTTGGTGGGTGATGGGGTCAGCATTACGCCGGCCGCCTTGACTTCCTAGAACTTTATCTGTTATCAATTTAAGGCGTGATCGACCAGGCAACCAATGTCATATATTAAACAAACATAATCAGGTGAGAAGCAGATTTGAGCCCATGATCTTCGGATCGGCAGGCGCCTTATAGCAGCCATACCACCGCGGCTGTCATATTTTAAGATAGGGAGCAAAAATAATAACCTAACTTATTCACCGTTTATGGCTCAGTACACATTTTTTATCGGCACCCTTATGTATTAGTAGGTCAAAGACCGCTTCCCACCTACAATGCTAAAGAACTGGTAAGTATCTAAGCGATTATTGCTTGAAGTATGCAATTTATCAATACAAACACACACTGAAGCACTGTCGAAAGCCCCGCTCTTTAAAAAAATCCGAAACGTACATTTTCGCGCCATGCAATTAACTGGTTACTTGGCGACAGAAACTATATTTTTTCTGTTCACGCGTCGGGAGTCGGGAGGGGGGGATATGGGGGGGGGGGGAGGTTGGCCAAACAAAAGGGCTACCAATAGTCAGAAGCAAATAACTTTGCTATTATTATTACAACAGCCAGCTGTCTATTCGCCATAATGTTTTTTTTTCTCGTGATAATGTTAAAACCGCGTTACAGGGATAACTACACCATTTAGGCAGATATACCTTACGTTTGTCTACCGAGGCCAATGCAAATCAAGACTGACCGACTTTTGGCCCAACTTGCTGTTAAATTTTCAGACTTAGGACCCTTGCGATATATAGATTTGGGGATGTTAAAGAATATCTGCCGCTGTTGTAACAACAAGGGGAGATGGACATTCAAATAAAGGAAAACTGAGACAGACGGCTTAAAACAAGCACACGGGTTTTTAAGTACCAACTGGCTTCAAGGAGCCCCCACACTGGAAAACACCAATTGTCCAGCTCAAGAGGAAGTTCCGCGAAGAATATGGAACGAGGCCATCCAATAACAGCCTTTTTGATCTATCGATCGATTTGTGTTGGCCCCTCCTAGCTGTACCTAAATGTTTACCATATCATCCAGAGTAGATGACAGAACCTCAGCCTGGAATGGCAGATGAACCTGGTAGATCCCAGATACCTGGTTCAACACTCAAGAAGTTTCTCTACACCCGCCAGGTACGTGATCAAACATCCTTTTAGGGAACCAAACGACCTTTTTTTTAATAGGGTCACAACTTGGGGCGCGCAGACTCGTCTTACTTTCGACCCTTCCCAAACACCTGTATTTGCACACAAGCAGTAGTATTTTATCAATATAAGCATGTGTGTTATGTTATAATAATAAGCAGATTATGAGATATCAAGAGAAAAAACAAAATAAAGATGTGGTTAAAATGCATGCAATACACACGACATACTATGAATATGCATCACATACATACATACATACCCTACATACATACATACATACATAAATACATACATACAGACACATACATACAGACAGACAGCACAGACAGAACAAT